>JARHVA010001211.1:1762500-2252500 GCA_037957365.1 Torreya grandis | reverse complement strand
ATGATTTTCTATTTTTTAATGATGGCATGGATTGATTTTATAGACTATCATTCTTTGTTCTATGGATGCTGATTTTATTGAATATAACATTGTTTGATCATCCATTATGTGTTGTGTTGCATACTCTATAAGTGAGTGTTGATGATTGTTACATTGTGTGAATATTGATGTGTGTTACATTGAGATATATATTGAAAGTTTATATGATTGCATTGATGTGTATCAATACATCATGCATCAGTTGTGTCAAGGACATGGCCATATTATGTCTAGGTCAAGTTAGAGTCGAGTCATGTCTTGAGTGTTTTTAACATCATGGTTATGACATTATGTGCATATATACATGGATTTTGAACATGTGTTACCATGATTACTATCATGCATTATTATACTTATGTGTGACGCCATTAATTATATCATGCATATTATATGTGTCTTATTACCAATTGCCTATATTTGTAATCAATATTTAATGTGTGCCTAATTTATATATATACTTGACATGACACTTGTATGCCTTGGTTTACATGTTTCATATGTGCATGAATGATCAAACATTTATATGATGACATAATCTAGTCATGTTAGCACACATGATTTATATGCTTACATATTTTATTTATAACACGGTATGTATAAGTATTTTCTTTTGAGATGAGTTATTTTTAGGATTAATCCCTTGTTCAATCCCAAATTTTTGGCTAAGTATGAATGTGCATAGGAACAACAAAGAGAGAATGCGTGTAAGAATTAAACTATATCAGAGTGTGCTTGAGTTAGGATAAGCACGTGAGAGGAGGGTTACCCAAATTTTAAAGTAATTTTAAGATTAAATAAGTACACAAATATGGGGATGCACACATGGGCCAAAGTCTTCGAGAGCCAACTACATTGACCAAGTCATGAAGATACACAAAATGTAGAGTAAAATAATCAAGAAGATAATTGCATAAATAGTATAGTATGAGAATCGAGAAGATAGTTTCACAAACTATGAGGCACAAAAGGTGGATATCATGGCCAAACAAACACGATTGAATTAACCATAAATATAATGACCAAACCAATTGTGAGAATATGGTGTGTGATGGAAAAGATATAGCATTTTGTGTAAGTCAATGACAAATGTTTTGTAATAATAGATTATAATTATAGTAAAATAGTTTCACTGTACATGTGCACATATTATTTTTAACTATAAACCAGTGGTATGAGCATGTATAAATACCCCTTTATTTAGCCAAAAAATGTTAATGTTATTGATACTATTATGGTTATTACTACTTATATCAATGTTTTTATTGTAGTTGTTATTTTTTTTATTGTTCTTATTATTGTTATTATCATGATGCCAAAATGAGCCTATAATTTTTTTTGTATTTTTGTGATACATGAATATGTTAATGAAGATGTTTATATTTTTGGTGTATTAGTATTTTTCATGCACTGAGTTTTGAAATAATTTACATTTTAGTACTTATGTATTTATGTAAATATTGCATAGTTAGATAAAGCTATACATTAGTTCTTAGCTTAACCAACATGAAATACTTAAGGATCACCCAAACTAGCAAATATTCTGACAAAAACCTATATATTTCTCTATCTACCTCAAGTAAATGTTAAAGGTTTGCCTTATGTGATATGACATCGTAGCCAAGATTAGTGTTTGGGTTTGTACACATGTGAAATAGAACTAGGGAACATGAATATGTTAGGTTTAAGTATAACTAAATAAAAACCCAAACATTTGGTTTCTTTTGCATGAATTTTGTCATTTTTCATTGATCCAATGGTGAGATAAATAATTCTATATAATCTCATTGGAGAATATCCAATGGTAGTTTTAGTAGATAGAGAATAAATTTGCATTGAGTCATCTAATTTTGGAAATCATAATCCAAGAAAATTGGTAGAATCTAACTTTTATGATCCCATCTATGAAGTTTTCTTTTTTGAGCTACCCACACATTTTCATGCATGGTTGGTTGTGTATGTTAGAAACTATTCTATAAACTTTGGATGTTAGTATCCATGGACTGAGAAGTGCCTAAATAATATAGATTGATTGGACACAATCTAAATGAGGGATATGGATTTCTAGTGGAATGGCATGTTAAATAGATACGTATTATAACTTTCAATGTCTACCTTTTCTTCTTCTAACAGGGTTGAGTAGAAATTATTTTGTGAACCCAAGGGTACATTTTTGTATTTAATTTAATTAGAAATAAATAAGTTATTATTAGATTATGGAGTGCTAAAACCCTACACATGTGGGTTGCATAGATGGTAGGAGGTGAAGAGCATCATGGTTGAATGAAAAAATGAAATATGCTTCAAAATTTGATGGATTAGATGAACATGATCTCATAAGGTGAAAGTATAATGAGGATCGATAGAAGGTGATCATCAATAAGAACCCTATATAAAGGGGAGATTCTAACTTGGAATATGTCACAAAGACCTACAGAGAACACAAATGGTGTGTGGATGAATCTCTCATAGAGGATGTGTGGTCCTTAGGAGAATAAGTGTTAGTGTTGATGAGTAAGATCAAGTATTGTTGGAACTTGTTGAATATTTTTGGAGCCTAGAATATATGCAAGACTATATCATTGAGGAAATGCTCAATTCACCTCCACCTTAAGTGCATGCTCATGTGTTCCATTTGTAAGTGGAGATAGATATTGAAGATATATTTAATGGGATAGGAATATGATATTTTTTAAGGAAATATATAAAGAATAGTGTTTTAGTGCAAGTTATTCCTTATAATCCATTGAGGGTAGAGACACTACAACCAACATTAATAACAACAAGTCCGATAATGTATGGGATGATAAAGATAGAGGTTGGCCCATTAATGTAAACTAGTAATCCCAATGTAGGATAATAGGATATGCCATAGTTACAATAACATAATAAGGTCCATAACTACAGACATAAGGAGCAAATAATATGCAAACTAGTGTAATTATGTCTATGGGAGGCAATATGGGTGGAATAATAGGAAACCCTAGATGAATTCAAGGCTCATGCATACAACCCTTTGGAGGTACCAAAGCTACAAGTAATTTATCTTGTACTAGCACCATAAATATTATTTGAGATGTCTTTACATCCATCAAAGTGCCATGGCATGAAAGATGCCACTGAGCATGTGCATATGTGTGAATTGATACAGAATGTGAAAGACATCACTAATTTAGATCAAAATGTGACTTAATTCACAAAAAAAATATTAGATCATAAACACACATGGTATGAAATTTTGACCCAGGTCAAACTATTATTGACTATGATCTTAAGACACATTTTCAATTAGATTTTGACATCCTAGAGTTTCAATAATAGAGCATTCTGTCATTGAATGAAATTAAATAAGATCTGACTAAGAGCCTTCTTGCTTATGATATAAGGTTTTAAACCTTAGTTTATAAACTCTCATTTGAAATCCACCTTACATAGTATGCACAATGGTTCATGAGGGACTATTAGTTCCTTCTTGACATGCCCTACCAATGAACACATTTTCTAAATCCAAGAATCCCTAGAAGCAACCTTGTGCATAATTTTTTTTGGAAGCATAGATATCAGGTACATACTTTCTTTAAGGAACTTATCATCTCAATGACTTCCAATATTTGGAAGTTGGTAGCTAATAGTGCCCATAACACTAAGCTATACATAATGTAATCTCATTTTATTAATGAATTATGATAATTTTTTCTCCAAAAGAAAACACTAAGCTATACATATTGTGAGGTTAAAGGGAATTATAAGAACAATTGCCTTTAGATAAAATGTGAGGGCTATGCTAATATCCTAAAAACTTTTTCATTAGGATCATGATGTGCAAAATTATCCACTTCTTTACCACATGCCCAAACTATAGTCTCATTGTATTGTAAAATTTGTGATGTCTTATCTTATAATACCAATACTCTCAAGTTATCTATGAAATTAATGAGGCATGAGAGTGAGGCATTCACTAATCCTACTATGGGAGTATCAATTCAAAGACATAGGAGTGATGGGAAATAGTTTGACCACCAAGTACAAGATGGATGAGGTGTAGGTATATTATATATTTTCATATATTATATATATTCACATGCTAAAAATGTGGTTCTTTGGACCACTATCAGAGATATTCTCCTATTTATCCTATTTGTGGGTTCTATCAAGGTGAACATGTAGTGGGTGAATTTTAAAATCACATAGTAAAATAAATTTGAACATGATACTAGTATGATTAGGTTGGAGTACAATACTAAGTAGTGGGATCCCAAATTTAGTATTAAAATTGAAGGGTCTAAAGTAAAAGCAATATTGCATAATGATACCACTACATAGCTGCATGTAGTCCTAAGGCAAATGATTCAAATTGGACTTGAGTCACTGAGCCTAGATGAAAAGGTTTCACTTGTTGAGACGCCTATGGACTAGTACCTTAAATATTTATGTTAGAAGGAGATACTATAAGAGATGGTGGAAGTAATAGAGAAATTGTAAGAAGAGATTAAACTCATGAAAACCTTAAAGCCAAATCCAAGGTAGACCTTCAACATAAAGTAAAATTCAACAAGGAGAAGGAGATCTCACTAGTATTTTAGCTCTTTTTCATTTCAAATGAATGATCCCTCTATTAAAAAAATTGTTATAATATGTAGATAAAGTACTAGCTACATTACCCACACCACATCTAACTTGGGGTTGAGAAGTCTGAATCACCTAAAACATAGGGTATGCCAATGAACTATTGATCGATGAAACTATTGATTGATGGTCAAGATATGATATTCTAATTGATACTCATGTGGAGGTAAACATTCGTGCCTAGGATGTATTTTATAATATGGAAAGTCTTGCTATTCACCCTTCCCCTCTTTTATTGTTAATGAAAAGTAGGACTAGCGTGCAACCTCTAGGTATATTAAATAATGTCACTATAGAGAATATAGGTGAAAATTTCCACATATATTTTGAGGTTATAGAGATTGTATAAGTTGATTACTTTGATCTCTTAGTTTAGCCATGGTGTTATGAAAATAATGTAGATATGTACTACACGAGTTTTTAAAATGGGAAGTAGCATGTGGTCATTCCTTTAGGAAATGAGCAAGGGCCACCTTATGTGGAGAGTGTGAATTTATATGAATAAGTTAATAAAATATATAACATCATTTTGAAATTCATGGATATGTTAGATTCTTGTTCAAAAGGGTCCTTCATTGGGATGACACATAATTGATTTATGAAACTACAATTGTCACTTGTGACCAATGGGTGCAAGAATAATACAAGGTGATGAGTGAGAGTGTGGAATGATGGAATCACAACCCAAACATTAGTCTATGTTAGATCCATAGGGAAATATCTAGATAAAACAACAAGGTCTAGGTCCCACCCACTCGTTCAAGAGTAAATAATGTGTTTCATATAAGTTAAGGAAAGTTGGAAGCTTTACCTTAGTATAAGGGCTATAAAGAGGTAGATTTGTTTATAAATACTCATAGGATTTTGTTCTAAAGGAAGCTGACCATATTAATTCATTAGTGTATTTACTTAAAATTACTATTACATGTTGGTTTACTGCTCACTAGCCAAACCTTGCCAACTAGATAATGATTAAAGAGGCAATGTCTACTATGTTTTGACATAACAATGATAATCATAATATATCTCTATATAGTGGTGACTTAGACCCATGGAAACATGTTTGAAAGTGTGGATGGAAAACATAAACATTATAAAGAGGATTTGGGTTCATGACTTTTAATAAAACTTGAAGACCTAGGCTTGTGCATGGTATATTTTAAATGAGACACGTTAGGAGACTGCTAACTAGAGAATCTTGAAAGATAGTTCACATAGCCTTTTATTTTTCCTCATATACTTTAGATATCATAAATCCATTGTAATACATCGACTAGGCCATCTTATAAGATTACATTATTTTTAGATGTATAATCATTGAGAGGTGGGGGTGGTGAATCAGTGATGCTAGAGAATCCAAACTTAAATTCCAATCCTTTCAAACCCTTAACCAAATAACATTATCATTCATGAAGCATACACATCATTTATAGTGAAGAAAAAGAAATATAAGTAAGATCATACACATAACACAAGATATATGTCATAAACCCTCTTATGGAATAAAACCCACTGGAACCTAAAAAATAGACTACGGTCTTATAATAACAAGATATAAATTTAGACGAACACCAACTAATTAAGGAACACCCATCCCTTAATTTAATGAGACATCCATCCCACAAGGAGGAACCAACCCCCTAGGTAACCAAGTACCCACTAAACTACCTTAATATGATCTCCACCTCTGATTTGATGTCTTTTGTACATTATGATGGACTTATCAAGATTTCTCTCTTTCCCCTTTACACTTTCACAAACTTGCACACACAAGCAATGCATCCAAAACACCCTTTTGGATCACTCTTCACTTCTTAACACATACACAATAAAAAAATCTAAAATAACTCTATAAAAACATTATAAACATGACCTATAGGTCATGAACACAATCATCAACCTTATTTTCTCTTCAATCCATCCACTAAGCACACTCACTCAATCAACCTCTAGGGCTTACTTGCTCAATCTGCCTCTTCTAGGCTCATTAGGTCTAATGACCTATGTGATCACCTTCATCACCTTGATCAGATAAGAATGAATTATATTCTTCACTATTTATTGATCCTCAATGACCTTTACCTTCCATTTTAAAGGTTCTCTCCTTTACTTGGTTCCACACTTTCACACACTCTGAACTCCACCCCAAATAGGCCAATTATGCCTAATATTTGTACCATACACTCATCTAGCTCATTTTGGCTATAAAAGATGCTTACCTTACTTGTTATAACTTTAAAATATGTCTTCATACATGTTACATTTAATAATCCCACACTCCTTAGGTCATCCAAAACCTCAAGATTCAAATCCTCTATGAGGCCTTAATGAGACCCAAAATAATTAGGCCTTCACATCCACACGTTGCTCTTGAAACCTCTTAGACCACATTCAACTTCTACCGATGCTTCAAAAACATAAAAATTATCTCCAATAGACCCTTTCTCACTCTCATATGGGTCCATTCCACCTAGAACACTAACTCAATACTTAAACCTATCAATTAGGTCTTCTCGCTCTTTAGGCCTTTAAACATAGAAATCACAGTCTCAAACTTATGAAGGACCAACTAAACTATTTAATATATCTATATGATTATATCACATGGGTGAAACCTTTAGGACCTATTAAACAAATTAATTAATTTAGACACTTCAATATAGGCTCTAAGCACTCAAAACAACTCTTTCAAAATGACCACTAAAACTGGTCATATATAATCAAAATACAATCAGGCTATTTTAACTCTCCATATCTGACCAGGGTAAAAATATGATAAAATATTATTTATAATAATCCTTAGAGACTCATAGAACATATTAATGCTCATTTTCTTCTTCAAATCTACTCAAAACACGTTCAACTTAGCTCTGTAAGATGGTCACTCAACTATCAATGCATTCAATAAACATAGTAAACTTATAATCCCTTGTTAATACTAAATATGGGTGGGTAAAAATAAAAAATACACAATTATAGTCATAATGGATTATAAAAAACTATCCAATATTTATTTCATATTTAAACATCAAAATACTATCAAGAACAACTCAATTATCCTTCTTGGGTCACTCGTCAGACATGGTCAAATACATAGTCAACTTTGGAGCATAATATATTTGAATGTAAAAATATTAAAAAATTATAACTCACTTATATAGATTAATCTTGAAATCATATTAAACTTTTAGTTTTACATCACCTTCAAATTCATCCTATATCAAAATATATAAACAAAATACTAAGCACTAGTTTTTCCTTTGTTAAATTCAAATTCCAACATTCACTTTTCAAACACTAAACATTGGACAATTTTTCATCATATTTTACTCCATATAAACTTTGTAAAAATATGCACCATCAATATCCTTATAATTATCCTATTATTTACCTTGAAATTCTCACCGTTGATCTTTGATCCTCACTTTTGTGATTGTGCCACTTGGTAGCTCTGTGTGCTTTCTGAGCACATTGATTATTTGACTTGATCCGCACCATCAATATACATATATATAAACACATGAATTTAATTTATATTATATAAAATATTAAAATATTTTTACACTTATCACCAACATGTTCCTTTTGAGCACATTGACTGTTTGACTCCAATGAACTTCTGCCACTTGGCAGTCCCATGTGCATTCTGAGAACCCTACTGACTTGTTGAATTAATACACACCAGTAGATCACCACTAAAAGATCATGCACTCCTTTAGATAATTATATATTCATATTAAATGATTATTTTTATATCTATGATATGATTAAATGCTCATCGTATATATTGGATAATGCAAATTTGGCTATGGGAACTTAGTGAACTCTACTTGAAAAGCCAACTTTGTACCGTAATAACTTTTGTTATGCTCAACATAATGAAATAAAATTTGAACCATATGATCTAATAACATAGGTGAATCTATCCATATATCAATATTATCTTAAAATATTCACACATTTTAACTATTATATCATTAAACTGCTTATTTAGCCTTATCTGTTAGGATGACTACTTGAGGTTAGACATTCATATGACTATTTTGTTCACTTCCATAATCACTATTAGAAATAATAACATACCATAGGGTATATAAATCATATCAATACCAAAAATAACATCCATAAATTACCTTACTAATTCAAACACTAAAGGACCATGTAAGAACACTAAAGCTCATTAAAGGTACACTTTATCATTGTCATTCTAGCACACATGACACCTCATCAACATCCTTGGTCACCTTGGAGACTTCATTAAAAAACATTAAAAATTATCCCCCTTTTTCATTTATGTCAAACACCAATACAAATCTTATGATTAAAATCTCTCTCTCTCTCTCTCTCTCTCTCTCTCTCTCTCTCTCTCTCTCTCTCTCTCTTCAAGAACTTTCTCTCTATCTCTTGGGTTAGTATTTTCCTATGCATTCTAGGGAAGAATCTAGCATACGTCCTATGTAATGAAAATTATAGCAAACTACATTATCCATACCTCTAGTTGTCTAGATGATCTTCCTTCTACAGTTTCTTACCTTATGACCAAAAATCTTACATGCAAAGCAATGACCATGAAATGAAATTTCATATCTTATAACATTTGGTTGCTTGAAATGTCTTCTCATGCTTCACTTGGTTCTTGCATCCTTCTTATCTTGATCTGACCTCTCTTGCTCTTTCTCAACCTTATTTACCTTAACAAATTGCTTATGCTCATCCTTTAATGAATCTAGATTGGTTTTTAATTGAACGCTCTCATCCTCTTTAACTCTGATATTTGAAATCACATCCTCTAACTAAATTCTAAGATCTTATATGGTCTCTTTATCTCTCTTAGATTATTTAGCCATGTCATCCTTCAATCTACATGCTTATTCTTCAATTATTTTTTTAGAATCAATATTAGACTTCAACTGATGATGCTCACCTTTCTTTGAACTCAACTTGGCATTTATCTCTTCTAATTGAGTCTTGAGATGTTTTCATTCTTCCTCTTTTGAAATTACATTTGCCTTTGTAACCCTTAATAGATCCTAAAGAATGATGATCTTCTTTTTATCATCTTTTGATCTTGAGCTTGACTTCAAGCATTCTAGTTCCTTTTTGAGCTTGATGCACTCATCCTTAATAGCCTTAAATCTTGAGGCCATGCTCTTATTCTAAGCTTCTTCTCAATCATACTTGCTTATCTTACCTCTATACTTCTCTAAAAAAGTGCCTTGAACCGATTATACTTTTCATCACTTGATTTTAGATATGCATAAGTAACCTCTACTTGAGCCTTCAAATATTGATTTTATTTATTCAATTGCTTAGCCATATTATACCTTGGATCACCTTCAAGTCATTAAACATGTAAAAAAGGTCTTGCTATAATAACAATTGTTAGAGGCATAATCACTGAGAAGGGGGGTGAATCAATGATGATAGATAATCTAAACTTCAATTCCAATTCTTTCAAATCCTGAACCAAATAACATTATCATCCATGAAGCATACACACTATTTATAGTAATAAATAAGAAATATAAGCAAGATCACACACATAACATAAAATCTATGTGAGAAAACCTATTGGGGAATAAAATCCTCTAGAACCTAAAAAATAGACTACAATCCTATAATAATAAGATCCAAATTTAGACCAACACCAATTGATCAAGGAACACCCATCCCTTAATTTAGTGAGACACCCATCTCACAAGGAGGAACTAACCCCCTAGTTAACCAAACACCCATTCAACTATCTTAATATGATATCCACCTTTGATATGATGTCTTCTACATGTAATGATGGAATTATCTTATTTTCTCTCTTTCCCATTTACACTCTCACAAACTTTCACACACAAGCAATGCATTCAAAACACCCTTTTTGATCACTCTTAACTTCTTAGCACATACAAAATTAGAAAACCTACAAAAAATATATCACAACATAAAAAACATGACTTTTAGGTCATTCACACAATCTTCAACTTGCTCTTATCTTCAATCCATACACTAAACATACTCACGTAATTAGCCTCTAGGTCTTACTCACTCAATACGCCTCTTCTAGGATCATTAGGTCCAATGAACTATGTGATCAACTTCATCACCTTGATAAAATAACCATGATTGATATTATTCACTCTCTTTTGGTCTTTAATGACATGTACCTTCTCTTTCAAAGGTTCTCTCCTTCACTTGGCTCCTCACTTTCACACACTCTCAACTCCATACCAAATAGGCCAATTATGCCTCGTTTTTATACCATACACTCATCTTACCCATCTTGGTAAGCCAAGATGCTTACTATAATTTTTATACATTTTAAATATTTCTTCATACATGTTACATGCAAGAACCCCACACTCCATAGGTTGGCTAAAACCTCAAGACTCAAATCCTCTATTAGGCCTTAATGAGACCCAAAATAATTAGGTCTTCACCTTATAAAAATGCTTCAAACACATAAAAAATATCTCCAATTTACAATTTATAACTCTCATATGGGTCCATGCCACTTGGAACATGAACTAAATACTTGAACCTACCAATTAGGTCTCCTCACTCTTTAGGCCTTTAAACACAAAAAACATAGTCTCAAACTTCTAAAGCAAAAACTCAAATATATCACATATCCATATGATTAGATCACATGGGTGAAAACTTAAATAATTATTAAACACCACCATGTTCTTTAGACACTTTAACCCAGGCTCTAAGTACTCAAAACAATTATTTCAAAATGACCACTCAGATTGGTTATATACAGTCAAAACACAATCAAGCTATATTAACTCTCCATATTTGATCAGGATAAAATATGACAACCAATGATTTTTCATAATCCTTAGATACTCTAGAACATATCCATTCTCATTTTATTCTTCAACTCTGATCATAACACCTTTAGGTTATCTCTGCAAGATGGTCACTCAAATTATCAATGCATTCAATAAACATAGTCAACTTCTAAGCCTTTATTCATACTAAATATGGATTTTTAAAACCTAAAAAAACCATAAATATAGTCTTAATGTACTCTATAACACTATAAAATAGTTATTTCATCTTCAAACAACAAAATACTATCAAGAACAACTCAATTATCCTTTTTGGGTCACTTGCAAAACATGGTCAAACACAGAGTAAACTTTGGAGCTTAATATATTTGATTGTAAAAACATTAAAACCTTATAAATCACTTATATATATTCAATTCAAATTCCTATTCAACTTTAATTTTAACATCACCTTCAAATTTGTCGTAGATCAAAAGATATAAGCAAAATATTGAGCACTAGTTTTTCCTTCATTAAATTAAAATTCCAATCGTCACTTTTCAAACACTAAACATTAGACACTTTGTCATCATCTCATGATACCAAAAAAACTTTGGAAAAATATGTATCATATTTTTCCTCATAATTATCCTAGTCTTTACGTTGCAATGCTCACTATTGATCTTAGATCCTCACGTTCATGATTGTGCCACTTGGTAGCTTTGTGTACCTTTTGAGCACATTGACTATTTGACTCGATCTGCACTGTCTATATCCATATAGAAGAACACCCAAATAACATTGATATTATATAAAATATTCTAATATTATGACACTTATCACCACCTTGTGCCTTTTTATCACATTTACTATTTGACTCCAATGAACTTCTGCCACTTTACAATCACGCGTGCATTCTAAGCACCCTGCTAACTTGTTGACTTGATACACACCATTAGATAACTATTGACAAGATCACATGTTGCATTATATCATTATATAGTCATATTAAATGATCACTATTAGATTTGTGATCATATTAAACTCTCATTATAGATCTTTGATAGTGCAAATTTGGTTAGGTATGGGAACTTAGTGAACTTTACCTTAGAAGCGAACTTTGCACCTTAATAAATTTTGCTACGATTAACCTCATTACCTAGAATTTGAACCATATGATCTTCTCAAATAGATAAATATATCAATATTTTATTTAAAAATTAATGCATGTAAAATAAAACATCATCAAACTGCTTACTCAACCTTATCTATCAAGATGATGACTTAAGCTTAGACATTCATATGAATGTTCTGATGAATTCCGTTCACTTCTATAAGCACTCATAACATCCCATAGGGTCTATAAAATGTGTCCATACTAATAATAAAATACATTAATTGACTTAATAATTCAAATACTAAAGGACCATGGAGGAACACTGAAGCTCTTTAAAGGCACACTTTGTCACTGTCATTCTAGCACACATGACACCTCATCATCATCCTTGGTCACCTTGGAGACATAATTGAAAAACCTCCAAAAATTATAATAGAGGAAAGGGTACATAATTTTTATATTGAAAATGGCTATCCTTTCCTAATTTTTTTGAAGAGTGCAATAATAATAGTGATTAAAGTGAAAATGATGATTTAGTATAGATGAAGCAAAATTAGTAGTGCAATACTGGAAAATAAAATTTTGTTCACAAAGTGTATGAAGTACCTACTATGGATTTTATAAGATGATTTATAATTTATATGTTTTATGGTTATTATAATGTCTCTAACATGCTAGAAACCAAGTATAATAAGTATCAGGATCACTTTAATACCACCAAGTTTAACATCGACATAGAGGATGCACTAAATATTGTAACCATTGGTGAATACTAGTATGGTAAAGAACCAATATTCATTGTTAAATTACTTCATGAATTCTAAGACCTCTTCCCACTGGGCTATAATGAAATGAGAATAAATCTGGTTTAAGGTGCAAAGCCTATCATGAAGAGACCATATAGAATGAATCCCAACTTTTCTACTAAGGTAAAAGAAGAAATTAATGATATGATTGCAACTAAAACCATTTATCTTGTTGAGGAATTAGAGTGGGTAAGCCACATGGTGATAAATATCAATAAAGATATTCATATTTATGTCAACTTTCCATTTTTGAACACGATATGTGTAATAGACCCATTTCCCACTATGTTTACTAAAGAGGTGATTGAGGGGTAACTAGTTGTGAAATTTAAACCTTCACTAATGGGTTTTATATATATCACCAAGTGTAGATAGAAGAGGAAAATAAGTCTAAGACTACCTTTTATATTGAATGGGGCTCATTTTCTTAAAATGTCATGTCATTTAACCTAAAGAATGTTCATGTTGTCTTCTTGTATTATTATCATCATGTTTTAATACTTTATGCAATAGTTTTTATAAGTATATCTAGATAATTGGATTGTTTATGGCATCATTAAATACCATCATGATAATTTTTGCCTCATTTTTGAACACTTCAGACATATCCAAATTTCCCTAAACCTAAACAAATTAATATTGGAAATACCACATGATAATTTTTTGAGCATGTAGTTTGCATGAGTAGTGTATACACATAATATTTTCACACTTTTATTGATTATTGACACTTCGTGTCTTACATAAACATACTGAGTCTTAATCTCTCTTAGTGCATGCCTTAAGGGGTACACTAGGAAAGGGGTGGGTAGACCATTGGTGCTTCGTAAGATTTTTGTTCCTTTTGCCACTTTATATCTACACTCTTGCCTCCTAAAACCTTGAACCTTAAGCTTATTTCTCTCTTTCCTATCTATTCCCACCATTTTTCATGTTTTATCCCTCATTTCTTACCTTTTTTCCCTTTTAACCTCTTTAGTAAGCTAGGCCAGCTTGGTCAACCTAGCTTATTATGGGGATACTTTTCCTTTATTTGTTGCTTTACATCCCGATTGACCTAGCACAAACTTTAGGCATTAGCTTGATAATGTGATAGGTTGACCCAATTAACCTAGCATAGTTGACATGTTTGAAAGTATTTAGGGTGAGATACTATATATATAAGGTCATTCCTTACCATTTCATAAGAGAGTTAAATTAAGCAAATAAGTGTGAATGAACATCTACTTATTGACCATTCTACTTGAGGAATAAAGCTTTAGGGTTCAATTATTTCTTTTGGAGCTTCGATCTTATCTTGTGGATAAGTCTTTTAGATGATTAGGTAGGTCATGTAGCCTAGAACTAATTTATCTTGGTTGTCCTTACAAGCCACAAAATTCTCTTACAAAGCACCATTGGCCAAGGGAAAGGTTGAGACTCAGTAGGTTCATCTTCAAAGGTAAGTATTCATAAATTTATTTATCCTTTGTAAGAGTAGATAGATAATGAAGTATGTATTCTTCTCTCCCATGTATTAGGATTACATATACAATGACGTGAGTATATGTCTCCTATACATGTTTAGTTTAGTTGTTATTTACTTGTTTTATTCTAACCCCTACTTTGTGCCACAAGCTTTTGTAAGCACTAGATTAGTTTACTTTTCTTGTTATTAGATTAATTTACCTTCTTATTTATTATCACAAGTGAATATAGAAACCATATGACTCTTTTAGGGTTATTATGTGATTGTGTTCAACTATATGCTTTGGAACCCTACCTAATATGATGTGTTGTGAAAGATGATACAAGTGATCCCCTAATCGAGTCTAGTAGATCCTTATATTGATCATGCTCACACTTAACAAGTGTGGGCCTCAATCAGAAGTGTAGGTGTGATGTATCTTATCTGATCCAAAATTGATTCATGTGCACCATATAACTCTGATTGCATACATTTTGGTGAACCCAATGTGAATCAAACTCTTATAGGGTTTATTTCACTTATTTTAATTATTTTATCATATTTTCTATCATATGTTATGAATTTATATCTTAATTCTATCAACCCAACTATTTTTTTACCAACTCGAACCAACACAAGTTTCCAACACTTTGTAGACTTTCTGTTCAACCTACTAGGTCAACTGAGTTGACCTAACACATTTTGAACCACTTTGTAATAGGTTCCTATTTAGGATTCATAGTGTAGGTTCTAGATTATAGACTTCCAAATTTGTATTCCATTCAAATAGGTTGACCAGATTGACTTAGCGCATTTTCAGACATCTAGTTCAGTCTACTAGGTCGACTTAACACACTTTTTTATCTTTTGTAGTAGGTTCCTGTCTCACTTGGTCGACTATCTTGACCTAGTTATGCAGATTGGGCTAGTTCTCTCCAAGGTTACAAGTCAGTTACCTATTATATTTTCATTTCCAAAAAACCAAGGTTAGTTTATATTTCTTTATTTCTACTTTGCTTTGCACTTTTATTTCAAAATTTCAATCTGTGTATGTGTACCAATTAGATTGGACAGTGTCAACTCAATTGACTGTGTATTTCATTTTAGTATATTATTTTCTAGACTAGCTATAGGTATATCTCATTTCATTTTTTCATCTTTTTAGCAATCCTTTTTCTTTTCTTGTCTGCTATGCTACATCAACCAACTTGACTCTGCACTATCCAAGGCCTTACTTTCTGCTTTTGACAACTGCACTAGGTTGACCTGATCGACCTAGCAATTTATACAACTCCTGTTTACTTCTTAGGTTGACTAGATTGACATAGCATTGTTTTTAGGCCTTTTTCCATTTTTTGCCAGCTTTTACTCTCTGTACTAGGTTAGTTTTGTGGACCCTATCCAACTTTATTATCCCTATTTTGTACTAGGTTAATTGGGTTGACCTAGCTTTCTTTTTATCACTTTATGAATTCTTTGTTTTCTCATCTTTCTTTCCTTCCTCTTTCATCATGTATTTCCTATTTGGGTGAAAACACTAAATATCAAACAATAGGCATGATGCAATTCTCCAATCCTCATAGGGTTTCCCATAGATAAAGTAGAATTTCTTTTGTAAATGCTAGTAATGTCCATATTGCAATTCACACAATGGACTATGGGTTCCCTCATGATACCTATTTACAACATAATCCTTCTTTTCTCTTGGAAAACCAACTTGAGTTAGAGTATACTCCCAAAATTATTTTATTTATTAACCAATTTACCCAACATAAAGGGAAATATCCATTTACCATTTACAATCTCATGATTAGTGGTCAAGACAATGAACCTCATTCACCACATTTTACATTCTCAAATGGATTTGGTAGTACTAATTTATTTGCTTCACAATATCTCCCTTCAATCATGACCTCTTCTCATGCTTCATCTTCTTATTTCCTTTCTTCTACCTTCATGCCTGGTATCTCAACTACCATGGCTAGTTCTACATGTAGTGGACCTCTCTTAAGATCCACTATCCTTAGTCCTTCCATTAGTTCATTGTTTGATACCCAAGGCACTCGTGCTTCTAGTGCTTCTTCCTCTCTTCCATTCACTAGTCCATGTTTTGATACATAAGCAATCTTTGCCACTAGTGCCTCTCATTCTCATCATTCATCTCAAGCTCTCAACAACACAAATAGTGGTACCCAAGCCACTAATACCAACACCAAATCTTCTAATAATGTTAGTCAAACTCACCAACTTATATTGCAAACTCTCAATCAAATGAATGCTTTCCAATCCCATAACACAAATCAAATGATGAGAATGAAAACTCACCTTCTTCATCTTCAAACACAACCACAACCAATGGCTTAGGGCACACATAACCTAAGTGTTCCTCCCCCTCCTCTTTGATATTCTCAAGGAAATCTTATTACTCATCCTTTAATCAATAAAACTATGAAGCATCTACAAAATGCACCTCTAACTACCCAAATTTGCTAAAATTAATATAGGAGATATAACACCTACAATCTCTTATAATGGATCAACTAATCCTTCTCTTCATCTTAAAACATTTGAGAATATTTATAGAGATTGGGTTATATTAAACACCTTTTCCGCTACCAAGTTCCTTGCTAAGACCCTCATAGGAGATGCCTTGGATTGGTACAATCAACTTGGACCTCATTCCATACTAGTTTGGAGGATTTAACGAATGCTTTAGTTCAATAATTCCAAATTAGTGATCACCTTGAAAACACTTTGGCCCATTTCATCAATTTCAAGCCAAGCAAAAATGAAACTACCCAAGAATTTTTTAAATGATGGAAGACTTTATCAAACAAATGTGAACACAACATGGCCAATGATAATATTTTTCATCTCTTTACAAATAATCTTTATCCCAAATTACAGTATCAAGTTCATACCCTTTCTCCACAAAATTTGGAAGAAGCTATTGATCAATCTAAATGATAAGACTTCCTTATGCATCAATTCAAACCACCCCAACCTTCCACGGGTTCTCATATATTACTTAAAAAAAAAAATTACAATGTTATCAATGATGGTGTTTATGATTTATATGATACCATTCATCATGTTCAAGCTTTTGTTCCTACCCTTTCTTTAGAACCAACTTCCTCTTATCAATTATTTACTAATCCTCATTTCTCAACAAATAAAATTAATGTTCATAAACCTCTTTCCCTAGCTGAATTTATTAAACATCTACCTAGGCCTCTTCCTTGTGAAATTGACCCTACTCATCCTATGAACTTGGTATGATCCTAGTAAGTTTTTTTGGTTTCATGCTAGTTGGGGTCATTCTAATGAGACCTGTAGATAGCTTCATAATTTATCTATGGATTTTCTTCTTGGAACTAATTTTGACTATGATTCTATCATGCACCAACATCAACAAGATTATGAGCATGTGTTCAACTAATACAAAACTCATGATAAATCTCAAGCCTTGAATGAAGCAAACACTCATTTAGATATTTATAAGGATCTTTTACCTAATCATCAACCTAATCATCAACTAATTCAATAAAACCAAGTCAAGCCCATCTCTTCCACCAATAATGTAGAAAGTATTTTGGAACCAATTTCCAAAGAAAATTTGGTTATCATGACTACTATGCAAATATTGGTGGCTTTCATCGATTCATAGCCTGTCTACACCTTGTCTCCTTCTCAAGCATATCGTGTTATCTAGGATTCTTCTCCAACTCATTTAAATGAGTTGGGGCATGAAGATCTTATAACCTTTGATAAAGATCCAACTTATGATTCTCCTTTAGATAACACATCCCATGTTATTTCTACCACTCTGCCATCATCTTCTCCTTCTAATTTTAATCAAACTTCTGTTAACTCCTCTTCTACTCCTCAAGATCAAGATGAACCTATTATTTCACCATCTCAACATGATTTTAAACCTACTTCTAAACCTTCTCATTCTTATCAACACAAATATCAATGATCTTTGACTCTTTCCTCCGAAGACCTCCTTAACCATTACATGACTATATCTAACAATCTTCTCATGGGTTATGATGAGTGGGATCCCTTTGCAGAGCTCAATAATTTCCCTTCTCAAATTCCATACTTGAACTCATGAGGACATCTCCATATCATCTCAAACATCTTATGCAATTATTATTTGAGATGAATGTCCCTCATTCTCATTTAGCAGGATGAGAGGCAACCTTATCTGGTTCTAAGGATAGTATCTTGCAACAATGTAAAGAGATGTCCATCAATGTTGATGAAACTATCGATACTTGTCTT
Source organism: Torreya grandis (assembly GCA_037957365.1). Taxonomy (NCBI): domain Eukaryota; kingdom Viridiplantae; phylum Streptophyta; class Pinopsida; order Cupressales; family Taxaceae; genus Torreya; species Torreya grandis. The sequence goes on along the minus strand of JARHVA010001211.1, from coordinate 2,233,414 downwards.
TCATTAAAATTTCCCATCATATCTATGATTTTTGATGAGATTATACTTCATACAAATGATCTTCCCCTATTTATTAGCATCTAAATCAATGATATCCAAGTTAAACATGCTTTGATTGATGAGGGTTGTAGAACTTTTGTTGCTTCTCTTGATTTCATTAAAACCCTTAGATATTCTGAAGCAATCTTAATTCCACACATAACACTTGACAAGGATATGATAGAACATAAATGCCTCCTCTTGGGTGTGTTTGGTTTCTTATTACTATCCCACCTATTACCATTCATGTGAAGGTGATGATATTTAACTTTCCTCTTTCTTATAACATCTTGATTGGTAGGCCATGAACTCATCGTATGTGAGCTATCGCTTCTTCCACCTACCAATGCATTAAATTCCCTCATAGTGGAGCCATTTATAGGATTCAAGGAGATAATAACCCTTGGAATTTTAAATAATTCTAAGATCATGGTGTCTTTAATATTCCTACTATTGAGCCTTTACCTAGAATTGTATTTCATGAGTCACAACGTCTAAATTTTACTATCAACTCAACCAGTGGATACAATGGACATCCAAAGCTTATTGATACTATTCCTCTCAAGATTTTAGACTTTGATGATGATGATATTGATGAGATTAATCTCAAGATCAAAACTTTTGATCTCACACTTCATCTCATCTTGTAACTTCCTACTTCCTTGTAACCTTGTTCTCACAAACCTCCTTGCAATGACATTCATGTAGTCTTATCCAAGACTCATCATTATATTCACCATGCTTCTTCCAATGTCAAATTTATTCTGACTTATGTCATCAATATTCATTCACCTAATTATGATGATGTATATTCTTTAGATGGTCCTTTATTAGGTGGTCTTATCTAAACCCATAATGCTAAGATTGTGCATTATCATTCTTATTTACTTGAGTATTTTCATGCATCCTCTCATGTTTCAAATTTTGTAGTTACTGATTCTTTTATTTTTCCTCTTTATCATAGAGTTGAGATAGACACCTGTAATTTCTAAGGATCCCCATAGGACTAGCCTCATAGATTATGTTATGACCAACCCTTACTATTTTTATAGGTTCCTTGATTCCCATGATTGATTGACTCATGAGGTTAGTGTTTCCTTTCTTAAACCTTCTATTGATCCTACTCCTCCCATAGTGGAACTTGTGTCAAAACTAGTTATTATTGATTCTTCCCCTATTGATGAGCCTACTCTTGCTTCTTTCACTAGTTTTCTTCCTAGTAAGACTATATTTATTCCTTCTCCATCACTACCTCCTATTGGTTATAGTTTGTTTCCTTTGCCTAAGATGGATCCTTTGCCCACCAAATAGGGTGATGATTCATCTCCCTCTTCTTCCACACCTATTACACCTTCTCCCATGAGTGTTCCTCCTAAGCACACTCATAAGCGTATCTGTTGATTTCATGGGATAAATACTCATTATTTTACCCATTATCATAAGTTATATTGATACCTTACATCCTTCTTCCCCATCCATGGACACTACCATACCTCCTACAAAGATTATTCCTGAATATATACATTAGTATGGTGAGAGGTATTGTATATGACACCAATGTAGCATACATCATACTGATCATTATCATATCCTTTAATAGAATATTAAGGATCATCTTATACCTATCCCTAGACCAGCTACTATTCTTCCCATAGGTCATTATCACAAGAAGGTTCCCCCTTATTCTCCCATAGTTACACCTCTTGTGGTTCCTTCTGTGCCTCCACCTATAGTTCCTTTTCCACCTATGGATCCTTCTCCACTGGTGATTCCTCCCTCTCCCATAGATCTCATTCCCACACATTTTTTTTATCATACTTTTCCCAATTTCACTCCTTATTATGATCTAATGAGTATTCGTACTTTTTCAATTGAGGAGATTAGAGAAAAAGTATTTGCCCAGTATTTTGCAAAGATTGACAACACATTAGTAGCAATTCATATCCAGATTCATAGATATTTATCTGATGTCTTGAATAATGTGTGTGGATAGATTTATCAATAATTATGAGCACATGCATGGTAATTTTACATTTATATTTAGATTGGACGTGTGCTTCATTTTTATTTATTTTTCTATATCTAATTTTATCATTTGACACTGTGTCAAATTCTTGCTTATCTTATATCATTATCTTCTTTGTTTTACTATATTTCTTGCTAATTTTATATTCTATCTTTTTTGCATATGTTTGTTCTTCCTTATCATTACTTTATATTTCTCTTTTATTCTTTTTGCATCCATTGGATTTTTTTATGAGTTGCTTTACAAGACCAAAAATAGGACCTAACAGATCCTCACAAAATCACCATATTTAGCGTGTTGTTTCCTTGTATCTTCATGATTGTTTATTTTCTTATCCTTGCTTTTTGTAGATAATTGTCATGGTGACTTGGTTGTATTTACCTTGTTCCCTTTGGTTATTGTCTCCTTTTACCATGTGATCAATTAGTAAATAGTCTTTTTCATTACTATTTCCTTTTATCAGTCCACCTTTGGATCTCCCTTTTCCTTTTTACCTTTTTCTGTAAACTAAGCATATGCACGGTTGAGATTTAAGATAACATATTTGTTTATTGTCAAGCCTAAGTGTCCTAGTTAGTCTTTTGTATTTTGTTACTTAGCTTCCTTTAGCCTTGGCCTATAGCTCATTCGTGTGTATCACTATCTCTCTCATGCTTGGTCATTCCAAATCCATATGGAGGAGGAATATAAAAAAATCCTTCAAAAGAAAGTAAAAATAAAAATAATTTAAACAAAAAGAAATGATATTAAAAGGCACAGATATGCAATATTCTTAAAAAAAAGTCTAATCACAATAAAATATGTGATACAAGCACATATCCTATCTCCAATCAAAGGTCAAACTCCACGATAAACTTCACATAGAGCTAAATTACTTTGGGGTGTGGTAAACCAGTAGACTAGAGTAGGGGAATTCAAAAAATATTCTAGTGCTACCTACTTTCTCATGAAAGTACCCAATCTTCATAGTAGACTAACAGCTCTGTAAGGGGTCCTAAGGTGCGGGGAACACATCATGGGGAGGTAGGTCAATTTTAATTTTCATTGTATAAAGATACCTTCAAGAGATGATCTTGGTAGCACACTTAGCTACCTACATAGCTTTGTGTCTATAAAGAATATGTTTCCTTTGTACATAGATGACCACTAGTCACTTAGTGTCTTCTCATGTTGTTAGTGTTGGGGGATCAATCCAACAATAGATTACAATTGTGACAGCAATAAACACGGAATTAAACCAGATTGACAAGTAATTAGAATGATAATAACAAGAACAAGAGATACAAGAAAACACCCTGAAAACTTGTATTAACAAACTCTTTACAAAAGGAATACAATTGAAGAAAGCTTCTTTCTTCCACACCTCTCCTAGATGTATAGATCTATCAATAGATCTCTATTCCTCAAGAGCTCTCTCTCTCAAGAACAATCAACTCTAACAAGCCTGGATTGATTCAATTCTATACTGTTCTTCTCACACAATGAATTACAATAATTCACCCAACTACAATAATCCACTACAAAAACTACAATAAGCTAAGAAGATCTAATTCTACATATAGAATTAGGAGACTTGAGCATGTACAACAAAAAAGTAGTTAAGCCACTTGAACAAGGGCTCTAAAAATAGTAATGCCAATAATAGAGACACGAGCTTGAGACTTCAACTCAAACTTATCATGCAAACACTCGCTTCTGTCCACGAAAATAGCTTTCTGGACACGCAGGTAACCGACATCGGTTCCTGTTGCTTGTCTGTGACCGCCATCGGCCGACATTCTGCCGACGCCAGTGCCTTTGCAACTACCTGTGACTGATGTCGGTCACTCCTGACTGACGTCGGTGTCTGTGTAGACCCGAACCTGATAATGAATGCTCCTTGGTGAAGTTTTTAGCTCCACACCCTAACAATCTCCCACTTGGAGATAAATAGCTGCACCAGTACCTGTACAACAACATCTTCTAGCTCCTCCATCTTCAACTTAATCATGAAGACCAACAGAAGTTGAATGAAGATTCAACTTCTCCTTTGTAACCAGCTTGGTTAACATATCAGCAGGATTCCTATCTGTATGGATCTTCTCCAGCTTCAACTCACCATCTTCCAATACCTGTCGTATGAAGTGATACCTTAGCTGTATGTGCTTTGTTCTTGAATGAAAGGCTAAATTCTTAGCCAAATGGATTGCACTCTGATTTTTAGTATACAATCTGCAACTCTCATGCTCCCTACCAAGCTCATCTATGAACCGTGTCATCCATATCATCTCCTTGCTAGCTTCTGTGGCTGGAATATACTCTACTTCTGTAGTTGACAAGGCAACAACCTTCTGCAACTTAGATATCCAGCTAACCGCCATTCCACCTACAGTAAAAACATAACCTATAGTGCTCCTCCTGCCATCCAAATCACCTGCCATATCTGAATCTACATAACCATGTAGAGAAGTATTTGAACCTCCATAGCACAAGTGCCTACTGCTGGTTCCTCTCAGATATCTAAGGATCCACTGAACTGCTTTCCAATGTTCCTTACCTAGATTGGCCATATACTTACTTACCACTCCCACTACTTGGGCAATATCCAGTCTAGTACACACCATTGCATACATCAAACTCCCTACTGTGGAAGAATATGGAACCTTACTCATGTACTCTACCTCATCATATGAATTAGGACATTGTTCTTTACTCAACTTAAAATGTCTAGCCAAAGGTGTGCTTACCGGTTTAACATCCTGCATATTGAACCATTTCAACACCTTGTCCACATAATCTTCTTGAGACAATATCAACCTGTGATTTTTTCTGTCTCTCTTAATGCTCATGCCAAGGATTTTCTTTGCTGCTCCCAAATCCTTCATAGCAAACGTTTGAGCTAATTTCACCTTAAACTCTGAGATATCCTGCATGAGAGATCCTGCAACCAGCATATCATCTACATACAACAATAGAATAATATATCTACCATTATCAAATCTCTTGAAATACACACAATGGTCTGATTGACACCTACAGTAGCCGTGCTCAGTCATAAACCTGTCAAATTTTAAGTACCATTGCCTAGGAGCTTGCTTGAGGCCATACAAGCTTTTCTTCAACCTGCACACAAACTCTCCTTACCCTTGACCTCAAATCCTTCTGGCTGTTCCATATAAATTTCCTCATCCAAATCTCCATAAAGAAATGCTGTCTTAACATCTAGCTGCTTAAGATGCAAATCCTCAAAAGCAACCAAAGACAATACAGCCCTTATTGAAGTCATTTTAACAACAAGAGAAAAAATCTCACCAAAGTCGATACCTGGCTTTTGTGCAAATCCTTTCACTACTAATCTGGCCTTGTATCTCATCTATCCATTCTCACCTTCTTTCAACCTATAGGTCCATCTGTTCTTGAGTGTTCTCTTACCAGCTGGCAATTCAACCAAATCCCATGTTTGGTTCTCTCTTAAGGACTCCAACTCCTCAACCATGCCACGCTCCCACTGACTCTTGGACTCCACCTGTATTGCTTCTTCAAAACTCTCTGGTTCTCCACCATCAGTTAGCAATAAATAAAATAAAGAAGGAGAATATCTAATTGGAGGCTTACTCACCCTTTCTGACCTCTTGATGGGTGTCTGAGACTCATCTACAACACGCTGTCCACCCAAATTCTCTGACAGTGACCGACCTCGATCACCTGCAGACCTGTTATTAGCCAATGTCGGTTCTGCCTGACCGACCTCGATACCTGTATGGCTGATGTTGGTCTCTGTATGGCTGACGCTAGTTTCTGTCCTGCCGACGCCGGTTCCTACCCTGCCGACGTCGGTCTCTGTGTTTTCCTGTAATTGATTATTTCTTTTTCTCGCGAGCTCATCTTGGACTTTCACCTCATCCAATTCACCATTGCTCTACTCAGATTGATTCAACTTCCTTAGCTGATCACAATACATCACTCTTTCATTGAAAACAACATCATGGCTCCTGATTACCTTGTTAGTTTTTAGATTCCACAATCTGTAACCAAAATCATCTGAGCCATAGCCAATAAACGTGCATCTCATAGACTTAGCATCAAGCTTCTTTCTATTTTCCTTATCTATATGCACAAAGGCTTCACAACCAAAAACTTTGAGATATGAGAGATCAACCTTTTTACCTGTTCATGCCTCTTTTAGAATACCACCATCCAGAGCTGTAGAGGGTCCTCTGTTAATTAGGTATACTATAGTGTCAACAGCTTGTGCCCAAAACTGTAGGGGCAAACCAGCATGCAATCTCATACATCTTACATGCTCCATTATTGTCCTGTTCATCCTTTCAACAATTCCATTCTACTGAGGTGTCCTTGGAACCGTCCTTTGCCTATGGATTCCATGCATGTAACAATAATCTCTGAACTTATGACTGTAGAACTCACTGCCATTGTCTAATCTCAGGCACTTTAATCTTTTACCTGTTTCATTCTCAACCATAGCTTTCCAAACTTTAAAAGTATCAAATACATCAGCTTTTCTTCTAATACAATAGATCCATACCTTCCTTGTAGCATCATCTATGAAAGATACATAGTACTGTGATCCTCCAATGGAAGCAACCTAAGCTGGTCCCCACACGTCTATGTGAACAAGCTCCAACTTATGCCTCTTCTTAGTAGACCCAGTCTTGAGAAAACTAACCCTTTTATGTTTTCCAAATACACAGTGCTCACAAAAATCTAGATCTATGCCTTTTAAATCTGAAAGCATACCTTTGGACTTAAGAATTGACATCCCCTTCTCACTCATGTGGCCAAGCCTTGAGTGCCACAATTTAGCATCCACATCTGAAGTAGATAATACAAAAGGAGATTTGTTAGTAACACAATTACACAAATAGAGAGTACCTTCTCTCTTACCTCTGGCCATAACAAGTGCACCCTTGGTCACCTTCCAAGATTCTGCTGTGAGAGTTACTGTATAACCCTCATCCCCTAACTTTCTTACAGAAATCAAATTTCTCTTCAAGCTAGGAACATGCATCACATCTCTCAACACCCATGTGTTGCTATTCTACATCTTCAGCTGCACTTTACCTTTGCCAATTATTTTACAAGGCTCATCATCCCCTAGATACACTATTCCAAAATCTCCATGGATATAGTCACTCAAATATTCCCTGTTAGGAGTAGCATGAAAAGATGCACCATAATCTAATACCCAAGATTCTATATTATTATGCAGAGAGAAAATTAAAGCATCTTGTGCAATACCTACAATCTTGGCTTCTTCCTTTCCTTCGTGCTGGTTGTCCTCCTTAGGTTTTGACTAACAATCTTTGCTTATGTGCCCCATCTTTGCATAATTCCAGCATTGTGGCTGCCTGCCATCCCTGGATTTAGATCTGCCTTTCCCCTTTGACTTGGATCTTGATCTGCCTTTCTTGCTCTTCTCTTTTTGCCTTCCCCTACTCTCAAAACTTAAAGCGTTCCTAGATGCCTCTTCTGTGCTTTTTCTGCGTATTTCCTCATTCAAGATAACACTAACAACATCCTCTACTTTCAAAATATTTGATGCAGATGCAGTATTACTTACTGCCATTACTAAGCCATGCCAGCTTTCAGACAAAGAACATAATATCAAAAGAGCTTTTATTTCATCATCAAACACTATATTCACTGAACTTAACTGATTCACAATTCCATTGAAATCGTTCAGATGAGTAGAAACAGATCCACCTTCATTCATATGCAAATTAAATAACTACTTCATAAGATATACCTTATTGGAAGCTGAGGGTTTTTCATATAAATTTGCTAACGTAGTCATCAACTCTACTGTAGACTTTGCCTGTGATAAATTAGATATCACAGTGGATGCTAGACTCAGTCTTATAGACCCCAGAGCCTTTCTGTCAAGAACTTCCCATTCTTCATCCTCCATGTCTTTGGGCTTCTTTGCAACACCTCCTAACGGTAAGTAGAGATCTTTCTGATACAGATAATCCTCTATCTGCATTCTCCAGTGTTGGTAATTTTTGCCATTAAACTTTTCCATTCTCAATTTACTTTCATCTGCCATTGCTTCTCCCACTCAAACAGAAATCCCTGTAGAAACTCCTGTGAGAACCTGTAATCAATACACACTACACAGATATGAACCACCTGTTAGTGAACCTGAACTTTGATACCAATTATCAAGCTCTGAACCTGTAACCAAGGCTCTGATACCACTTGTTGGGGGATCAATCCAACAATAGATTACAATTGTGACATCAATAAACGTGGAATTAAACCAGATTGACAAGTAATTAGAATGATAATAGCAAGAACAAGAGATACAAGAAAACACCCTAAAAACTTGTATTAACAAACTCTTTACAAAAGGAATACAATTGAAGAAAGCTTCTTTCTTCCACACCTCTCCTAGATGTATAGATCTCTATTCCTTAAGAGCTCTCTCTCTCAAGAACAATCAACTCCAACAAGCCTGGATTGATTCAATTCTGTACTGTTCTTCTCACACAATGAATTACAATAATTCACTTAACTACAATAATCCACTACAAAAACTACAATAAGCTAAGAAGATCTAATTCTACATATATAATTAGGAGACTTGAGCATGTACAACCAACAAGTAGTTAAGCCACTTGAACAAGGGCTCTAAAAATAGTAATGCCAATAATAGAGACACAAGCTTGAGACTTCAACTCAAACTTATCATGCAAACACTCGCTTCTGTCCACAGAAATAGCTTTTTGGACACACAGGTAACTGACGTCAGTTCCTGCTACTTGTCTGTAACCACCGTCGGCTGACATTCTACCGACGTCAGCACCTCTGCAACTGCCTGTGACCGACGTCGGTCGCTCCTGACTGACGCCGGTGTCTGTGTAGACCCGAACTTGTAATGAATGCTCCTTGGTGAAGTTTTTAGCTCCACACCCTAATAGTTAGTATGCCTCTTATCTCCTAAGGTCTTCTCTTAATATGTCTACGTATTTGATTTTTAGACTCCCTTTTTCATTCCCTTTCCTCATATTTCCTCTTGAGAAATATTGTCTTTCTTTCTCATTACACCCCTTGGGTTTTTCTTTTGTGAGTTGTAGCATAAGATTGTAGATAGGACCCAATAATTTCTCACAAAACTACCATTTATTTTGCATTTATCAAATATTATTATTCTACTTGCCAATTTTATTTTGACACCCTTTTGGGTATTTAATTTATGAGTGTTTTATCCTATTACCCTTCTTCCCCATGTACTTTTCCGTTCATGTTTATTCCACTACATGTGGTGTTCCCTTTATTGAGTTATAGTGTAAGACCATGGATAGGACTTGACCCTCTTCACAAGGTTTTCCAACAATCATGTCACCATCAAATTACATGTGTCAAGTTTGAGATAATATTCAATTATTTATGAAGTTACACGTCAATTGACATGCTTCCCAGCTTGAACTAGTATGTTTTATGCTTACTTCCTTTTTCTTTCATCTTTTATTTTCTTATTTTCCAAGTGCATGTAAGATTTCAACCATTTCTTAAATTTTGTAATACTTCCTAGCTTGAATTAGTGTGATAAATTTAAGACCAAATTCTCATTGACTTTTCATTTATTTTTCTTACCTTATATGACCTTCTGCATACCTTCCATTTTATTACTTTATTTTTCATACTTCCCAACGTGATATAATATGATTTTACTTATTTTAATTTGGTGAAAAAATATTTCATTTTTGGTTTGAAAATAAATCCCTTTTTTACCATCTTGTTTTCCATTTCTTAATTCTTTATACTTAGTCATTTTTCATGTTATTACACATTTCCTAGCTTGAATTAGTGTGTAGTGCATTTTTGATTGATTATATTTTTCCAAGTCTTTTTACCTATTTATTTTTAACCATGCATGTGTTTATAATAATTCTAGAAAAGAAAACATATCACATATATTTCCTATAGCATATACAACAAAGGTAAATACATGTGCTAGAAATAAATATATCCAAAGCATCGACATACACAACTAGCATAAGGATAATAACAACCATAGTGACCATACACAATCACATCAGTGAGCCAAAATGATACATCATATATATATATATATATATATATATATATATATATATATATAAAGAGTTTGATACAACATATACAACCATAAATAATGCTCCAACTCTAGGGCTAGGCTCCATCCTATCTCATGGCCTAGCCACACTGCCTACTAAGGCCTTGATCTGACTCCTCTGAATGGTACACTATAATGAGGTAGTTCAAGATCTCAATCCCTCTATCTATCCCTACAAACATGTTATCTACACTTGTGCTTATACCAACTTGGCCTGGGTCACTGCATATTCCTGTATCAACTAGGTATGCATTATTGTATATGCCTATGTCATCTATGTAACTATATCCAAATGTGTAACTTTCTCATTGGCTAGGGATTATCAGGCCTACCTCTCTCCTATGCCCATCTCTATTAATGGTTATTCCTTCTCTCTTAACATTTGTATCTACCTTATGACCTCTCTTACTAGTCTAAAATAGCTCACCTGAGTTGGGGTAGATGGTACACTCAGATCTTACAGTGTCATGGGGTTGTATGGCTATAGAGTCTCATCTAGAATGTCATGGAGTGCTCCCCTAGCCAATGACCCCCATCTCTCCTCCTCATCCTTAGGTACACCTATAAAATCACACCTAATGGATATTAGATCATTGTCATCTATCTATCTATCTATCTATCTATCTATCAATTCAAAGCTTAAGCAATAAATTAATCATATTTTTATTACCTATCTATATCTCAGCTACTATGGTCTCACCATCCATGTGATCACCTATTACATCCTTTATAGGTCACCTCCTCAGCTTGAGCTTAATTATCATGGCTCGTGTCCATCTCAACCTACACCTAAGTAGTCTCTTACTCATCTATGTCTCCTTTGATTCTTCTACTAACTCACCAAAGATAATGATGGTCTTTGCTCTCTCCTCTTATCTTCATTAATGATGTGTCCTTGATGGTCATAGCTCATCTCTATGTGGAGCTGCTGGTGGTACATTTGGTATCACTACCTTTGCATCCTCCTTTTTCTCTACCCCTCATCATGCTTAACTAGTCCATGGCTTATCTCAATGTGGCTATAGTGTTAATCTCACTATCAATGGTCTAAATCCCCTCTTCCCTTATGGTTCCCTCAAATACTGAGTTCACTACTTGTACATGAGTATCAATGTCATTAAATGAGGTAGACCCATTTGTCTTAGCACCCATGCCATTAGATGTGGTTCTCTCCACCATGTATAGTGTCCTATCACCTTTGTCCTCTCTAGAACTAGTCCAACTATGTGCTAACTCTCCTAGGTAGTCACTATCTACTTATATGGTTTCCATACTATGCCAGTGCATCTCACCATCTATAGTGCTAGCACATGGGGCATGGCCTACACTACCTAGTCCTCTCTCCATCTCCTCACTCAAGGTGACTTATCATCAATTGCATGGAGTAAACCAATCGATCGATACATAAGAAATCTCTCATATATCCATGTTGTCAGTAGTATGATTGATCCCATAGTCTTCTGCCCTTTGGCCAACATCTCATATAGATCATGTATGAGCTAGAACTAGATGGTAGAGCCTAGATCATATATCACTCGCTCCTCTAGCATCATCTTACTCAAGGCTACCATGTATAATAGTACCTTGCCATCTAAATTGTGATAGATCACCCACCATGTCATAAGGCCTATCACCACCTTTTGGAGATCTAGAACCTATGATATATAGACATCATCCATGCTCACTCTACATCTTAGTAATATCATCTCTGAGCTTGTAACCCACATGGCTAAGGCTTTCCTATCTTCTCTGCTATATGGTATCCCTGTGGTCACTATTACTCTTACCATAGGTATCTTGAGGATGACATGGACATCCTCTAGTGTGATATTGACCTCTATCACATCCCCATCGATCTCTTATTTAAAGGTGTTAGTTAGTCATTCCTAACAACCAAGGAACATGACTAACATGTCTGCACTCATAGGTATCCTACACATATCAGCTATACCTCCTATACCTATGGATATTAGTCTATCCCTATCTCTATCTGTCAATCTCTCTAACAAGTTTGGTGTCCAAGAGACATCTAATAATCTCCAAAACTATCATTGTCTCTGCAATCAAAAAACAAAAAAGGATGTATTACTTTCTCCATGTCATGCATAATCATAATACATTCTATTTTTAATCATGAACAAGTATAATTTATTCATTTTTATCTATTTTAGCCTATTTTGGTCCCCCTCACCCTTCTTTGGTCATTTTGAACCATTCTAGCTCTCTTTCAGCATTTTACAATCTTTTTTGTGCTTTTAATGGTTCCCTAGTCAACCTAGTTTGACCAAAAATTTCCCTATTTTTATCCTATTTTTCTCCACATTTCTTATTTTCCTTCTTATCATCCTTTCTCTGGTGTTAAGTTTCCATTTTGACCCTTATAGACCAATTGGATACCCTACACTAGGTTTTTGGTTCCAGAATGTGTTAGGTCAACCTATACCCTTTAGGTGGACCACATGGATTTCAGCCTAATTTACTCTACTAGGTCAACTTGGTCAACCTAGTAGGTTTAGTGTGCTGACCTAGCACATTTTGCCAAAAACTTGCTTTTTTTGGCTTTTTCCCTAATTACTTCCAACCCATTTCCTGTCTTCCTATTTCCCTCCCTTAGAATCTAATTTTGTTCATTTTTATCATATATAAATGCTTAAAATTAAATTTTATCAAAATTCACTTAATTCATTTCAAATTTCAAAATTTAGTTTGAGATTCTTAGATGCATGCCTATAGTCCACCCGCTCTCGCTCTTGGATCTCCCTCTTGTCTAGCGTGTCATTTCCTCACCATTCTAGCTTGTTTTCTCTCCAGAGATCTTTTTCTCTTCTCTTAAAATACAAAATAATAAAATGAATTCTCTTTTTTATATTTAAAACTACTTTCTAGCCATTCAAATTCTTCATTTATTTTCCTTTAGATTCCTTCTTTTTCTCATATCTTTGTTTCTATTCATCGATTTTACAAACCATAAAATGTGTTAGATTCATGATGACATAGAGATTATTTTCCACTATTATATGCCTATCTTCCATTTTTTTAGATTTTTGGCTATTTTTGCACTAACTTCTATAGGCTCACCTAGTGTGCTTTACATTAGACACCTTCACTTTCTTCTAGTCTTCTTCATTGGCACTAAGGTAAGTTAAATGGATGTGTTATTCAATTATGACATTTCATTTATCTTGTTTGCTTCTTATTTCTATTTACTTAGAATCAATGTTATGTGTCATCATGTTCTATCTCAAAGTACCATCCCATGTTGAACTTATGTGACACGTGATGAGTTTCGAATGGGGCATATGTATACACATAATATTTTCACACTTTTATTGATTCTGACACTTCATATATTGTATAAACCTACTGAGTCTCAATCTCTCTAAGTTCATGCCTTGAGGGGTACATCAAGAAATGGGTGGGTAGACCATTGGTGCTTCATAAGATTGTTGTTCCTTTTGCCACTTGCTATCTGCACTCTTGCCTCCTAAAACCTTGAACCCTAAGCTTATTTATCTCTTTCCTATCTATTCCCACCATTTTTCATGTTTTATCCCTCATTTCTTACCTTTTATCCCTTTTGAATTGTTCAATAAGCTAGGTCAACCTGGTTGACCTAGCTTATTCGAGTGATACTTTGCCTTTCCCTAATTCTTTGCATCCTGACTGACCTAACACAAAATTTAGGCATTATCCTGATAATGTGCTAGGTCAAACTGGTTGACCTATCATCACTGACATGTCTGAAAGTCTTTAAGGTGAGATACTACTATATATATAAGGTCATTCCTTACCATTTCATAAGAGAGTTGAATTAAGCAAAGAAGTATGAATGAATATCTACTTATTGACCATTATACATGAGGAATAAAGCTTTAGGGTTCAACACTTTCTTTTAGAGCTTTGATATTATATTATGGAGAAGTATTTTTGATGCTTAGGTAGGTCATGTAGCCTAGAGCTGATTTATCTTGGTTGTCTTTACAAGCCACACCAATCTCTTATGAAGCACCATTGGCCAAGGGAAAGATTGAGACTTGACAGGTTCATCTTCAAAGGTAAGTATTCCTAACTTTATTTCTCCTTTGTAAGAGTAGATAGATAATGTAGTATGTATTATTCTCTCCCATGTATTAAGATTCCATATATAATGATGTGATTATATGTCTCCATTACATGTTTTGTTTAGTTTTTATTTACTTATTTTTTTCTAACCCTTACTTTGTGCCATAAGATTTGGTGAGCACTGGATTAGTTTACTTTTCTTGTTATTAGATTAGTTTACTTTCTTATTTGTTATCATAAGTGAATATAGAAACCATAGGACTCTTTTAGGTTTGTGTGATTGTGTTAGACTATAGGCTTTAGAACCCTACCTAGTATGATGTGTTGTCACAGATGATACAAGTGGTCCCCTAATCTGGTCTAGTGGATCCTCATATTGTTCATGCTCTAGCTTAACAAGTGTGTGCCCCAATCAGAAGTGTAGGTGTGATCTATCTTATTTGATCCAAGTTTTATCCATGTGCATCATGCAATTCTGATTGCATATAAGTAGTCTATTGGTAGACCCTAAAAATGTCTCTATTATCCTTCAACGTGAGCCATCTACTACTTAGTGGGGATTGCATGCATTACTTAAACATAAGGGGGTATTGTATAAATTGTATCTAAAACTATGCTAAGATCACCATGATATTAGAGTATTTATTATGCAAGGTTGGGCCATTTACATAGGGTGAGGCATATGATTAAGCATTAGAAATATTGAAGAATAAATGGCGAGCACATTGACCCCATAATTTCCTAACTAGATCACTCCTTTTCATGTCCATGAAGAAATTTTAGGTAGTGAAATTGGTTTTATCCTTTCTCAACCAATGTACTTAAAATCTATCACCCCATTTACTTTGCTAGTCATAAACTTATCTTGGCAAAATAAAATTATAATATTATGGAGCATGAAGCCTTGGCCATGGTCTACTCACTTCAAAACTTTTGGAAATATCTATTGGATACATTATTTTCCCTTTTCAAATATCATTAATTACTAAAATATCTCATAAAAAAACTAATTATCCATGGCCATATTTGCATATGGATTATTTTGTTTCAAAGGCTTCCATTTTTAGTTATTGGCAAATTAGAAACAAAAACCTCAAGACTGGACCATTTTTCATGCATAACCAATGAAAAAATAGGCACATAAATTTTAATATGGGTTGACTAATACATATATATATATATATATATATATATATATATATATATATATATATATATATATATATATATATATAGTAATTATAACATTATAAAATATATTTAGGATAGTTTCTTTTGTAACATCAAGTGTTGCTCATAGTCATTTATTAACTAAGGAGAAGAAGCAATTGGTCATGTGTGTCAGCCCATACCATCTTATCGAATGAGAAATTTTATAATGGGGCATGATAAGGTTTTGAAAAAAAATTTAATTTAAAAAGATTACTTGGGATATTGTATGAATAACATGATGGCACCTTCGGTATTCATTTCATTTTAGAATCCATCACATACAATATTATAATTTATGGCTTATGGTAGACCACTTTGCTTCAAGATGAAAAATACCATGTGCACAAGTGTGACAGTTTCCAAAGGATTGTAAATCCAAACCATTGAGATGAAATTCATTTTATTCCTATCTTTTCACAATAGCCTTTTTATAAATGGGCTATTAAATTTCTAGGGTCAATTTCTCCTACTATGTGTAGAACTAGTTTGCACTATATCATTATTGTAACTTACCATTTCAACAAGAGGGTTGAAGTAGTGTAAACCAAGAATTTTATAGTAAAAATTGTGGCATGATTATTATGATATAATGTTATTAGTTAGTATGGGTTCCCTCTAATCCTAACCACTAATAGGTAGATATACTTAATTAACAAGGTTATGTGCATCTTGTTATCTGACTTCATGATTGCCCATCATAAGACAACTTTGTACCAACCCAAAGTGAATGGGACAACATTATCTTTGAAAAAAATACTAGGAATATGTTAAATAATATTGTGAAATTTGGCATAAGTACTTGATGATCATGCTTTAGTAATCGTGTGGGCCTACCTAACAACTTAAAAGTGCACAAACAAATATATGCCCTTTACTTTGGTCTTTGGCATTAAGGCAATATTACCCATGGAGTTTCAAGTCCCATCATTGTAAATTACATGGGTAGGATGGTTATATGGTCAATAATCACTAGATGTGTGCTTGGAGGAGCTAATTTAATTTAATGAGAAGTGTCTTTGATCATTGGATCAAACTATTGTTAAGGCACAACAAGAAGTTTGGCATGACAAGCACAAAAAGAAAAAAGTGTTGGAAAAATTTGTCCTCATTTTTATATATGATTATGAGTACCTTAAGAACCTTAGAAATCTTAAAATCTAGTGGTTGGGCTCATATTTAATACAAGCTATCTTATATATTGGTGTGTGTAAGTTTTGCACCTAAGAAAATGAATTTCTCAATGGACATTTCAATGGTAGTTGGCTTAAGCTCTACCATTCTTAGAATGGAATAGGATAATGGTGAATAAGGCACTAGGTTTTTTAAGTTTCTTTATTTGGTAATAGTTTTGTTTTTTAAGGTAGTAATAGTAATTTATTAAAGTAGACAAAAATAAGTGTAACATTTGTATGCGTTAGTAGGCTAGGTGAATAAGTAAAGTCTTTGTGAGGTAATGCCATGATTTTCTTCTGTGACAAGTTGTAAGATCTAGAAAATACTCTTTGTAATCATCAATATATTTTACTATGTGTTTTTATCTCAAGGGTTAAAATTTTGACTATATTCCTCCATGTGTTTTAATGATTACCTTGAGGATTTATGCTAAAAAAAGTCTTATGCAAAAATGTTTTCTTCACATTAAAGGATTAGGCATAAGATTTAGTATGAGGTAATGGGTGAAATGTCGTTAAAAATAAAATGACAAGTTTGACAAGTGTGACATGGGGAGTGATGAATGGTAAAGATAGGAAGAGAATTGAGATTAACTTGATATGAATAAACTATAGTTCAAGGAAGCATGCAAGATGAAGGGAAGTTTAATGCCCATGAACATAGAAGGGATGAGTGCACATGACAAGGATAACCATGTAGAATGATGTCACTTTTATATATTTAAGATTTTAAATGTTTTGGGTTAACATCTGACACATAAAGTAGTTTATTCAAAGGTGGTTGCCTTAAAACCTTAAGTGTGAGAAACCTAAAAACCATTACATGTTTAACTAGCTCATTAAAATTATTTTTGGATAAATGTGCCAAGTGGTATAAGAGGAAATAATCATTCAATTTTCACCACTTTGATATCAAGACATATTGAGAGACCCCATAAGCATGAATAAATAATAATAGTGAATAATCTTATAATTTGGAGCCAAGAACAATTATGAAACACCTTTTAGGAGATTAAAATGAGATATTTATCAAATTACAGTTCAAATACATTTATATATAAGGTGTTTCAATGAGTAAAGATAATTAATTCATCAAGTTATAGGTTGCATAGGTCATAGACTGCCATTTTATGCAAGGAAGCTCAGTGTTGAGTCTTACAACATTAGATCCAAAGTATACACATGATCACTAATATCTAAGGATTTAACAAAGTAGGAAATTTGAGGGTGTGCCAAATGGGTTTTGGGTTGATTATGAGATAAAAATTCAAGGCATCAAAGAAGAAACACTTCATTTTTAATCAAGTGCATATGCTAAAATGCCCATTGTGGAATAAGTATGGGAATAAATAAGTAGTTCACAGGTTGAGGAACAATCAACCATCATTATAGAATAAGTGGAGGAAGTAGTGGTAGTAACATTGGGCTCTTAAGTAGTATAATTCCCAACTAGTACTAAAGAGACAACAAAATCATTGGATATAAATAAAATGAAGAGTGTGTGAGGAAATGACATAATAGAGGAATGCCCATCAAAGGAAGAGAGAGAGAGAGAGAGAGAGAGAGAGTGTGTGTGTGTGACCAAGAACAATGGAAATAAAGATAAAGTTCACCAAAATCAAAAATAAAATCAAGGCTAGGAAGAATGCGCTTCCCAAAAATGCAGTATCCTAAGGGCTTGACATGCATGAAATAATGGTAGTCAAAATTAAAGTGGTACAATGTGGAATATTACAACCAACATGGTACAGTTAATGAGGCTAGCTTGACGAATGATTATACGGTTAGTATAGGAAAGAAGACCCATGAGTGAGATGTAATATTTGAAGATTTCTTTAGGCAAATACTTTATAAAGTTGGGTTATCCAACTTTATGAGCTCCCCTACTTAGGCAAAGTTAAGGATTTGACATGATTTTTAATCTCATGTGTACATGAAGATAGGTTATACTTCATTGGTTAAAGGATGAATATCACACCTTCCAAAATCCATAAAGTGACTATATAAATCCAATCATGCAAGGACATCAAGAAAGCATGAACTGATACTATAGAGGTTAAGGGCATGGCCATTGAGAATGATTACAAAAATTAGGGATTCACTTTCCCCATCACTAACATCAAATATAGATCCACAAGGGTTACAATGCACTTGGTAAGTACCAATATTCATGGATCAGGGCATTGGGTAGAGATAAATAAAAACATTCTATACATAAAGCATGAGATGGCCAGAAGAACACTATTTAACATCTCTAATATCCTGGCATATTCAATCATTCAAAGTGTAGATAAGGTGCATAAGGTTGGGGAAATTTTCAAATACAATGTGGTCCTAATGTTATTATTATTTGATAAGATTTTCATGCATGAGGGTATTTGAGAAGATCAATGGGCATTTCCCCTCCATGATAAATATATGACACTTAAATACCACACATACTTTCCACTAAATGATCTCAAACAAATATAAGGTAAGAGTGGATAGGTGGTTTATGTGGCTAAAGGAGTAAATGCAAGATGAGTAGTGCATCCCAAGTCTACTACCATAAATGATGAAGGATTATAACAATAACCATAATGCAAAATTAATCACTGGCATGGATTAAGTTGGCCAATGGCAATATGTCAAGTTAGCTGAAATTTCCATATGGATTTATGATGCAATAATTTTTTGATGTGGTGAATGGCATCACAAATACTAAAATTATAACCATGGATGTGTATAGGATATATTTAGATGGTTACATCCTTCATTCCAAATATGTATTCCTAGAGGAAGCCACACTAAAATAGATGATGAGGATGATAACATTGGATGCCTCATCAAACTTAATGCAAAGCATTATCATAGAAGTTTGGGCACACAAGCTTTATTATATGCTCAATCCAAAGAGAAAAATATTAGTGTGGGAGTGAAAAGACAAGATGATATAATAATTCCAAGAAATTCACAAGCCTCCTCCTCCAAAAATAAAAAAATAAGGAAGAGGAAGTCATAGTAGATATCTCCTATGCAAGAGGACTTGTAGGAAATGGAGTTAGATGATAAGCCTTGAAGAATAAGAAATGAAAAATTTCACATCCAAATCCCATAAACACAAGGATACCTTCACCACCATTTTATGTGTTAATCATGATATATGTGAAACAATGAATAAGGCAAGAAGCACAAACCACTCCTAAATATAAGGGGTGAGAAAAACTAAAAGCACAAGATCCCTTGCATGCAAGTGAACAAGAACATGTATAGGAAAATAAAACATAGGACTCCCCCCATGCTAGTGAATAAGAATAATAAGTATATAAAAATGGTGTGTATAGTAGTAATATAGTAAAGGAAAAAGGAGAAAAGTATGAGATCAAACTAGATAACACACAAAAATTGAAGGTAATAATGGATAAAGAAGTTGATTGAGCCGTGTAACATATAAAATACATGGACTCCATAAAGAATACCTAAGAAGATTAACCTAGTAGGGAAGAGATAGAATAACTTTATCTAGAAGAAGAAGCATAGATAAAAGTGAGAAAGAGGGAATAATAGGGGAAAATAGGTTTGATAGAAGAGACCCCATACAAATAGAACAAGAAGAGGAAGATAACATCTACACCAAAACTATGGCGATAAGAGGAATGAATTGTTGTACATGTGCAATACAATAATGCCAAACATGCCACATAAAAACTACAAGAAGATGTCCTTTACCTTGGATGCATATGAAAATGAAGCATTATCTAAAGTTCTTATGGCTGTGGGATTTGATCCTCCACCATAATTTAGCCAAGGTCAAAACCTCATTTTTGTGAACCTTATGAATATAAACGACATACAAGTAGGGAAAATGCTAGTGAATTTAGCTAGAGAGGTTTATAAGAAAAACTTGATGAATATCATAACCTATAATAAAGATAGGTAGATAATATCAAATATGTCAAAGGTGCTTGAAAAGGAAGAGAAGAAATACACCATGGAAGGAATTAAAATTGAGAAATACTAGGTAAATTACATAGTAAAAAAGCATAAAGTATCTTCCATGGAGCTCAAAGCTATGAGTTATGTCTGATGAGTAGAATTTTACCACTAATTAAACCTAATAACACTTTACAACCTCACCTATTCTCATAGGGTGAAATAGACATGTGGTACAAAAAATAACTACTTCATTAATTGTCAACCTAGGGGTCTGTAGGTTTGATAAGGTGTTGTCACTATATGTGCACACTTCACTCATTTATTGAATTGTCAATTGCATATAGGCACACTTGCATAAGAGAAATTATAAAAATGTAAAGTACTTGAAAGGAAATCCCACTTGCATGAATGATATATATATATATATATATATATATATATATATATATATATATATATATTTGGATGGAACTAAATGTTGTGGAATCTTTCTTAAGAAATTAACATGCATTCACAATACCAAAATCATCTATGATACTCAAACAACATATTTACAATTAAAGAACATAAATGAATACTTAAAATTGAATCTACTTAGGTAGTCTGATGAGTTGGTATCTTCCCTAAAATTCCTCTTGAGGGGGCCCTCATCATTTGTTATTGATATCCAATCATTTCCTTAGAATTAAAATGTGTTTACTATAAAATGCTGAAATTATTCATATCATGTAGCAATTAAAGATTGTTATAGCAAGATTACAATGGATGGAAATGATATTAATTGGTCACACTTAGATAATCTATCTTCTTCATATATTCTCTACTACCCCATCCTGCATATCTATTCTAATACATATAGAGGAGGATACAATTATTGATTAATAATAAATTAAAATAACTATAGAATATTCATATTAGAATGCAACCCATAATGGCTACAAGATAGAAATAAGGGTGATGTTGAGAAGTTGGAAGGATCAAAATTTAGTCTAGTAGGAATGGTCAATGTTCCAACTCCTCCTCATCATGTATGCCTATATCTATACATGTATGCTTGTTATCCAATCTTTGTCATTGGACCAAAATAAACAAAAAGGTTGGTCACTACTATTATCTAAAATTGGCTACCATAGGTGAGTAACATAAAAAATTTGATATCTAGACTTGTTAACTTTGTTGATATCCCTTGAGGGTTCTTATCTTATTCCTAACTTGTCTTGTCATGGTGAAGAGTGGTGTTGTTCCTAGTAGTGGTCAAGGTCTCCCACAAGGTCTAGTCAAGAAGAGTGAATCAAAACCCCTAGTCTTGTCATTAATCCCCTTCATTAGAGCTTGATGACATGTATTTAGAAAGATAATGGTAAATTTGGAGAAGTTAAGGTAATGAAGGGTTATTTTTATGTGATTTTTTTATAGATTTTCCTTGTGTAGGATTTCAATTTTAAAATCCATGAAGGTTTAGATCAGTCCAAATACAATTTTTTAGAGTGGCATGGTCATACATCAAAACACTAAATGTTATCTTAGGCATAATTAGTTTGTATGAACCCTCTAAAATGCATTTCATACCTTTGCCAACTTAATATAAGAATTTTAAATTGTATTCAAGACCAAAATGGTGATTTGTACATTTAAAATATACCTTTAAAATCACATTTAACATGAGAAGTGGCAATAAATATTTAGAGAAGATCAATTTGGTAGTTACAATGCATGTTTTAGTTTCATCCTTCCCAAAGAGGTAGTTTCAAGAAGCTTTATGAGTTTGAGAAGCAAATGAGAGATCAATTAAATGGGTTTAAAGAGTGGAAAGTTTATTCCTACGTTCTCCAACTCAAATCCATGATTTGGAATTCATTACAAGTCCAAATAGATAGAAAACCTCCTTCTTTTCTCCATCGAGTTCTTGGCTACTCAAGACAGACAACTAGTTGAGGATGGTACAAAAATGAGAGATAGAGTTGGATTGGATGATATTATGGTTTTATGGGGTCCTTTTTTCCCTTAAAATTCTATGCATTATTTTTGGGTTGAAGGGCTATGTTTTATCAATAATCGTTAAGATCATAAGGTGCCTTTAAACCCTTCTAAAACCCCACAGGCACAATTTTTGATTTTACAAATGCATTATAAGGTTATAAAATGACAATGGAAAGTTTTATGAGTCTTTATATTTTTATAAAATCCTTCAACATCATTCTCCATCATCACTTATCACTTGTGAGCAGGCAAAAGATGAGAAATCTTCATTTTGAGGTAGGTTATAGGTTGAAGATAATCGAGTTCTTGATGTTTTTAGGGATTCCAACAGATGAGAGTGTACTAGTAAACCCCCAAACTATATATAATATAATACAAGGTCACCAAGAGGTATATCAAGCCCACAAATTCTTGAAAACTAAATATCAAGATGACTACATACAAGTATGGGAATGAAGAGAAATGGTAAGGTTGATGATGAAATTGAAGTTTTAGAGGTCAATTATAAGATTTAAGAACTATAATAAGTATCCAAAGTGTTGTATAGGTATTATAAGGATAAATTAATCAACAAGAGAAGCTCTCAAGCTTTAGCAAAGTGACAGGTCTAGAAGAGACCTACAAATCTTTAAGTGAAAAAGAGAACCTTCCAATAATATTATGGATGTTTAGACTCACCATTGAGAATAAATAAAATATAATTAACTAATATATTGTATCTTATAGTTATATATATATATATAATGGCTTTAATATGAACCCTTAAGTCTTGGTAGGGTTATAAGTTCAACTAGAAAGTTATAAGCCTGACTAATTGCAAAGATAAAAGATGCATACTTTATATTAATCAAGTAGCTCGTAAGATAAAATAATTATATGGAAAATGGATTAATTCATAAAATCATATTTATGTATGTTTTATCATGGTATAAAGTGATCAAAGGTCCTAAAATAGGAAAATACAGTCATGAGGACCAAATAGGATTGTATTGCTTGGAGACATTTTAGATGTCTTAAGGAGGAATTTGACCTTACTAGTAAATATAAGGGGTGTTTTAGGTTTTAATAAGGTTTTATTAACTTAATAAAATTTAATAAATTTCCTAAATAAAATTTAATTTAGACATATAATATTTTAGAGCTGTAAGTCCACATTCTTAATCAGAAGAGAAGAAACTACATGCTTGTATCCTAAAACATGAAGAAAGAGTGAAAGTATTCAGGTATTTTTAATAATTAAGGATATAAAGAGTTTAATAATACATTTTTAAGGTATCTAAAAAAAATTTAAATTATTAAAAAATAAAATAAGTGCTAAACATGGACTGCTAGGGTCACTTGCACTAGTCTACCTATAAACCCTCAATATAGATCATAGTAGGTTTTAAGTATTTTTGAGGATAAGTGAATTTTATAACACATTTTAAGACACCATGGGAATTTTTGAAGATCTATTGGAGGAATTTAAAAATAAAAAAATATGTTTGATGATCTATTTACTCAAAAGGTTTCAGTTTGACTCTGTTGCATAGTCTTGTAATACCTGAGAGGCCATCTTTTGAAGCTCAAATCTAACCTAATAAAATGAATGGGAAGGAATGGATATTTGAAGTGTTTATGAGTTTATTACAATTTAATATTATTACATTGGTTGTTTCTCAGTTATTATTTACATTATTAATGACCCCTAAGAAGTAAAATTACTCAAAACCATCATGTCACCTTGTTAGAAGCTCAAGAATGTCTAAAACTTTGCATAGAAATTCTAGGACAAAATGCATGGTAAAAAAATATCTAAGGGATGTTTTATGACACTTATTTAATAAAACTTTTTTGAATTATTTATATTAGTTAGTTTTTGGTCTTTATGAATGATTTCTAACAAGATACACACCTCCCAAGCTGCCTAGAAGGTCCAAATGACCTGGTGACTATGTTTGCTCTTCAAATGACCTCAAATGAAATTATTTGGTCTTAGGATAATCTAAGTAACCTTTTTATGTCCTAATATTACCTTAAATATTCATTTAGTGTCATATGTGAAGGGTAAAATATAGATAAAATGGCCTAAAAAGTTGGTTGCATGCTTATTTTGTAGAATTTGAGTGTGTGTGGGAATCTAAACTAGTTGAGAAGTTTATATAGGACTAAAAAAATACAAATGACTCTCCATAAGTCATTATGAGAGGCATTTATTATTATATGATAGGTTTATAGCTACTAGACCTGGGCATGTAAAGATTTTCTACCTAGTTACAAGACATGAAAACTTAATTACATGAGATTCAAGCTGAACATAAATGATATGACCTTATACAAAGCATATATGAAGTGTTTTAGATGATAGAGGTGTTTCAAAATAATAAATAGATCTTGGATTGTGAAATAAACCTATCCTCATCATCTTCCTTCTATTTTAATAAAAAATTCTTAGTCAAAAATTTTTAGGTCTGTAATGGTAGAAATGAATGTGAAGGAGTATGAGCTTTGAGAATCACTCTTGTTAAGATGAGAGAAACATTGATAAATAAAGAATGGTATAGCAAGGTTTCAAGGAGGATAGGTGGGCATTGTGTCAAGACATGAGTTTTTAAACTCTCCAATCTTTTTAGAAGTTAATTTGATGAGATGAATATCAAGGGTCATAAGAAGCCAAAGGAATATGCTACACCACCTTGATGAAGGCATCACCAAATCAAAGAAAAAATTATTTAGGAAGATAACAAAATTATTATCTCACCCCTGAATTTGGATGATAATTGATTTGAGGTGGATGACACTTGTCATGGACTTATCAAACATCCATATTCTCTCTATTTCTCTTCTCTTCCATATATACTATCTTGTTTTGCATTGTAATAGATCCTCAACCTAAGTGTGGATAAGCCTTGCTCATGTAAACACTTGTACTTACCTTTGATATGAATAGAAGTTGATTTTTATCCTTATTAATGTTGAAATTAGTATGTACCTTATGATTAGTTTATGAATGTTATTAGTATTGTTATATCTCTCTTTCATTTGTCCTATCTCCTTACCTATTTATAGGTTGTAGTCATATTGAGTGTGTTAGAAAGTATTAAATTGTATAAGTTTGGATATTATTTCATTAGTGTCTTCTATGATACCTCTTGATCATTCCCCTCTTAGTTATTATCTTGAATTGCACCTTCATACTGAAATAATAATGCTTAGAGGCTCATATTGAGTTAGTGTGATAGGTCCTTATTCATGTTCTTAGTGTAGTATAATCAAGTGAAGGGTGTTGATTTGGTGTATCACCTCCTTTTTTTTATTTACTCTCTCTCTCTCTCTCTCTCTCTCATCTCTCTCTCTCTCTCTCTCTCTCCATCTTCTCTCTCTCTGTCTCTCTCGCTCTCTCTCTCTCTCTCTCTCTCTCTCCTCTCTCTCTCTCTCTCTCTCTCTCTCTCTCTCTCTCTCTCTCTCTCTCTCTCTCTCTCTTCTCTCTCTCTCTCTCTCTCTCTCTCTCTCTCCTCCCCTTTTCCCTAGCATGTAATAAGTTTAGTTTTAGTTTCAAGGTGAAGCATCAAGGGAGCTATCCATATTTATAGATTCACCTCATTGATTAGGCCACCCACATTCTATATATGTCACCATGCTATCACCTGAGTGAGGAGGCTTGAACAACCTCCTCAAGGGTGAAATTTAGTGTGATAATAGTTCTGCCATGCCCAATGGGACAAGGATTTCATCCATTGAAGAGTTTTTTATGTTGCTCTTCAATACATCAACCTTTAGAGGCATGAACACAAGTATCAATGGTCATTGAAATTAAACCATAGCTGGTATAAGTATCCCAAGTATATGAAAATAAAAAATTGGTATGTTTTTTTATTCTTATTTTGGTCAAGATGCATAATCTATGCGTTCAAATTTTTCAAATCAAATTGATAACATTAATGGATTAACCCCAAGTGGCCCTCAAATAGTAGCTTATCAACCCCTATCATCAGTCTTATATGCCCCTTTCCACTCCAAATCAACCTCCTTGGCAGCCTACTTATCCCTCTAGTCAACCTTGTCATCATAGTCACATTCTTACTCAATCCCTCCTAGACTTCAAACAAACTCTTTTAGACATTGAAATACAAATGAAAGATATTGATCAAGAAGAATAACTTGGTATAAATGTTCATAATTCTCTCATTCAAAGTTAAGTCATTCATAGGATGAATAATTTAGTGCATTTGACTAAATCTAGGTGGGAAAATATTGAGATAAGGAATCAACAAATGCCAATTAAATGAGGTGCCATAAATAAGAGGCTTGATTCAACATATGGACAATAGATTAGTACTTGAAGAGAGGTAGAAATTCAATACCATCAGTCTCATTTGATCTATCTTAATCTAATTTAGGCTTATTTTACTCCAAATTTATCCCAAGTTACATTATACCATCAATAAAATCATATGCCTATGTCACCTTCATCCACTTTTCATTAAGAGTCTCAAATCATTCCATCATGGAGACCTTCTTGGACTATGAATCTTGATTATATCATGCCAAATCTTGAGAAAAAAACCTTCTCTCATGTCTATCCAAAGTTAATAAAAATAGAAGTATATAGATGCCAAACCAAGATATCTCCCAAGTATCTCAAGTCCTTCACCACACCTCAAGTTGTAGTAATCCATGAATTTCAAGAGACATCAAAGCTGGATAGAGTGATTAAGGAGTAGAAGGAGAAGAATGGAACAAAATTAATATAATTTCCTTCTCCACCCTCTCCAAGAATCCTTTAATAAGTCTAACCTTCCCAAAATCATAAGTTGGAAGGACACTCTATCAACTTTTAAATAAGCCAATGAGTTCTCTTTACTTCCCACCCCTCTGCTTGTGAAGGAGAACGTACTGCATTGAGGGCAAAAGATGAGAATTCAGTTGAAAAGGAGAGATTTTAAAGAAAATATCATAAGGTAGAAGTCCTTGAGAATCAATATCAGTTAGCTACAAGTGAGCCTTAATATGGTTATAAGGAGAGTGAGTCAAGTGTGTATGATGAAAAGATATTTCTTGGCAATCCTCTTTGTCAAGAAGGAAGAAAATCAGTCTTTGAGGATGAGGAAAAAGATGGTCTTGATGGAGGAGTACAATGTAACATGATAGCAACATCCAATCAAAGTAAATCCATTAAAGAGTAAGGAAAATAAGATTTTGATCAGGTATGGTAGTAATTTTACCATAGTTTCATGGAACAAGTTGAGTTTCTTGATAAGCATGTGATACCTATAGAGCATGAATATAAACTAAAACATGAAGCTAAAATTTTTGTTATCCCTATAGAAGAAGAAAAATCAATTTTATCACAAGAGAAGCATGATGAATTAGACCTTGGGTGGGAAAATAAAATTCCATTCTACATGGAACAAGAAGATGACCAATCTAGTTATCATGAATTAAGCCTTGATGAAAGATTTTAGGATGATCATGTAGCAGTTGATCAAGTTGTAGCTGAGTATGAGAGAAACCTTCTTGAAGACACCTCAGTTATTATCCTTATTGAGCCTCATGAGCAACATGAAGATTTTAAATAACTTATAGTGGTTTATAGTGAGTAGGAGATAGAGCTTAAAGGAAAACTTGTAGCTATGTCATGATTCCATTGAAGATTTTGAAGTTCTTGACAATTTTGATGTACCTAAAGAAAATATTAAGGCTGAGATTGAGGTTCCCATACTTTCAAGTGATCAAGAAGAAGTTTCATTTTAGGAAGAGATATATTTTTTTTCTCAAGTTTAGATAGTAGATCTACAACCCATGAGGAGAATGCTAAGATGGATGTCTTTGTTAATGAACATGGTATAGACATGAGTGAGAAGGGTATTTAATAAAACATCAGGGTTTATAATATTATTTATTCTCATAAAAATGTTCTAGAAGGATTTGATGACATGTAGCAATCTTATTTGGACATGTTCAAGGAATTTGAAGATCTTAATAGTTTAACACCTCTAGAAGGATAGAATTATGTTGTTATTAAAAATTTCAAGGATCTTAGCAAGCCAAAATGTCCTACATGTCATCACCAAGAGGTTAAAGTTAATGACGTATAAAATTATGAATGAGATGATACTCCTCAAGGTGAGCAAAAGGTAGAGCTTGAGGATCTAATAGAAGCTGAGGTTGTTGCTAACTCCATGATTCAAAATGTGGTGACATTGGAAGTCTATCTCTTTGTTCAAGAGTAGAATGAGGTAAGTTATAAAATATAAGAGGAATTTGTATTAATAGGAGACATGTTTATTATTGTTAGTACACGTGAAAATAGGCCAAAGATATTGGTAACCAAGGATAAGGTTCATAGAGTAAGCATAATGTTCCAAAAGAAGCTTGCCAATCACTCCAAGTCATCTCATGGAGGAATCCTAATGAGTTTTCATTTTGATCCTAGAGGATTATAATTTGAAGGTTAGTCTTATATAATAATTTTTTGTTTTTTATTATATAGATGTTTCTTATCATAGTGAGTGTTGTGTTTGTTTCTTGTTTATTTTTGGTGTTGAAGGCAACCAGTTGTTTCATCCTTCTCAAGAGTATTGTAAGTCAATTCTCAAGTTTTTTTTTAAAGTTTTTGTTGAGATGAGGTGACCCCATATCCCACTAGATGAAATAAGGCTGCTGATCCAAGATGCATAGAAAACATGCAATCCCAGGAGGTCACCAAAGATGTTAGCCAAAATTTGCTACCATAGTAACATTTAAAACTTGCTATCTAAACTTGATTAAATTTGTTGATAGCCCTTGAAGGTTCTTATCTTGTTCCTAACTTGTCTTGTCATGGTGAAGAGTTTTATAGTGGTCAAGGTCTCCTATAAGGTCTAGTCAAGAAGAGTAAATCAAAACCCCTAGTCTTATCATCAAGCCCCTTTATTAGAGTTTGATTACATGTTTTTCGAAATATTAAGGTAAATTTTGAGAAGGTAAGGTAATGAAGGGGATATTAATTTATGATAATTTATATCTTTTCCTTATTTAGGATTTCATTTTAAAATCCATGAAGGTCTAGGTTGGATGAAATACAATTTGTTAGAGTGGCATGGTCATACATCAAAATATTAAATGTGATCTTAGGCCTAATTGGTTTCTAATAATTTGTACTAACCTTATCAAATGCATTCCATGCCTTTTCAAAATTAATGTAAGACTTTAAAAGTGTATTCAAGACCAAATGGTGATTTAAATGTTAAAATATACTTGAAAAATCACATTCAACATGGGAAGTGGTAGGAAATAGTCAGAGAATATTAGTTTAGTAGTTACAATGCATGCTTCAATTTCATCCTTTTCCAAAAAGGTAGTTTCAAGAGGGTTTATGAGTTTGAGAAGCAAATTATATCTCACTTTAATGGATTTCAAGAGTGGAAAGTGTTTTATTACCTTCTCCAAGTCAAATTCATGCTTTGGAATGTGTTATAAATCCAAAAATTTAGAAAACCTCCTTTTCTCCATCAAGTTTTTTGTTGCTCAAGAAAATTAACTGGTTTGAGGATTGTGAAAAAAGGAGAGACAAATTTGGATTGAATGATATTATAGTTTTATGGGTGACCTTGTTTCCTTAAAATTTTAGGCATTAGTTTTGTGTTTTAAGGACTATGCTTTATCAACAATCGTTAAGATCGTAAAGTGCCTTTAAACCCTTCTAAAATCCCACAAGCACAATTTTTGCTTATCCAAATGCATTGGAAGGTTATAAAATTAAAAGGTTTTTTAGTCATTATGGGTATTTTAAATCCTTACACACCATCCTCCATCATCACTTATGACTTTTGAGCTGGAAAAATATGATAAATCTTCATTTTGAGGCAGGTTACAGGTTGAAGATAATGGAGTTCTTGATGTTTTTAGGGATTCCAATATTTTAGAGTGTATTAATAAACACCAAAACTATATAAACTATCCTAAAATGTAACCAATAGGTATATCAATCCCAAAAATTCTTGAAAACTCCATAACAAGATGAATACATATAAGTTTCTACAAACACCTTGTCTAGACTAATGAAGAAAAATGGTAAGGTTGATGATGAACTTGAATTTTTGGAAGCCCATTATAATATTTAATAACTTTAATAAGTATACAAAGTTTTTTAAAATTATGTGAAGAAAAAATCAATCAAGAGGAGAAGCCCTTAAGCTGCAAAAAAGTGACAGGTCTTAAAGAGACCTATAGGCCTACAAGTGAAAAAGAGAACCTTCAAATACTATTATGGATGTTTAGCCTCACCATTTAACATAAAAAAAATATAATGAACTCATATTTTTTATATAATACTTATATATAAATATAAAATGGACTTTAGAGGCACCCTCAAATCTTGGCAGCGTTGTAAATTTAACTAGAAAGCTATAGGCCTGAGTAATTGAAAAGATAAAAGATACAAAATTTGTATTAAGAAAGAAGCTTGGAGACTAAAGAAATTTTGTGTAAAATTAAGGAAGTAATAAAATAATATTTGGGTCTATTTTACCATGGTATAAAGTGATAAAATGGCCTAAAAGAGGAAAATACATTCATGAGGACCAAACAAGATTGTACAAGCAAAGATAGGTGCTTGGAGACATTTTAGATGTCTTAAGGAGGAAATTGACCTTACCAATAGGTATAATGGGTGTGTGATGTTTTAATAAGGTTTTAGTAACCAAAAAAATTCCATTAATGGCCTAAATAAAATTAAAGGTATACATACATGTCTATGGACTTGTAGGTGTGCATTTTTAATCAAAAGAGAAGAATTTACAGGCCTATATCCTAAAACATGAAGAAAAATAACAAGTGTTGAGGTGTTTTAAATAATTATGGATATAAATAGGTTAATAATACCTTGGTAAGGTATCTCAAAAAGTTTTAAATTATTTAAAATTAAAGGAAGTGCTAAACATGGATTGCTAGTGTCACTTGGACTAGTCTGCCTACAAACCCTCAATATAGATCACTGTAGGTTTTAAGTATTTTGGAGGATAAGTGAATTTTATAGAACATTGGAAGATACCATGGGAATTATTTAAAATACATTTGAGTCATTTTCAATAAAATTAAAATGTTTAATGATCTATTTACTCAAAAGGTTTCAATTTGACTCTATTGCACAGTCCTATAATGCTCGAGAGGCCACCTTTTGAAGCACAAAACTCACCTAAGAAAATGCATGGGAAGGAAAGGATATTGAATATGTTTATGATTTTATTAAAATATAATATTATGGAAATATTAATTACTCAAGTATTATATATAGTATGAACAATCCCTAAGAAGTAAAATCACTCAAAACTGTCATGTCAGCTTGCTAAAAGCTCAAAAAGGTCTAAAACTTTGCATCAAACTTATGGGAAAAAATGAATGGGACCAAAATATCTTAGGGGTAGTTGAGTAACCTTATGTAGTCAAACCTTATTTCATTATTTATATAATTTAGGTGTTGGTCTTTATGAATGATTTCTAAAAATATAGACACCTTCCAAGATGCCTAGAAGGTCTAAATGACTTGATGATTGTGTTTGCTATTAAAATGACCTCAAATGAAATTGTTTAGTCTTGGGATTATATGAGTGACCTATTTAGTTCATAATAGTACTAAATAATCCATTTGGTTTCATGTGTGAAGGGTAAAAGGCACAAAACATGGCCTAGAAGGTTGGTTGTAGGCATATTTTATAGAATTTGAGTGTATATGGGAATCTAAACTAGATAATAAATTTATATCAGCCTAAACAAAATCAAAATGAATCTCCGTAATTCATTATTAAATGCCTTTATGATGATATGATAGGCTTCTAGCCATTAGACTTGGGATTGTAAAGATTTTCTTCCTAGTTAGAAGACATGAAAGCTTAACTATAAGAGATCCACATTAAATATAAAATATATGACCTTATACAAAGTATATATGAAGTGCATGAGATTATAGAGGTGTTTATAAAAAATAGCAAGGTCTTGGATTGTGAAATAAACCTATCCCCATCATTTTCCTTCTCTTTTAATTAAACAAGTCTTGGTCAAAAATTTACAGGTCTCTAATGGTAGAAATGAATGTGAAGGAGTATGATCCCTTAGAATCAATCTTATCAAGATGAGAGAAACTTTGAGAAGTAAAGAATGGTATATCAAGGTTTAAAGGAGGCTAGGTGGGCATGTGTCAAGACATGAGTTTGTAACTCTCTAATTTTGTTAGAAGTCAGTTTCATGAGATGAATATGAAGGCTCACAAGAAGCCAAAGGAAGTTGCTACACCACCTTGATGAAGTCATCACCAGCTAAAAGCAACACTTATTGAGGAAGATAAAAAATCTATTCTCTCACCTTCAATTTGGATGATAACTAATTTGAGGTGGATAACACTTATCATGGACTTCTCCAAAATCCATTTTGTCTGTCCTCATACTCTTATATATACACTACCTTATTTGGAATTATAATAGATCCTCAACCTGAGTATGGTGAAGCCCTACTCATGTAAACATGTACTTAACTTTGATATGAATACAAACTAATTTCTAGCCTTTTTGATCCTAAAATTAGTGTATACCTCATGATTAATTGATGAATGCTAATAGTAGTGTTATATCTCTCTTTCCTTTGTCTTATCTCCTTACCTATTTTCAAGTTATAGTCATCTTAGAATGTCATATGGAGTGTTTTAGATGGTCTTACATTGGTTAAGTGTGAATATTGCTTCATTAGTGTCCTCTATGAGACCTCTTGATCATCCCCTCTTAGTTATTATGTTGATTTGCACTTTCATACTGAAATATTAATTCTTAGATCCTCATATTGAGTTAGTGTGATAGGTTTCAATCCTTATTCATGTTATTAGTGTGTTATAGTCAAGTGGAGGGTGTTGATTTGGTGTATCACATCCTTATTTTGTTTAATTTCTCTCTCTCCCTTTTCCATAGAAATTAATAGGCTTACTTATAGTTTCAAGGTGGAACATCAAGGGAGCTAGTCCTATCTAGAGATTCACCTCACTGATTAGGCCACCCACAATGTGGATATGTCTCCATGCTATCACTTGAGTGAGGAGGCTTGAAAAGCCTCCTTAAGGATGAAATTTAGTGTGATACCAACTAAAACTATTGCATGCTCAGGCAAGTTGTAGGTATTTATTCATGTTTATTTTATTATAGTTCCTAGTGGCTATAGGCAGATAACCTATTGACTATGTATATCTAAACTTCATCTCATTATTTCAAGACATAACCTTATGATTGGTACATATAGGTCATGTCACCCAAGTTACTCAACACATAATATGAGAATTAGAAACATCATAATAAAAAATAACATATTCAACTTTAATCACAAGATAAAAACTAATTTCATTCTCATAAACATAGTTAGAATATATCATCATGATTTATAGTACTCAAAATAGGTAAATGTACAAGGCATATAGGAAAAGATAGGAATTAGAGGCCAAAATGTAGGTAAGTATGGGTTAAGATTAATCCATTTATATGAATTATCACACCCCCCAATTTAATGTGTTTCTCATCCTTGAGCTATCAACTTCTACATTTGACTAACACACATAAGTTTTGTTGAGTTGTGGAGCTAAAAGCTTCACTGATATGTAAATGTAGAGGTTGCTGGGTTAGAGCCAACTGACATCGATTAGGGGTTGATTGACATCGGTTATCTTCAGCTACACAGTAATTGGAATTGATTATGGTTGGCCGACATCAGTCAGGCAGGAACCGATATCGATCACCTATGCATTTCTAGAACTATTCTAATTTTAGATGAACAATTAGTTTACATGTAAAGACTAATTTTAGTCTTGAGTCTGTGTTTCTAATTATTATTTGCTTGGGGTTCTATTTAAGAGACACATGGGGCTATATTGTAATGTAAGCAAGATCAATTAGATTTGCAGTGTGCAAGATCAAGAAGATCTATGGGTAAGAAAGGTCAATTAGATCTACAAGGTGCAAGATCAAGAAGATCTATGGGTAAGAAAGGTCAATTAGATATACAAGGTGCAAGATCAAGAAAATCTATTGTAAGGTAGGCAAAACAACCATTGAGTTGATTGTCATTGGGAGTAGGCAACAACAACCATTGGGTTGATTGTCACTGGAGGGAACAACTCAGTGTTGAGTTGGTTGTAATAGATTGAGAGAGAGAGAACTCTTGAAGGAGAATTACTGTACATCTACGAGGTGTGAGGAAGGGAGATATTTCTTCATTGTATTTCATTCTGGAAGAGTTTAATACAAATTGTATTATTTCTCGTATCTCTTATTCTTTGTTGTTTCTAATTTCTAGTTACTTATTACTTCTGGTTTAATTTTGTGTTTAGTTGCTTATAAAAAAGTAATCAATTGAGCTCTAAGGTACTAACAATTGGTATCAGAGCTATAAGATCCTAACAGGTGGTATCAGAGCCAGGTTCATTAGAGCAGGTTAGTGTTTTTTGATTACAGGTTCACTCTCTGGGGTTTTTGATTGAGTGGGAGTAAAGCAATGGCAGAAGAAAGTAAACTAAGAATGGAGAAATTCAATGGCAAGAATTATCAATTATGGAGGATGCAGATAGAAGATTATTTGTATCAGAAAGATCTGTACTTACCATTGGGTGGGGTTTCAAGAAAGCCCATAGATATGAAAGATGAAGAATGAAATGTTCTTGATCGAAAGGCTCTTGGATCTATAAGGTTGACCCTGGCATCGTCTGTGATTTCCAACTTATCACAGAAAAAGACAATGGTAGAGTTAATGGATACTTTGGAAAATTTATATGAAAAACCCTCAGCTTTGAATAAGGTATATCTTATGAAGCAATTATTTAATTTGTAAATGCAGGAAGGTGGATCGCTATCTAGTCATCTTAATGATTTCCATGGATTAGTAAATCAGTTAATTTCAATCAAAATAATTTTTGATGATGAAATTAAGGCTCTCTTAATCTCATGCTCTTTACCTGAAAGTTGGGATAGTTTGGTAATGGAAGTTAGTAATACTACGTCTACTTCAAATATCTTGAAAGTTGATGATGTTATTAGTGTAATCTTGAATGAAAAAATTCACAGGAAAAGCACAGGGAAAACATCAGGTAATGCTTTAAGTGTTGAAAGCAGGGGAAGGCAAAGAGAGAAGGGAAAGTAAGGGAAATCAAGGTCAAAGATAGGTAGTAGATCCAAATCTAGAAATGGAAGAATAACCAGTTGCAATTGTGGAAAGAAAGGGCATGCAAAGAAAGATTGTTGGTTGATAGAAAATCAGCATGAAGGAAATAAAGAAGCAAATGATGCAGGTATTATTGCATAGGATACTCTTATATTTTCCTTGGATAAAGTAGAATCTTGGGTTTTAGATTCTGTTGCCTCTTTCCATTCAACCCCAAATTGAGAATTTTTCAATGATTATGTCCATGGAGACTTTGGAAAAGTTTATTTAGGGGATGGTGAGCCTTGTCAAATTGTTGGCAAAGGAGAAGTGCAGCTGAAATTGCAGAATGACAACACATGGGTGTTGAAGGATGTCATGCATGTACCCATCTTGAAGTGGAATTTGATTTTTGCAAGAAAGTTGGGTGATGAGAGTTGTACAGTAACTCTCACAGTAGAATCTTGGAAAGTTTTCAAGGGTGCACTTGTATTAGCAAGAGGTAAGAAAGTAGGTACACTTTATCTATCTACTTGTATTATTGATTATTCTCCTTTTGTTTTATCTACATTAGATGTAGATGCAAAGATGTGGCACTATAGGTTTGGTCACATGAATGAGAAGGGAATGGATGTTCTTAAGTCAAAAGGTAAGCTTTCAGATTTAAAAAGCATAGATTGAGATTTTTGTAAGCATTGTATTTTTGGAAAATAGAAGAAAGTGAGGTTTCTCAAAACTAGGTCAACAAAGAAGAAGCACAAGTTGGACTTTGTTCACACAGACATGTGGGGACTAGCTTAGGTAGCTTCTATTGGAGGATCACAGTGTTATGCTATAAGAAAGGTATGGATTTATTGCATAAAGAGAAAATCTAATGTTTTTGACACATTTAAGAAATGGAAAGCCTTGGTTTTCAATGAGAAGGTGATGGACAGTGATTAGCTCAAGAGGCTGAATAATTTTGAGTAGGGCAATCTTGATTTGGATGAGTTTATGATCCAAAATGAGCTTGTGAGTAAAAATCATCACTCACAAGAAAACATAGACATCGATGTCGGTCAGACAGAGACCGATGTCGATTAGGCAGGAATTGACATCGGTCCAGTGAAGACCAAAGTCGATGATGTTAGGTAGGTGGAAACCAACATCGGTCAGGTGAGAACCAACATCAGTCAGGTTAGCTAGATGGAACTGACATCGGTTGGGTGCAGACTAAGAGATGACTGGGATCGGTCACTATTAGAATGAAATTTGGGC
The DNA here is from genome assembly GCA_037957365.1 of Torreya grandis. NCBI lineage: Eukaryota > Viridiplantae > Streptophyta > Pinopsida > Cupressales > Taxaceae > Torreya > Torreya grandis. The sequence continues at coordinate 2,196,525 of JARHVA010001211.1, read as the reverse complement.
AGACAGCAAGCTGTGAATGAGTCTTAAACACCCATGAGGAGGTCTGAAAGGGTAAGTAAACCTCTAATTCATTATTCCCCTTCTTTAACTACTTGTTGCTCACTGATGGTGGAAAACTAGGAATTTTTGAAGAGGCAATGTAGGTAGAATCTAGGAAACAGTGGGAGCATGGCATGAATGAGGAAATTGATTCCTTGGAAGAGAACCAAACATAGGGTTTGGTTGAGTTGCTAGCCAAAAAGAAAGCACTAAAAATGAATGGGTTCATAGGTTACAGAAAGGAGAGAATGGACATGTGAGACATAAGGCCATGTTATATGGTCTTGAGCAAGCTCCAAGACAATGGTATTTGAGGTTTGATAGGTTTATGACAGAGCATGGCTTTAATCAATGTTAATCTGACCATTGTGTTTATTTTACTAGGTTGGATAATAGTAGCTACATTATCCTATTACTATATGTAGTTGATATGCTTGTTGCAGGTTCACACATGTAAAAAATTATTGAGCTAAAGGTAAAATTAGCTTAGGCATTTGCCATGAAGGATTTAGGAGTAGCAAAGAAAATCCTTGGCATGAGTATTTCTAGAGACAGGGAAAATCACAAGTTGATTTTGTCTCAAGAGGATTATGTGAATAAGGTAGTGGAGAGGTTTAATATGTAGGATGCAAAACCGGTAAGCACACCTATGGCTGGATAGTTCAAGTTAAGCAAAGAATAGTGTCTTAAATCACATGATGAGGTTGAGTACATGGTATGTACTAGACCTGATATTGCCCAAGTAGTGGGAGTTGTTAGCAAGTTTATGGCCAATCTAGGAAAGAAGCATTGAAAAGCAGTTTAGTGGATTCTCAGATATCTGAGAGGGACTAGCAGTAGGCATTTATGCTATGGAGGGTCAAACACTTCTCTACATGGGTATGTAGATTTTGATATGGTAGGTGACTTGGATGGTAGGAGAAGCACCACAGGATATGTATTCACTATTGGTGGAATGGTGGTTAGCTAGATTTCAAAATTGTAGAAGGTTGTTGCCCTGTCTACTACAGAGGTAGAATACATTACAATCACAAAGGCTAGCAAGGAAATGATATGGATGACTTGGTTTATGAAAGAGTTGGAAAAGGAGCAAGAGAGTTGCAAATTATGTAGTGATAGTCAAAGTGCAATTCATTTGGCAAAGAATTCAGCCTTTCATGTAAGAACCAAACATATATAGCTTAGGTACCACTTCATTAGACAGGTATTGGAGGATGGACTGTTGAAGCTGGAAAAGATCCATATGGATGAGAACCTTGCTGATATGCTAACAAAGATGGTAACAAAGGAGAAGTTGAATCTTCATTCAACTTTTGTTGGTCTTCAAGATTGAACTTAAAAATGGAGAAACAAGCCAGAAACAAATTAGAGGATGTTGTACAGGTGCATGTATAGGTGCATCTATTTATCTTCAAGTGGGAGATTATTGAGTTGTGGAGCTAAAAGCTTCACTAATATGCAAATGTGGAGGTTGTTGGGTTACACAGTAACAAACATTGGTCATAACCAGTTAGGGGTCAACCGACATCGGTTATCTTCAGCTACACAGTAGTCGGCATCGGTTATGGTTGGCCGGCATCGGTCAGGCAGGAACCGACATCGGTCACTTGTGCGTTTCCAAAATTGTTCTAATTTTAGATGAACAATTAGTTTGCATGTAAAGACTAATTTTAGTCTTGAGTCTACGTTTCTAATTATTGTTTACTTGGGGTTCTATTTAAGAGACCCATGGGGTTGTATTGTAATGTAAGCAAGATCAATTAGATCTGCAGTGTGCAAGATCAAGAAGATCTACAGGTAAGCAAGGTCAATTAGATTTGCAAGGTGCAAGATCAAGAAGATTTGTTGTAAGGTAGGCAAAACAACCATTGAGTTGATTGTCACTGGGAGTAGGCAACAACAACCATTGGGTTAATTGTCATTAGAGGGAACAAATCAGTGTTGAGTTGGTTGTAATTGATTGAGAGAGAGAGAAGTCTTGAAGGAGAATTACTGTACATCTACGAGGTGTGAGGAAGAGAGAGATTTTTTCATTGTATTTCCTTCTGAAAGAGTTTAATACACATTGTATTTTTTCTCGTATCTCCTATTCTTTGCTATTTCTAATTTCTAGTTACTTATTACTTCTAGTTTAATTATGTGTTTAGTTGCTTATACAAAAGTAATCAATTGAGCTCTAAGGTACTAACAATTGGTATTAGAGCTACATGATCTTAACAAGTTTGAAGTCTATTGATTTTGGTACACCTATGTTTTGCTTACCATAGAAACCATATTGAGCTCCAAAACTTTTACATATCATGTCTTATTTTGAATTATCAATTGGCACTTCACCTACCCAGTCTCAAATAGAATACCGAAATCCTAGTGGATGAAAAGTGATAGCCAGTAAATTTGGTCCCTTATTGAAATTTTGATGTAAGTATGAATTCTATCAAGGGAAACTTTGAGATTATGTTGAGAGAATGATTCCTTATTATTTAATTAAAGAGTAAGATCATTCCATATATTCCCAAAATCTCTAAATGCATCTTGTCCTATGGTAGTCAGTAATCCTAGGTAATAGTTTTGAGATTCTATTTGCTTCCTTACAAACCAGGAAGCTACTTCCTTTATTTTAATTAAAGAAACCCATTCTCAAAATATAACCTTGGGTTTAGTGGACTTTCCTCTTATCATAAAAGTAGATTCTTTTTATTTTTCCTTGCAATCTACTAATTCTTGACCTTAGTTATTCTCATGCACTTGATATGAATAAAAAGGCTTGAGTAAGACATCTCCTACATATAAATTAAGGTTTTATTCTACATTATGAGGTATGGAATAATTATGCAAATAGAATTCACACAATTGAGTCTATTCTTCAAGGGTGCCATTTTTATACATAGTAAATAAATACTAAGGATCTATAACCAATCATGGAAGATCATAATATACTCTTATAAACTAAACTTTCAACCATTGTTCTTCAATGTAAATAGAGTAAACCTAGGTAGGTGGCTTGCATATCAATTACTTATATGTCAACTGAGATAAATATTTCATTTTTTATGCCAATTTCATGAGTTTTTATGCATCCTCTTGAACTTTATTTTTATCTTTCTTGAATTGGTCATAGTGTTTTAACCAACTGAACTATGTATTTTGAAACTGATCATCCCCTTATAGATATATCTCAAAGAAAATAAATGTCGAGTTAGGTTTTTTTATTTGAGTAAAAGTGGATATAATAGATTTGTGAATAAGATGAATAAAAAGATGTTTTTAGGTTATTGGTTTTAATGTGGTTGTAGGCTAAGACTCAATTGATACAACCAGGTCTTGCAACTATAAAACAATTTGTCCCAATGTATCTAATAAGTTTCCTTATTTAAACATCCAAAATTTCCCCTTAGTATTTCAAATTCCATAAGTACTTGATTTAGGGTCTAAAAATATCCTTGTGAAGATGCTCTAGGACTCTCATATCCCTCAAATTCAAGTTTTTTAGGTATGTATTCATCCCTTTGAACCGATCACTCTTTCTAACTTTCTTCAATTGATTATTTTTTGATGTTTCCTTTGTGATCTAGGAATTTCACTCAAGAGAGGATGGTTAGTATGGTGTCAGTTCCAAAATGAAACAAATACACTAATATCATAACATCTCTAGGCCTAGACACTAAGAAGAGCTTAGTTAACAAACACAAATGACAAGCACAACTAAAAATCAAGGAATAAAATATAATAATTCCTTCACCTTCCTTGGATGCTCCAAATGCCTTTGTAGTGGTGGCTTGCTTGGTTTGTAATCATGAAGTCTTCATCAAAGGAGGCTTGGCTATCTCCTCTTCTCCTTGGCACCATTGGCTTGTGGCTTGGCTTGGCTTGGAATCAATTTTGAATTATAACACTAGTTGCTTGAAGCTTTTAAAACAAATGTTGCATTATAAATTTGCATAAATTAAGCTTAAAAATGTTCATGGCCTCTCTATTTATAGATTTTTGAGAGTGTCTAGAATCAACCTGAACCATCCATCTCAAGATTGAGATGTGTGGTTGAGGATTAATTCAATTTTTGGAATTAATTTTGTAATTATCGTCATCATGGCATTAGAAGAAGGGGAAATTAAGAGACATGGAGGGCATCATGGAAGCCATTGATGAGGCATGAGAGGCATGAATCTTGATATTTTTGGCATTTATGACCTAGGGATGTCTTCCCAAGAAATGAGGTCACTTGATGATGCAAATATTCAATATTAATTTCTCAAAACAAGTATTCGACAAGTTTCCATAGAATTATTAATTAGGCCTTGATTTGGGTTAATTATCTCTTAAACATGATTAAGCACTTTATGCATAAATTACTCAAATTGATCAGAATACCTTGTTATTGGTCCAAAATTTGACTAAATTGGAATTGGAAGGCGACATCAAATGCATTGGAACCATATTCCCATTTAGAATGTTTATAATAATAAATAACAAAGGCATGAGTCTTGTGTAAAATATTTTATAGGGAAGACAAATCCAAAGCATCAAGGTACAAATTTGTCATTTTGACTCAAAATAGACTAATCAAAGTTAGTTGGCCCATAAATTGCATTACCTCATTTAGGGATACCCTATCCAAAATCAGATTTGAATATGTCAATTTCATATCATTTAACATATTTTAGTGTTTTTAGGCCAAATTGTGCATTTTGGGTGGAAATTGGCCAAAACTATGGTTGGAGGTTATCGACGGCCAGATTTAGGTGTCTATAGTTTGCCCCTATTTGGGAATATGTTGCAAATCGTAGGCAAAGCAATGTCTTCTCAAAGAATGAGAAATGGCTTGTATGCCAAAAATAAGATGATGGTTGAAGAACAAAGCTCCAAATGGGTTTTGGGAAGCCTATGATAATGCACCCTTGAGGGAGTGGTCATCACATTTGTTGATGGATGATCCCTCAAAAAGAAACAAGAAGAAAGGTGGAATTAACCTACGGTTAAGATTAATCCAAATAAGAAAATGCCTGCATTCATTAATTTAAAAAGGATGTTAATTTGTCTAAAGGTGGTTATAATTAGGAATAAAAGTCAAAATAATGATTTGCCCATATGCAGTTATAATCATTAAGAGACCTGGATTGGATAAAGATGATTGTGCCCTAGTTAGGGTTGATTAGCAAGCATAACTCAAGGATATAACTTAAAATATAGATTAAAGATGAGTGGGTGCAAAGTGATGAAATAGATGAATAAAATTGACCAGTCTAAATGATTTAGTTGTACCTATCAATGAGGAGATGCTTATCTTGATTAACAATGATACAACTAGAATGGTCATTATGTTGATTTGATCAAGATGGGTGAAAGGATTTTCCAAGGTGCCAAGGAGAAAATTCTATGGTTCCATTGATTTTAGACCTTCTTGAAGCTATTTTTTTTTATAGCATGTGATGGTAGGCTTCATGATAGAGCACCATGAAGACTTGGCTAAAATATGCATAAATATTGACTCCCGATATCTAATAAACACTCAAAAATAATACACCAATGATAAAAACCATGATGATAATATTGACATATGAATATGGATAGACTCAAGAATAATATGCTCAAAGAATCAGCGAATGAACACATATAGACTAAGTTGAGGAAATAGTGCTAAAAGAAAATAAATAAGCAAGAGAATAAATAAACAAACAAACAAACAAATAGCTTGAAATAAACAAACAAATAGAAACCTTGAAAACAAAAGTAAAAGAAATCATCTTTAAAATGATAATGCCCCAATATGGTGGATCAAGGATAACTGACTAGGCTTAGATAGGATAAATGTTTTTAGATTTTTTTGAAATATTATGAATGTTTTTGGCATTTTTAGGTATCTTAACATGTTAGCTAATGACAAGATACCTACTCATAAAATGGTGAGAGCATTTAGCCTAGGTTTCTTGCAAAATGGTGAGAGCATATGGGAAGGGGGACCGAGGTGACCTCAACATGAATTGAGCATAACCCACACAGTCCTGAAATGACCTCAAGTTATAGTAATTCCATCCACATAAAAGGTGAGGAAAAACCAACTAGGTCCCAACAAGTTCTCAAATCTGATAAATGGCCAGTCAAATGAAAATAGTGATGGCAAGGTGATGTGGCAATGCATGATAAACAAGTTTTTCCCCTAGTTTGCCTATAGGTAGTTATAACTAAGATAAAATGGTATAGGTTAATGATATTAATTTTTCCATAGGTATTTATAATTAGTAACAAGACTAGTGAGACATTGATTTGCCCATAGGTGTTTATAATCAAGCTCATAGAAACAAATGCGGATAAGATGAAAGATATCTTGCCATATCAACTACCATAGTAATTTCATAGACTATCATTATAAACATGGATTGGATTGATTGTTGAAAATTGATTGGAATCCTCCCATAAAAGGTGTAGGAAGAACCAAATGAACTAAGATCAAAATAGGATTGGGTAGGATGACTAAAAATAGGCTTGGTCTAAATAAGAATGGAATGATAGGATGGTATGGTCTTACTAAGGATAATGGTTGGTTTAGATAGATTAGATAAAATGGTATTAGGGTTACCCCCAAGTGATGGGGTAAATGGATGGGATCTATAATAATGGTAAATGGATATGTAGCAATGGCAATGGCATGGTAATGTGAAATAGTATGATACATGTTTTTGGCCTGGGCATGGTTTTTGATTCTATTTTTCTTGCTAATGGGGAGATGTATGTCTTAATAAATAAATGATACTAACATAATACTTTATCATGTTAATTTCTAGCCCACAACTCTCTTGAATAAATGCTCTGTCAAAAACTCAATATTGAGTTGGTTATCAAGAATGCTTTTGTGATCTTCCTTGGTCATTGATTTTGATTCCTTTAAACATCGAGACAAGGTATCCTTGTAGCCTCTACAAAGTAAAGTGTGGTCATGGATGGTAAATAGGGACAAATACTAGATGGTAGGTTTTATTGTGAAATTGAATGGCACATAATAGTAGAATGTGAATTGGTGGGGAAACAAATGAATATCAGGACTTTCAGTCACACGTAATGTTACTGATGCTAGATTTGACATAATTTTGGTTGTGGCAAGGATGAAGACTCCTTCTCTTAATAGGACCACCATATTTTTATATTGTTTGATCTTAAGAGTAGCTACCATCTAATGAGGCTATATATTGGAAGCTATTTTGATTTTGTCTTTATCAAGTAGTGAAGAAATTTTGTGCTCAGTTATTAATGCCTTAATGAGGTTTTCACCAATGAATTTATCTTGATTGTCCTATAGTGCCTTTGAGAAGGTTTCACAAATTAAAATTGGATTTTGACTTTGATTTTATTCTATCACTTTCAAAAAATTCTCACTAAGAGAGTGTTCTTATGCTGTATGAATGTTGCCTTGGCCTCCTTGCTATTTTTCAACTGCTACGTCACCATGGATGTAGTTTAAAAAATGTGAATATGTTGATCCCATTCAACACTTGTGGGAGATGGATTGTTAATAATATGGATATCTTGGTTGATGGTAATGGCCTATGGAATGGTAATGGAATGGGGAGAGGTTGCATAATCCTCATAAAAGATACTATGATAACTTGTGTCAATGTTAAATTACTCATCCTCAAAAACTATATAAGGATCACAAATGTATTTTAATTGATCTATGAGGCATGGATAATCAATATTATAACAACCATGAATATATTCTTCTTCTAAATATGATTCTAACTCAAAAGACTTTGAATCTGATATTAAGATTGATGTTGATTCTGATTCTAATGCTAAATCTCATGTCAGTTTAAGATTAGAACCTAACTCTAACTCTAATTCTTCATCTAATGGGTACTCTATTATAATTATGTCTTGTTGAATATTTGGTATTAGATAAGTAATAGCCTATAATGGTATGATGGGCTCCACAAAAATTGGTTTGTCAAAGTGAGAATCTTCTAAGATGGGAAATAGGTCAAGAGATAACTCCTCAGAGATTAGCTTGTCAATAGGAGGCTCTTGAAAAATAAATACTAGCTCATCAGTGTGAGACTCCTCGACAACTGGCATAGGATAAATATGCAATTCATCATAGGTTGACTTATCAAAAGTGGTTAGTTCAATAGAAACATCTTGGATTGGTTGGTTTTCTTAGCCTTGGTTTTCAATGAGCTGGAAAATACCAATTTTAAACATAGTCTTTGAATGTCTGGATGGGTTGAGGTTTGGTTGGGATTGGTATTAGATGAGGAATGACTTATGACTGGATAATGGTAGGCCCTTGGGGAGCATGATTGCTTCCATGAGCCAAAGGACAAAGTCCTGAGATGGTAATGATAGGGTGGTATGGAGCTTGATTGGTTACATAAGCCAAAAGACTAGGTCCTAAAATGATGAAGGGGCATTGTGGAGCTTGATTGCTTACACAAGCCAAAATATTTAACAACTCTAAAAGAGAAAGATATGTATATCATTCCCATAAATTAAGTCTTAAATAAAAATTAGTTAATGTTTGAATCCAAACTTGACAAGGCTAATTGAAAACTCAATGTTGACAACTAGGATTTGACCAAACAAGCTAGACAAGATTGGACAGCGTGACGGCATAAGACAAAGGTATAAATGGTATACACAAAGTGGTTTGAAACAAATGGTTTTGATACAATGGTAAACAAGTCTTGAAATAAATTAAGCATCCTAATGGCATAAACATGCTCGAATGATGCAATCAATGCTATGTTTCAAACGACTTTAAAAGGTTCAAAATGTTTTGACATGATTTGGGCAACATAACCCTACCCTTCACAACTCAAAGGCATTGTTTTGACATGGATTATGATCAAACAAACATGTTTTAGTCTCAAAATATTTCAAGCAAAAATGACCAAAATACACTAAGTATAATCATCCAAATCCTAGCAAGGGTATGGCATGTGGGGTTGACTAAACTAGCAAGGTTTCGATCATTATAGGGGAATCATTTTCATAATGACTTTCATGCCAAATGATGCAAAATACAAGCACAAAAATTAGGTGACAACAGTATTGGCTAGTTGTAAAAAGGTCTAGTCCTTTTTACAACTACTACATCTTGTTATTCGCTCAGTATAGTGCAATGTCCAAATGCAGATACATCCGATGTGTAACTCCAAAGGAACAAAATGAAGTCAATGTTGGGAGATGAAACCTTAGGTCAAAGCTTCCTTAAAGAACTTTTGGGAGGTGATGAAGTCCCCCTTGCAAGCTAAGATGCATAAAAATAAATAAAACATGAGTAGAAAGACTTTAGGGTCATTTTAAAGATCACCCAAACTTTGACAAGTTTTTGGGGAGTGCTTTAGATGAATTTATTTCTAAACCTTGGACTAAGATATTTACAATAGGAATGGTACTTTTAATTCTATGGGTTCCCTATAGGGGACAAATGGAAGAGCATACATGCAACATTCCTCTTTTTTCAAAATAAGATTTTGATTAAACAACTATTGCAAACAAAAATTAACAAGTGTGTTCAATTTTAAACCCAAAATTAAATATTTGGTAGTGTTCATTTGACCCATTATGTGATCTAGGAAATTGACTCAAGAGAGGATGGTTAGTATGGTGTTAGTTCTAAAATGAAAATAAAATGAAATAAACACACTAATAGCATAACATATCTAGGCCTAGACACTAGGGAGAGCTTATTGAACAAACACAAATGACAAGCACAACTAAAAAGTAAGGAATCAAATAAAATAATTACTTCATCTTCCTTGGATTCTCTAAATGCCTTTGTAGTGGTGGCTTACTCAGCTTGTGCTCATGAAGTCTTCATCAAAGAAGGTTTGGCTATCTCCTCTTCTCCTTGGCACCTTTGGCTTATGGCTTGTCTTGGCTTGGAATCAATTTGGAATTATAACGCTAGTTTCTTGAAGCTTTTATAACCAATCCTACATTATAACTTTGCACAAATCAAGCTTAGAAATGATGTTCATGGCCTCTCTATTTAAATTTTTTTGAGAATGTCTAAAATCAACATGAACCATCCATCTTAAGATTGAGATGTGTGGTTGAGGATTAATTCAATTTTTAAAATTAATTTTTTAATTATCCTCATCATGGAATTGGAAGAAGGGGAAATTAAGAGGCATGGATGGCATCATGGAAGGCATTGATGAGGCATGGGAGGCATGAATCCTGATATTTGTGGCATTTATGGCCTAGGGATTTCTTCCTAATAAATGAGCTCACTTGATGATGAAAATATACAATATTCATTTATAAAAACAAGTATTCAACAAGTTTCCATGAAATTATTAATTTGGCCTTGATTTGGGTTAATTAAATATTAAGCATGATTAAGCACTTTATGCACAAATTACTCAAATTGATCAGAATACCTTATTATTGGTCCAAAATTTGACTAGATTGGAATTGGAAGGTGACGTCAGATGGATTAGAACCATATTCCCATTTATAATGTTTCTAGTAATAAATAACAAAGGCATGAGTCTTGTGTAAATATTTGATAGGGAAGAGCAATCCAGAGCACCCATGTGCAAATTTGGCATTTTGACTCAAAATGGACTGATCAAAGTTAGCTAGCCCATAAATTGTATTACCTCATTTAGAGATACCCTAGCCAAAATCAGCACTTTAATATGTCAGTTTCACATCATTTAACATGTTTTAGTGTTTTTAGGCCAAATTGTGCATTTTGGGTGGAAATTTGCCAAAAGCTTGGTTGGAGGTTATCGGTGACTAGATTTAGGTGTCTACATCCTTAAGTTAATTTTTAAGGTTCATAATTTAAAGAATAATATCCTTCCTCATCATTACTACTAGTCATAGAAGCATTAATTTATTAAATTTCATTTTGAGATGAGTCTTCACTGATATGGAGTATAGTAGGAGAGGAGGAGATAGCCCTTTCTATGGTTTCCCCATTAGTCTGTGTGACTGCCTCCTATAAACTTGAAGAATTTTGGCTTCTTAGTTGGTTTATGACTTGGAGGGGCTTCTTCTTATTCAGATGAAAAATGGGAAAGTATCAATCTTTTCTTCTTTTTTTACCCCTCTTTCTCCTATTACCTCAATTGTAGGCTAATTTACTATAGTAAGCTCATTTGATACAGAAGGTTCATTTTCTTATTTTTTGTTGATTCCTCCTTATCTTTTGTTTTTTTATTTTTATTTAAATTCCTTTTCTTCTTGATCTACTTCTTAAATTTCCTCTTCTTCTTCCTCTACTTCTTAATCATCACTTATTTTTGTCTCCTATTCAACATTTTATTCCTCATCACGTTATTCCCCAAACGGTAACTACAAGAATTCCTCCCAAGTCACATTGGGTCTTTGTCCATTTAGGATGTTTTGAATAATGATTTTTATCAAGAAATGGTGGGATGGAGTTCTAGGGTTTCCTTTTTGATATTCTTTTTCCACTTTCCTTAGTAGATTTTATAGGAAATTTGGTACATTTATTCTAATGTTATGCCTCAAGTTATTGAAAAAATTAAAATGTATGACATATAACATAGAATATCTCCCTTCACAAGTGAAATAGTTAATAATAAACATAATATCCCTTGCCCATACCTGTGGCAGAGATAGATGTTTAGTACCCTCTCTAGAGAAGCTTAATCACTCACATTCTTTGTTGAAGGTTTCCACTTCTACAATGGTATCAAAATTTTCATCACATACATCTCCTATTTAGGTAGGCTAGTAATTATAATCAAAGATATTATGGTTACCTTCATTGGTAATCCTCTGGCAGTGGCTTTGTTGTTGTCAAATAAACTTGTGAATTCCTCTAATATTGCTTAGTCAAACCCTATTGAATTTATAAAATAGGATAAACACCCTATATTATTGAAGAGGCTAGTGATGTCTTACTCCTAAAATAGTGGTTTCAAGTCAGTAGGCTCCCTTTTAACACAATCTCCTCCTATGTTGGTTCAATTTTGCAGGCAGAGTGATCAATAGGGTTTTATTATCAATTTACTGGGATAGGAATGGTTTTAGCTTTGTTAACCATTAATCCTTATTATTTATTTTTAAATACTGTAATAATGTTTATCATGTAGTGTCTCTAGGCATGCATTTGGTGTGACATTAATGGAAACCATCCCCCTCCCAAACTATCATGTCACTCAGCCTCAAGTGGAGTAAAATTCAATGGTATATGTATAAGGTAGGGAATAAGTTGATGGGGATATGGAATTGTCAGGATGGGAAAAATACATTGATGTGACAATTATATATAAATTAATCAAACATAATGATTTTATTAACCATAATTAATAAATAATTTATCTAAAAAAAGTGAATAATTACCTTCATTAGATGGGTTACCTCATCAGATCGATGTGTGTAGATGTCTATATAATGTAGTGAGGTGGGATGACATGGATCAACATGCTAATATCATGATGTAGGCATGTGGATTTGATGTGGAGGATAATGTATGTGTCCTAAATGGATTTGGATGATGTGGTTTCTACTAGAGTGGATGGTGGTGACCTTTGGACTAAAGGATATTTATGCTGCTACAAACTGTGGATGAAGACAACTTATTCATGGTGTATAGAGATGCACTTTTTTATCAACAAGAGTGAATAGATTGATAATGTAACTTCCATCTAGTTATCTCAAAAATATTTGAAAGATATAGAACACAACCTGTACCTATGACCGAACCTATAATAATGGAAGATGCATTCTATAACTCAAATTGCAAGCTATAATACAAAAGGTGAATCCTGTAACACTAAATATGGATCATGTAGCATATAATTGGCATCCTATAAGACATAATATGGATCTATATAATTGGCTTTTTGTAGCACATAATTTGAATCCTATAGTGATAGGAAAAACTATTAGGGAGGCTAAAGATAAGTGTTTGCATTTATAGGAAAGGATGATGATGTAAAAGAAGCTAAAAATATCATCTTTATTACTTTGATGATAATTTTTTTTTTCTTTTTACCTTTTCTACTTAGATGGTTAAAAAGTTGATTTTCCATTTAAGGGTTAATTTTATACAAATATTGAAGGGTTGGTTTTACACAAATATTGATCAGTCAAAGACTAGATTTTTATTCAACACCTATCAACAATGCCCAAAGGTTTTCATTGTTGAATTTTGTTTTATTTTATAACATTTTTTGAATCTATCTGATCAAATAGACAACTGATTAACTAGTGTTTTTATTTATCCAGTAGCTAGCCAAAATACATGATTGGACTAACTGCTACAAAGTGGTTATTCTTTATAAAAAGAGATCAATAACACAGTATTGTACCCTATTAATGTAGAAACAATATCTACTATGTTAAGATGAAGATAAGGTGTGTTCATTCATAAGTTATTGAGTGAAGTTATCCTTGGAAAGGGGATTTTTATATAACATGAGCCTATGGCCATTGAATAGTAGGAAAAATCATACATGATAAATGGTATATAATTTGATAGATCCATTCTGAAACACTTACTCTATTTCATAGGGCCTAATCCATCTAGTTATTATCTTACCCTTATCGTCTTTATATTTAGAATAAAAAATTAGGGCCCAATATCCTAGTTGAAACTATCTTGTCTGTATATAATTACCATGCCATCTAATCATTTGTTATTACATAACTTTAATATGATGTAATGCTTCCTTTTAGAGTTTATCCAAGTCATTTAGTTTCATAAATCCACCCTTATGTTCTTGTGATAATCAAGGCCAAGTTTTGATGTTATACTCAAAGTCTTGTGTTCAAATTCAGTGGGCAGTATAAGCTTCTTTCCATAGACCAATTCATATGGAGTAAGGCCAATTATATTATTCCATGTGATTTGATATATCCAAATTATTTCATGAAGATGAGAATCCCAATCTTTGTAATGTATATTGACTATTTTGGTGAGTATGTTCTCTAACTCTATGTTTGTGACCTCTACCAGTCCATTAGATTGAGGATAGTAGGGGTGGTTTTTTTGTGCTTGACTTAGTATTCCTTGATAAGGGTAGCTATGAGATCATATATAAATTGAGGCATTTGGTCTATAATAATTTTTTTTGGTACCCCAAAGCTGGTGAAAATTTCCTTATATAAAAATTCTACCACCTTCTCATATTTTGCATGGGTTAAAGCTTTCACCTCAGACCATTTAGTGACATAATCCATGAGAACCACTATATACTCCTTATTGTTTTATTTGGGATCTATTGGGACTTAAAAAATCAAGTCCCCATCTATCAAATGTTTATAAAACTAGTTGGGGTTACAATGACATTTCATTTGAACATGTTGGTTTCCCCATATGTTGGCATTGATCACATTGACATGTGTATTAGAAGGAGTCCTTATGTAGAGTAGGCCAATAGTATCCAATATTTAAAATATTTATGGAAATTATTTTTTTAATAAAATGACCACCATATAGTTCATCATGACATGCTTGAAGTATTTTAACAACCTCATCTTATTGAATACACTAACACATAACTAAATTAGGTATTATGACAAATAGGTACCTAGATATCCATGAGTAAGGACCACTTTTTGTGATTAACTTTTACTTTTATTTGGAATAAAAATGTTGTGGAAGTAATCCTAAAGTTAAATAGTTAGAAATATCTACATACCAAGGAGTTTTAGTGGTTGAAGAAAAAATGTGTTCATCAGGAAAAGAGTCATATACTATGGAAATTTGCTTATTAGATTGTAATAGAGATAATAAATTTGTAACTACATTATCCTTTCCTAGTGTATCAATAATGGTTATATCAAATTCCTATAGAAAAAGTAACCATCTAATTATCCTGTCAGTCACAATAGGATTATTCATTAAATACCAAATCATGGCATGTTCAGTATGGATGAAGACTTACTACCCAATATTGTGGTGTCTAAATTTGTTAATATCATAGACTATAACAATAAATTACTTTTATATAACCATGTAGTTGAGTTTAGCTCCTTAGAGATTTTTGTTGATGAAATAAATGGCATAGCTTAAGGACTGCTCTTTTTTGACCTAGGAAAGCTCCTAGTGTACAAATAGAAGCATCTGTATGGATATGAAATTGATGTGTCTAGTCAAGACCTCTTAACATAGAAGTTATTTTCAATAAATTATTAAGTTATTTGAATGCCTCCTAACATGCAATAGTCAAAATTTTTTAATCATCTTTAGAAATAAAAAAAAATAAAGGTATTAGAATTTTAATGAAGTCTTTACTATATCTATGGTAATAGCCAACATGTCCTATGAAACTTATAGCATCCTTTTTCTTCATTATAATTTTTAAGTCTTTGATTATACTTATCTTGGTAGGATCTACCTTAACACCTACAAGTGAGATGTGGTGTCCCAATACAATATCTTTCATCGTTAGCATGTAGCACTTTTCGTGACATAGGGACATATGATGGTCTTGACCACATTGAAGGACTTTATCAAGGATTTGAAAGTATTACTCATAGGTTTCTCCATAAACGGTGATGTCATCCATATATATTTCCACATAGTCATGGGAGAAATCAGAAAATATGCTCACGATAGCTCATTGGAAGGTGGTTGGAGCATTGCATAAACTAAATGTAGGTATTGCATATGCATAAGTACCCTAAGGACATGTGAAGGTAGCCTTGTCATGGTCCTCAGGTGCTATTCTAATTTTTTTCTAGCCACTAAATCCATCAATAAATGAGAAATACTTTTTTCTTAATAATTTGTCAAGGGATTGGTTAATAAAAGGAAGGGGAAGATGATGCTTCCTTATAGTTTCATTTAATTTCATATAGTCTACACATATATGAAATTTAACCCCTTTTTAGGTATAATCACAAGGGGTGAAACCCATTAACTATAATAAATAGGATAGATGAAACTTGAATCTAATAGTTTATGCAACTCGATTTTGACTATATCTTTAACAATAGTGTTCATCCTTCATTGTGGTTGGAAAATGGGTGTACATTCCTCTTTGATATAGATGTGATGGGTGCATAAATCCATAGGGATACCTCTCATATCATGATAATCCCAAGAAGAAGTTATCTTCTACTTTTGGAGCATAGTGACTAACTTGGTTTCTTGTTGGATTGTCAACTTATTGTTGATATTGAGGGGTTTACCTGAAAGGATTTTCACTTTCTTAGTTAGTGACAACATGGATTTAATGTTACCTATCAATGGGGCATATCCAAAATGGTGTGTAAATAGATGATGCAAGGTTATAATATCTTTTTGAAGTTATAAGGACCACTCTTAGGAAATTATTTTCAAATGGGCATGTTATACGTTGGAAGAGATTATCTGTTGTAAGGTCCTCTACCCAAGGAGGTTGGTCTTATTCATAGGAAATTTTGGCTAGTGGATATATTACTAATTTACTATTATAATTTATATTTGAAATCAACATTTTTCTTGACCTATAGATAATGAAAGCATCAGCTATGGCCAACCATGGCCTTCCTAGGATGAGTGGGTAACCTCCTAGGTTAGTTTTTGGTTATATAATGATAAAATATACTAGATATTCCCATGAATCCACAATGAATACTAGATATGCAATCATACCCTCAGATTTGATAGTTGATCTATCAACCATTTGTAAGATAGTAGGTGTTGGGTGAAGTTGTTTATGTCTAGATTGGTGCATGGTTTCTGTAGTCATAAAATTGATGATTTCCCCTAAATAAATTGATGTATTTGGTATAATTTTATCATTAATGTTTTCATTGACTACATGACTACTTGGATCAAAGTACTTGGGTGGAATTATATTTCCAAGCATGATGTTTGTCAGTTGGCCAACTACTTGGACAATTTTGGGATCCTTCTTTTTACATCCAAGTTTATTTGAGCATAATTCAGAGATAAATTTTGTATATATGAGCACATATTTCATGGCTTAAAATAGTGTAATATTTACACACACATTTTAAAATTGTCTTAGTGTATCAAATTTAGGATCTTGGTCAGGACATTAGATATATAACCTCTTAGTAAAAGGAAGGCTGTTAGGCCCTTCTTTTTTTGGAGAGTTCAAGAGTAACAATGGGTTCATGGGATTGTAGATTAGTATGGTTGGATGGAATCTAATCAAGAGGTTTTATGATCAAGGGTGAGGTGGGTTGTGGCAAAATACATCTTGACTGAAGGTGTACTTCATTGATATCCCAAGTTTAAGTTAGATATTGCATTGTTGTAGTGGTGTGTGTTGGTTGAACCAACTTATTTTTGGTGTTTGACATAGGTTGGGTAGGTATATGTGGTTTCATAGGTATTGATTGTGTGTTTGACATTAAATATAGTTGTGATTGTTAGTATAACTATCATTTATATTGGAAACTAGCACTCAAATGCAACAAAAGTTGGGTATTTCTCCATGATTTTTTCCATGGGTTATAAGGATAAGACAACTATTGGTTTTGGTGTTAGGTTTGCCAAGACTGGTTTTGAAGTTACTTTTAATTATTTTGGGTGGGTTACCAACTACTTGAGGTTGGGTTATTTTTATAAGACTAATTTTGATTTTGCATGGGTGTCCATGATTTAGGTCTATTCCAATTAGTGGAAAATTAAGAATTTAGAAATACAAAATTAGATGGCATACCTATATTGAATGGTCTAGGTGTCCATTATTTACATCGAGCCACATAAAAAATCTAATCTCCATCTCTACCTATTGCATGTAATTCCACTATATCAATAATCTCCTTCATTATGCTGGCCACTTTTACTCTAATATCATGACATTTATAGTCAAATTTATTTTTCTGACAGTCTAGACAATAAACCATCAAGGCTTGCTCCATTTCTTCTTATTTCTTCCTTGTGTGAAATATATCCAATTGAGTATCCATATGGATATGATGTCTTGCTTCTTATCCTACTAAAAATTTCTTACCTCAACTTTTAAGAGTCTATCTAATGAAGGAAGGATATTAATGGTATGATTTTTATTCATTGTTGATCTTGAGTAATTCATTCATATAAATAGCAAATCATCCAAAGACAATGTTAAAACATCTCCTCCAATCATTAGGTATAATTAGTCTAAACTATCTTCTCTAACTCCTTTAAAAAATATCAAGTTAATAGATTCTCTATCCATTGTAGTTTGTTTGTATTTTTATAGACTGAACATGAACCTTTCCATGTAGTATTGTAGTGATTCATCTTCTTCTTGTGCTTGCTTGAAGATTTCAACCCTCCTATAGTTTATTCCTTGGTAATAGTCTTGATATTTGGATATAAACTTCTCTTTCATTTATTCCCAAGTAGAAATTACATCTTGACCTAGTCCCATAAACCATCTAAGTGTTGCATCTATGAGTGTTGTTGGAAACAACTTCAAATTCTGAGCATTTTAGTTATAATCATAGTTATGGCATAAGATATCAAACTCAAAGATGAATGTATATGGGACTTCACTTGTCTTTCCTCTAAAAGTAGGGAGGGCATAATGAGGGATATAATTCATAGGTGCATTTCTCCTAGGGATATAGATGGGTAATTCAAAATTTTTAGACTCATTAGCAATATTATCTTCTTGATGGTCCTTTATGAATACTCTTTCTATTATAAGCTTTTTCCACACACTCTTCTAATTAGTTGTCAATCTCTATACTCTATAGTGTGTAGTAAATGAGATTCTGGATTTTTATATAGGCTTATATGGTCTCCTATACAAAGGTGAAGTGGAAGTTCCTGAGGATTTAGCCTATTATCTAGTAAATATCATATCTAATTCAACATATTGTGTAGGCTTGATGTCTCTTCTAGGAGCCATGGGTCCTTCTTAGGTGTATGAACCTATTCCTCTTTTAGATTCCCAACTTGTGTTGCCAACCTAGGAAAGAATTATTATTTTATAGCTCTTATATTGATAATTATAGATGGTCTCCAAAAGTTTTCTCATATTCCTCAGTTGTTACAGACTGTATCTTTGTTCTTGCAACAAAGGTTAACTACGTAGGAAAGAATCTAACTAGATGATCCCATTCTCTTTGTATATAAATCAACCACTTTGTTTTACCTACCCTACCCTATACATGGTTAATATTGCTTTTATTATTTTTTGATTTTTACTACTCTAACCTTACAAAAATCAAAACTTTTATCTAGAAATTAGGAAATGTTTAAGATAGAAAAAATTAAATGTCTAATCTAAGATTGCAAAAAAATAACAAAATAGATTGTCAATCTTGGATATTTTAAGTGTGTGACACCTTCCCTAGAAATGACACCAAAATGATGACCATAATTTTACCACCAATTAAATTTGAAAACCTTAAAAAACATCACCTATGCTCATACGATGAAGTAGCCACTTGGTACATAAAAAAAACTACTTCATTAATTGTTAACCCAGGGGCATTTAGGCTTGATAATGTGATGTGACTATATGTGCACACTTCAATCACTTTTTGACTTATAAATTTCATATAAGCACACTTTCATAAGAGAAATTATAAGAATTTAAATTTCTTGAAAGGAAATCACACTTGCGTGAATTAAATAAACATATTTGGATGGAACCAAATGTTGTAGAAGCTTCCTTGAGAAATTAATATGCATTCAAAATACTAAAATCATCTATGATCCTCAAGAAACACATATATAATCAAATAATATAAATGAATACTTGAAACTAAATCTAGTTAGCTACTCTAATGAGTCGGTATCTTCCCTACATGTACTCCTAAGGGGCCCCTTCTCATTTGATATTGAGATCCAATCCTTCCCTTGGAATTAAAATGTGTTTATTATAAACTGTTGAATTTATTCATATCCTATAGCAATTAAATATTTCTATGACAAGATTACAATGGATAGAAATGATATTACTTGGTCAAACTTAGATTATCTATCTTCTTCCTATATACTCTAGTACCCTAGCCTACTTATTTTTCTAATATATATACATAGGACACTATGATTATTGCTTAACAAGAAATTATAATAACTTGAGAATATTCATATTATGGAGAATGAAACTAGTAATGGCTAAAAGAAGGAAATAGGGGTGATGTTGTTGGGAAGTTTGAAGGAGTGAAATGTGGTCTACTAGGAATGCTCAATGTTCCAACTCCTCTTCATCACATATTCCTATATCAAACCATGCATTTTTGTTCTCCAATCTTTGTTTTTAGATCAAAATCAATGGAAAGGTTGGTCAGTATTCCTACTACATGATCTTATAAGCTATAGTTTGGTTTTTGGCTAATAACCTATTAGCTAAAATCCATGAATGCCTTGTACACAATATGGTGATGTAACTATGTATATCCAAACTTCATTTCATTGATATAGGACATAACCTTTTGGTTGCTACATATAGGTCATACCACTCAAGTTACTCAACACATAATAAGAATGATAATAAAATATAATGTATTCAACTTTAATCACAAGATAAAAAATAACTTCATTTTTATAAGCATAGTTATGATATAATTAATATATATCATCATGATTTAGTGTACTTAAACTAGTGAAATACATAAGGCATATAGGAAAATTTGGGAATTAGAGGCCAAAAACGTAAATAAGTAGGGGTTAAAATTATGCCATTTATATGGCCCATCAATGTCAATGGGTCCTAAAGGAGTAAGCAAGCCTACTATATGGATTTGACATAACCCAAGCCAATGATATGGAAAAACTAGAAATTGTATGTGATGAATTATTAAAGATAGAGAAAGGTGTCTAAGATGCACGAGAATAAATTAATAAAACCAAAATTAAGTTTTTTAATCAATTGTGAAATTATGAAGACATTTTTATGCCCTTAACTTGTATTGCATCTAGGGATATGTGTGGATGACTTGTAGCTTACAAAACTTCATAATAGCTTGTTGTATTTCTTGATGTTCTTAGTATGGTCAGCTTATGGATTAACCATGGCCAAATAGAGTATATATAGAATAAGGATATTATTGATAGTGATAACACAAATAATTTGGTTTCAAATGAAAAGGTAGAGAATCTAGGGATGAAAAATAATAATGCATCCTAATCTATACAAAGTTTCTTGGTTGTTTAATGGCCATCAAGTATTAGTAAATGAGTGGTGAATGGTAAGTTTTTAGATTAGGCTTTATAAAGATGAGGTTTTATGTGACATAATGTCCGTGGACATATGCCATGTGTTATTGGGAAGACCATGGCACTTTGATAGAAAGGTCATGCATGGTTAGTCTTTTATCATCACATCATGAATTTTTTCTATTGAATTATTATGGAGGTTGCCCCCTCAAAGTGGTTCATTCAAATTATTTAAGTATTCTACTCTTTCACCACTTATTGTTGTGGATCTAATTATTTTGATTTTAATTTTGGCATATATAATTCTATTGTTGCGAATCATCTAAGTAATTTCCTTACAAGTGGTAACAGAGCATCGATTTGGGAAAGTTTTTGTGGTGCAATTTTTTTTTTCAGATCTAGCATCTTGAGCACCAGTAGGCCAAAAAATATAACTTGTGATATGGGAGGAATTGATTCTTTTCATCATCACAATATTTTTCATGAGGCTTTTTTACAAAAAATAAAAAAACATGTCTAGAAAAAAAATTACCTTATGCAAATTAGTAGTCATCAGATTCATCTCTACAAGATGATCATAATGTTATATTTTACTAGCACACCTTTTTGGTTCCAAATTTTTCACCCTTGTACATAATAGTAGTAGTTGGATTCATTTTAGTGAGATGATCATAATGGTGTATTCTACTGATACTTTTTTTCAAATCTGAAATATTTCTAGGGTTTATGCATGGCTAGTCCAAACACTCATAGATCTGGTAAAGGGAAGGAAACTCCAAAAACTCCTCACAAGGATGACATGGAATTTGAAACTTTTGATCCATCTATTTCTGAGGTAGTTTAACAACTTAAGTAAAAGTTACAAGACATGGTGAAAAAATATGATTTTGATATAGTTCAAGGGGACATTACATGTTTGAGAGGTAACTTGGATAGTGTGAAGGATTAATTACAATAAATAACTAGGTAATTGGCCAATTTATCATCTCAGCCACTAAAAAATAATCCTCCATCACTTTAGTTTGGTTCTCCTACTCCAAACAATACCAACAACAATTTTGACCCTAAGCTGATGGTGCCAAAAGTGGACATGCATAAGTTTGATGGTAATGATCCACTCATTTGGCTCACTTAAATTAAAAAATTATTTAATCTACATCAGATTCCATGTTTACAAAAATGGGTTATGGCCTCTTTATCTAGAACCTAAGCCATTCATTCGGTATCGTTAGTTGTGTGCTTAGAAGGAAAAGAACGGTGTCCTAGTTTCATGGTTGCTATTTTTTGAGGATTTGTAGATACACTATCATAATATCATATCTAAAAACTACTTTAATCAGCTAGCCAAGTTATGCCAAACTAGGATTGTCAAGGACTACATTCATCAATTTTAAAATCTCTCCTTATGTGTTACAGATATCACTAAGGAAAATCTGACTGACCTATTTTTGGGTGGCCTCCAAGATAACATCTAATTGGAGGTGCATATGTTTCATCCTAGTATTGTATCTAAGGCCATAACAAAGGCATGCATGGTTGAGGAAAAAGAGCTAATTAGATAAAGACCTTTCACCAATGTTCATGAATGCACCTTTTCAGCACCATCATTTCATTAGCCTACTAGATTAACACCTCAACAAGTGGAAGAAAAGCATGTAAAAGGTTTGTGTTTTGGTTTCAATAGAAAATGGAGCAAAGGGCATCAATATGATGAAAAAAATATGTTTTACATTGATAGTGCCAATGATGAGGAAGAATATGAGGAGGTTTTAGGGGAAGGGTTAGAAGAACCTGAGGATGAATTTGAGGATTCTCATCCTATAATTTCATGTCATGCACTTTGAGGCATTAGTAATCCTCAAACTCTTAAGGTGGTGGGGTTCTTGAAGAAACAAAAGGTGAATATGTTAATTGACTCTGGGAGTACACATAACTTCATCAATAGTAAGTTAGCTTTACATTTGATTTATTTCATTTACCCAGCTCTAGACTTTTAGGTCAGAATTATAGATGGTGGTACGTTCAATTGTTCTAAAAAATACCATAGTATTCATCTTGTTATAGGAGACTATTTGTTAGATTCCCCTATGTTTGCTATTCTCATGGGATGAGATGAAATTATTTTGGGAGTACAGTGGCTCACCACTTTAGGCACTATTAAGATGAATTTACAAGAATTATTCATAAGGTTCCATTCAGAAGGAAGGAATTTTGAATTACATTGATTACGAGTTAATTTTCCACAACTAGCTAGTTCCCACCAAATGATGAAGATTCTTAGAAAAGGTGCAAAAGGTTTTTTGGCATGCTTATTTTCCATGGAGGTTCAACCAACCAAGGAGTCTACACATCTTGATTTGCAAAAGGTGTTGGATGACCATTATGTTATTTTTGGTGACATGCTAAAAGGACTTCTTCCAAGTCATGCACATGATCATGCCATCAAATTTACTCCAAGAAGTACACCTCCCAGTATTAGACCTTATAGGTATCCTTATGCCCAAAAGAGTGAAATTTAAAAGATACCACGTGTTGGGAATATGAAACATCGGAAGCACACAATTGATTACCAAATACAAGCAACTTAATATGCGGAATTACCCAGAATCAACAAGTAACTAGAATCCAGAAATAACACAAGATATGAGAGACAATACACAACTTGTATTAAAACTCTTACAGAAAAGAATACAATAAAGAAGATGCCACTTCTTCTCCACCACCTCTTCAGAGGCTTCCCACACCTCAAGTGAACAGTAATTCTCTCCTCAAAGCTCTCTCTCTTAGGTCCCAACACCCAACTCAAACACTGAGTTGGTGTTCACCTTATACCTGTGCTCCACGCACACCACAAGTGCTCCACACACTCTACAAGTACACAAATGTACTTCAAGTAGATCTCCCCTGAACTTGCATCAACCTACACCACAATAGACCTTACTTATGGAAGGATCTTCCTTGCCTTCCTCTATGCTCTGAGTACACACCTGTACTCCAAGTAGATCTCTCCTGATACTGCTCCCTGTTGTGTTGCTGTCCTATCTAATCTTCCACCTATAGATCAAGTTGGTTCTGCACACCTGTGAACCTTGACCTTGCACACACACACACACCTGCATATCAATGATCTTACTTACCATGTAGATCTCCTATAGAAGCCATGCTCACCTGATGACCAAGATCATACATACATGAAGAACCCTGCTGATTCTCCAAACTAGTACCCACCTTGGTACTGTGGCACTAAGAGGAACACACCATTGCTCTACCTCACACATAGAAGGAGCTTATAATAATGCTCTCTTACTCTCTAGCACAAGTTTACAATACAACCATGAGTCTATTATATAGATCTCATCCAAACAATAATTAGACATCTAATACAATAATTAGATCCGCAACTCTCAGTCTATAATTAGCTCTCATCATGCAAACACTTGGTTCGTCAACTAACTGCCCGTAATATACTCACAGTCGAGCCACACAGGCGACCAACGTCAGTCCCTATCTGCCTGGGGTTCACCAATGCTAGCCGATCTCTGACCGACGTCAGTTGCTTCCTATCTTACCCTACCGATGTCGATTGGCTTGACCAATGCCAGTGTCTGTGACACTCCAGCAACTCCTCCAATGGCCTTCTCCATGTCTGCATCAGTGAAGCTTTTAGCTCCACAACCTAACAATCTCCTACGTGGAGATAAACAACTGCACTGTACCTGTACCTGTACCCTATCTAATCTATTTCCTGGTTTGTATTCCTCTTCAAGATGAATCCTGAAGACCACCCACCACACAACCTGTGGTGTACCTCCTATCATCCGAGTACTCTGCCGCATCTGAACCTATAAGACCATGTAGTGAAGTCCTAACCCTAAATAGCATGAACCCTTGCTGATGGTCCCTCTCAAATACCTGAGAATCCACTTCTCTGAATTGGCTTCTAACTCTCTGACAACACCCACTGCTTGGGCAAACTCAGGTCTATACCAGACCTCATGTGATTTCGGACACTGAACTGTCCATCCCTTGGTGCGCTCTGATTTTGCATCCTGCATCTTGCCAACACTTGATTCACATTAGCTCCCACTGGAGACAAAATCACCCTATGATCTCCCATGTCTCCCATGTCGAAGAATTTCACTACTCCAAATTCTTCATAGCAAACCACTGAACTAATCTTACCCTTAGCTCAGTAAAACCCTGTATGTACAATCCTACTAGCAAACATACCATCCACATACAGTAACAGAAAGATGTCATGACTCATCATCCACCTGGTAAGACAAACCATAGTAGTTACCTGACATTGACTGAAGCCATGCTTCATCCTCCACCTGTCAAACCCTGTACCACTATCCTACAGCTCCTCAAGACCATATGTCTGGCCTTCTGTCTCACATATCCATTCTCTCTATTCTTCAACTAAGGAATCCATTCATCTTGCAGTGCTAACATACCAGCTGGAAACCCTACCAAATCTCCCATCTGGTTCTACAATCTCTCCATGCCACGCTCCCACTATTTCCTGGATCCTTCTTGCTCTGCAGTAAACGATGAGTATAAAGAAGAGGAACAACAAATTTGAGGCCTACTTACATCTTCAGTCCTCTGTATGGGTGTTTGAGACTCCTTGATAGCTCGTTGTCCACCCAAAATTTGTTACAGTGACCGACCTCAGCCACCTCACAGTCTGCATCTGACTGACGTCGGTTCCTGCACATGTCCTGACTACCAACCCTACCGACGTCGGTGTCCTCCTGATGTCGACGTCGATCCTCGTGACCGATGTCAGTCTTACATACTATCGACATCAATTTTCCTACCGATGCCAATACCTGTGTTTTCCTATGAGTGATGACTTTTTACCTGTGAGCTCCTTTGAATCAATCCCCATGTCCAAACTGCCCTGCTCAGAAGTATCCAACCCCATCCACTAGTATCTATCTGCCATCTCCTCCAAGAACACCAAGGCTTTCCAGTTCTTAAGCCTGTCAAATATATCTATCTTCCACTTAAGAACATGCATCTCCTTCTTGCTCATGTGACCAAGCCTACGAAGCCACGTCTCTGCAACAAAAGAAGAATCAATAATATAAACAAGTAGATAAAGAGTACCTATTTTCTTACCACCAGCTAATTCAAGTGCATCCACTGTGAGAGTTCTCATGCATCTCTCATCACCCAACTCTTCTAAAGAAATTAGCCACATCTCCAAACCTGGGACTTGCATGACCTCCTTCAACACCCATGTGTTGGCCACCTGTAATTTTAGCTTCACTTCCCCTTTGCCAATTCTTTGGCAAGGCTCACCAGCTCCTCTACCTGGAGCTGCATGGAAAGAGGCAACTGAATATGTTATCCAAGATTCAACTTTATCCAAGAAACCTCCCAAAGCATCCTGTGCCACATCACCTACAACATCTGTTTCTTCAATTCCTTCTTACTGATCTTCCACAAACCAACAATGTTCTTTTACCTGCTCTTTCTTTCCATCAGACCGTAAGTGACCATATGTGCTTTTCAACTCCTCCATCCTTAGCTTACTTTGATCTGCCATTGCTCTACTCCCACTCAATCAGAAACCCCTGAGAGTGACCTGTAACCAAACACAAAACTTGCTTCCTGCAACCTTAGCTCTGATACCACGTGTTGGGAATATGAAACACTGAAAGCACACAATTGATTACCAAATACAAGCAACTTAATATGCGGAATTAACTAGAATCAACAAGTAACTAGAATCCAAAAATAACACAAGATATGAGAGACAATACACAACTTGTATTAAAACTCTTACAGAAAAGAATACAATAAAGAAGATGCCACTTCTTCTCCACCACCTCTTCAGAGGCTTCCCACACCTCAAGTGAATAGTAATTCTCTCCTCAAAGCTCTCTCTTAGGTCCCAACACCCAACTCAAACACTGAGTTGGTGTTCACCTTATACCTGTGCTCCACACACACCACAAGTGCTCCATGCACTCTACAAGTACACAAATGTACTTCAAGTAGATCTCCCCTGAACCTGCATCAACCTGCACCTCAATAGACCTTACTTATGGAAGGATCTTCCTTGCCTTCCTCTATGCTCTAAGTACACACCTGTACTCCAAGTAGATCTCTCCTGATACTACTCCCTATTGTGTTGCTGTCCTATCTGATCTTCCACCTACAGATCAAGCTGGTTCTACACACCTGTGAACCTTGACCTTGCACACACACACACACATGCATATCAATGATCTTACTTACCATGTAGATCTCCTATAGAAGCCATGCTCACCTGATGACCAAGATCATACATACATGAAGAACCCTATTGATTTTCCAAACCAGTACCCACCTTGGTACTATGGCACTAGGAGGAACACACCATTGCTCTACCTCACACACATAAGGAGCTTATAATAATGCTCTCTTACTCTCTAGCACAAGTTTATAATACAACCATGAGTCTATTATATAGATCTCATCCAAACAATAATTAGACATCTAATACAATAATTAGATCCACAACTCTCAGTCTATAATTAGCTCTCATCATGCAAACACTTGGTTCGTCAACTAACTGCCCGTAATATACTCACAGTCAAACCACATAGGCGACCGACGTCGGTCCTTGTCTGCCTGGGGTTCACCGACGCTGGCCGATCTCTGACCGACATCAGTTGCTTCCTGTCTTACCCTGCTGACGTCAGTTGGCCTGACCGACGCCGGTGTCTGTGACACTCCAGCAACTCCTCCAATGGCCTTCTCCATGTCTGCATCAGTGAAGCTTTTAGCTCCACAACCTAACATCAATATGATGAAAAAAATATGTTTTACATTGATAGTGCCAATGATGAGGAAGAATATGAGGAGGTTTTAGGGGAAGGGTTAGAAGAACCTAAGGATGAATTTGAGGATTCTCATCCTATAATTTCATGTCATGCACTTTGAGGCATTAGTACTCCTCAAACTCTTAAGGTGGTGGGGTTCTTGAAGAAACAAAAGGTGAATATGTTAATTGACTCTGGGAGTACACATAACTTCATCAATAGTAAGTTAGCTTTACATTTGATTTATTTCATTTACCCAGCTCTAGACTTTTAGGTCAGAATTATAGATGGTGGTACGTTCAATTGTTCTAGAAAATACCATAGTATTCATCTTGTTATAGGAGACTATTTGTTAGATTCCCCTATGTTTTCTATTCTCATGGGATGAGATGAAATTATTTTGGGAGTACAGTGGCTCACCACTTTAGGCACTATTAAGATGAATTTACAAGAATTATTCATAAGGTTCCATTCAGAAGGAAGGAATTTTGAATTACATTGATTACGAGTTAATTTTCCATAACTAGCTAGTTCCCACCAAATGATGAAGATTCTTAGAAAAGGTGCAAAAGGTTTTTTGGCATGCTTATTTTCCATGGAGGTTCAACCAACCAAGGAGTCTACACATCTTGATTTGCAAAAGGTGTTGGATGACCATTATGTTATTTTTGGTGACATGCTAAAAGGACTTCTTCCAAGTCATGCAGATGATCATGCCATCAAATTTACTCCAAGAAGTACACCTCCTAATATTAGACCTTATAGGTATCCTTATGCCCAAAAGAGTGAAATTTAAAATATGGTAAAAGAGATATTGGAGGTAGTAATCATTTGACACAATCAAAGTGAATATTCTTCCCCAATGGTCATGGTATAGAGTAAGGATGATAGTTGGAGGATGTAACCAGAATATAGAGAACTCAGTAAATACACCATAAAATATAAGTTTCCTATTTTAGTAATTGATGATTTTTAGATGAATTGCATGCTGATATTTGTTTTACCAAGTTAGATCTTTACTTTAGATATCATCAAATTTGCATTTGTGATGAGGGTGTACCTAAAATAGCTTCCATAACTCATGAAGGCCATTATGAAATTATGGTCATGCCTTTTGGCGTCACAAATGCACCATCTTTCAGAGTTTGATGAATACTATTTTTAGGCTATTTTTGAGAAATTTTTTATTATTATTTTTGATGATATCCTCATCAACAATTTTTTTTTTGGAATACCATTTGAATCATGTGAAACAGGGACTTTAGTTTTGGAACAACATCAACGTTTTACCAAACCTTCCAAATGTGATTTTGATGTCTAAGAGGTGGATTAATTACGTCATATTATTTCAAATGAAGGACTCAAATTTTATCCCAATAAAATCCAAGAGATGATGGAGTGGTAGGTTCCTAATACCCTCAATAACCTCCATGGACTTCTAGGGCTAACATGTTACTATTGTAGATTTATCAAAAAATATGGTAACATTGTAGCCACACTCACATTTTTTCTAAAGAAAGACTCCTTTTAATGGGCTGATTTAGCTACCAAGGCATTTGAATAGTTGAAAATGGTAAAGTGCATAATTCCAGTTTTGGCTACTCCTAGTTTTTCAAAAACTTTTATTGTGGAGTGTGACACATCAGGATATGGCATGGGGGTTGTACTCATGCAAGAAGGTAGACCACTAGCATTTGAAATTCACCAACTTAAGGGTAAAAATAGGCTCAAACCAATATATGAAAAAGAGATGATGGCTATTCTTCATGTAGTGAAACAATGGAGACCTTATCTGATGGGTCATCACTTTTAGGCAAAGACTGATCATGATAGCCTCAAATATTTTTTGGAACAATGCTTATCATCTAAAGAACAATAAAAATGGGTGACTAAAATGTTAGGCTATGATTTTGAAATAGTGTATAATAAAAGAAAAGAGAATGTGGTAACATATGCCCTCTCTCAATAGGATGAATCAATTAAGGCATTATTATGTGCCATGACCATATGCTAGGTAGATTGGCTAGAGGAAGCAAGATCAAAATGCGAGAATGTTAGTGCTACCAAGAATTTGTCTCATAATCTTTAGTAGGGTTCTAATGAATCTAAAAATTTTACATGGAAGGGGAACACATTATGGTATAAAGATAGATTATACCTTTGTAAGCATTCTCTCCTCAAACATAAAATTCTTTAGGAACTTCATGCCTCTCCACTTGGAGGAGACTCAAAAATTTTGAAAACATATCATAGAATCAAAAAAAAATTATTTTGGGAAGGACTCAAAGGGGATGTTTAGAAATATGTGGTTGAATGCATGGTATGCCAACAAAATAAATGTGAAACCATTAAGATCTCAGGTCTTTTTTAGCCTTTATCCATCCTTAGTCAACATTAGGAAGGGGTTTTCATGGATTTCATTATGGGGTTACCAAGGTTTGAGGGTAAAAGTGTTATCATGGTAGTTGTGGATCAACTCACCGAGTATGCTCATTTTTTCTCCTTATCACAACCATTTGTTACCAATACAATATCTTCTAATTTTATTAATACAATTTAAAAATTACATGGCGCTCCAAAGATCATTGTAAGTGACCAAGATCCCATATTTACTAGTAATTTTTGGATTGAATTATTTGCATGTTTGGGTACCGAATTGGATCTTAACTCATCCTATCATCCTCAATCTGATGGACAAATAGAGGTAGTCAATAAATGTATCAAAAGGTATGTTTTTTGTTTTATTTTTGATAAATAGGATAAATGGGTTAATTAGTTTTCACTTGTTGAATGATGGTATAATACATCTTTTCACACTTCTTCTAAGATATCTCCCTTTGTGGCATTGTATGGGTATCACCCCCCATTCATCACTTCAATTTTGATAGTGAATCCTAATGTTTAAGGTATTGAGGAACATATTCACCATCAACAGGAGGTGTTAGTCAGTTTGTGAGAAAATTTAACAATGGCACAAAATTGAATGAAGCAATAAGCAAATCAACATCACATTGAGCAACATTTTGACATAGGTGATTAGGTCTTTGTGAATTTGTATCCATATATTCAAATGTATCTAAAGATACAAAAAAATAATAACAAGCTATCACCTAAGTATTATGTCCATTACCAGATCTTGCAAAAAACTAGTAGTCTAGATTACATGTTAGAAATACCCCCAACCACTTGCATACATCAAGTATTTCATGTATCTTGCCTGAAAAAAGTAATCTGACATAGAGTTTCCACTTAGACCGAGTTACCTAAATTATATGAAGAAGGTAGAGTCATTCTAGAGCTTGAAGAGATCCTTCACACATGCACTAAGCAAATGGAGACTAGAGCCATTAAACAGTATTTGATCAAATGGAAAAACCTACATTCTCAAGATGCAACATGGGAGGATAAAGCATTCCTCCGTAAACATCCTGATTTAATTCAACATTGAGGATAACATTGTTTTGAAGGGGAGGGGCATGTTATGCCCTTAACCTATAGTGTGTCTAGGGATATGTGTGGCCGACTTGTGGCTTACACACCTTCATATTAGTTTGTTATATTTCTCTATGTTCTTAGTATGGTCAACCTATGGAATAACCATGGTTAATTAGAGTATATATAGGATGTAGTGGTTAGTATTTTATCATCATATCATGAATTATGTTCTTATTTCATTATTGTGGAGGTTTTTCCCTCAAAGTGGCTCAATCATATTATTCAAGTATTTTGCTCTTTTGACTAATTTTTTGTTGTTTATCTACTTATTCTTCTCTTAATTCTAGCATATATAATTCTATTATTGTGAATCATAAAAGTAATTTCCTTACATACACATTGAATAAGATCTCATAAAGCATGACACTAGCATAACAACTCTTTTTTAATTTCTTGTAAAAAAACAACTATAATAAATGACACATCTCTATGAAAAATAACAAGGGAAAAGTGCACTAGCCACCCAAGTATATACAAATAAATGTAATAAGTAATGTAAAAAATGTTTTCAAAAGGTTGAATAAATTGATTGAATAATAAGTGAAAAGAAGGAATTAGATTGATGCTTCTTGAAGCTTCAATTAAATACTATTGATGAGGAAAGTTTTCTTGAAGAGAAAATAAAGGAAACACTGAGAAGATAAGTATTATTATAAATTATTCTAAATAACTCCAATAAAAACCTTGAACCTTAAGGGGATTGGGCATGTAAATAATAAGTGTCATATAAAACATATAGGGTGTGCTCAACTGATGGGCTAATTTTTAATAAAAATGAAGTAGGATGATCCCAAATTATTTGATTCAATGCAAAAAATTTGTCCAATGATGGAAAAAAATATTAGTTTTGGGTCCCCAAAATTTGGATAAGTATGGATGTGTGTAGGAACTATAGAGAGAGAACATATATAAGAGGTGAACTATATCAGAGCACACATGAATTAGGGTAAGCATGCATGAGGAGGAGTACCCAAATTTTTTTCTAAGTGTGGGATTATATAAATACATGAATATGGGAAGGCACACATGGGTTGAAGTCTTTTGGGGACAAAATATGTTGATCAAGTCATGAATTTACACAAAATTTAAAACATGAAAATTGGGAAGATATTTATACAAACTACGAAGCATGAGAATTGGGAAGACAGTTGCATAAACTATGGGGCATGAAATGCATATATAGTTTCCAAACCAACAAGGGTGAAGTAGAGGGAAATATAATGACTAAATCAACTATGATAATATAGTACATGATTGAAAAGATATAATAATGTGTATAGCTCAATGATAACTATTTTTTAATAACAAATTTTAATTATAGAAAAAAAAATTAACCATACATGGAAACATATTCATTGTTTTTAATTTTAAATGGGTGACATGAGCATGTATAAATACCCTCCTTCATTAGCCAAAGAACATTATTGAAAATATTGTTGTTAATACTACTATGGTTTTTATTATTATTGTTGTTGTTGTTATTATTGTTGTTGTTATCATAGTTGTTGTTATTTATCTTATTGTAGTTATTTTGATGTTGCTAAGATGAGCCTATAATTTTACTTGTATTCATTTAATACATGAATATGTTAATGAATATTTTCATATTTGTGTTATATTATATATTTGTCTTGCATTGAGTTGTGAATTAGTTTATATTTAACTACTTTTGTGTTTAATAAAATATTTCATAGTCAAATTAAACTATCCATTATTTCTAAGCTTAAACTAGCCTGAAAGAGGCTTGGTAATCTCTCTATGGGCCTCGAGTGAGCGCACAAGGCTTAACTTGCATAATATGTCAATGCAGTTAAGCTTAGTGTCTAGGGATTTCACTTATGTGATATATAACTAGGGTGTGTGACTATGTTAGGTTGAAGCATAACAAAATAAAAAACCCACCATACCTTAATTAAAAAGGGGGCATACTATTGGGTTTGTCATAGAAAATCAAGCCTCCATAAGACATTCAGTTCAATTTTTGAGTTGAATTATGTGGTTCAAATGATTTAGATTTGGGCATATTATGATCCAAATGATTTAAATGAGGAGGGATTATGTTTAAATTAGGATGAATTGATAAATTTTCACATATGTGAGACACATGGGAATTGTTAAGGTGTGGAGCTAAAAGCTTCACCAAGTGAGCGGATTGCAGAAGTTGCAGGTTTACACAGTCACCGGCATTGGTTAGGAGCGATCAACGTCAGTCAAGAGTAAACCAGGAGATGCCAGCATTAGTCATGGATCAACCGACGTCAGTCACAGGCAAATAGGCAGGAACTGATGTCGATTACCTGTGCGTCCAAAAAGCTATTTATGTGGACAAAACAGAATGTTTACATGTTAGGATTAAGTGATAGTCTTAAGTCCGCATCTCTATCTTTAGTAAGACTATTTAGAGCCCTTGATTAGGAGGTGCATCTGATGGCTGTAATTGTATGCTCATGTTTCCTAATTATTATATATAGGATTAGATCTTCATAGCTTATTGGATATGTAGTGTTGAACAGTACAACATTGTATATGTGAATCATTCCAGATTGTTGGAGTTGATTGTAATTGAGAGAGAGAGCTCTTGAGGGAAAGAGATCTAGAGAGAGATCTGTACATCTGAGAGAGGTGTGGAAGAAAATAAGTTTCTTCAATTGTATTCCTTCTGTAAAGAGTTTAATACAAGTTTTTAGGGTGGTTTCTTGTATCTCTTATTCTTTGCTATTTCTGATTCTAGTTACTTATCTTTTTGGTTTAATTTCATATTTAATTGCTTTCGTATTGTAATCAACATTGTTGGTTGATCCCCAATAAGTGGTATCAGAGCTCA
This sequence comes from Torreya grandis, assembly GCA_037957365.1. NCBI lineage: Eukaryota > Viridiplantae > Streptophyta > Pinopsida > Cupressales > Taxaceae > Torreya > Torreya grandis. The sequence goes on along the minus strand of JARHVA010001211.1, from coordinate 2,162,315 downwards.
GGTTGACTAATAGGTGTTTCAGATTTGGTTAGTGTGTAATAATTATAGGGTACTCACAGGGGTTTCTGCAGGGATTTCTGTTTGAGTGGGAGAAGCAATGGTAGAAAAAAGTAAACTGAGAATGGAGAAGTTTAATGGCAAGAATTATCAACATTGGAGAATGTAGATAGAGGATTATCTGTATCAAAAGGATCTATACTTACCGTTAGGTGGGATTGCAAAGAAGCCCACAGACATGGATGATGAAGAATGGGAAGTTCTTGATAGAAAGGCTTTGGGATATATAAGATTGAGTCTGGCATCTACTGTGATATCTAATTTATCACAGGTAAAGTCAACAATAGAGTTGATGACTACTTTAGCAAATTTGTATGAAAAACCCTCAGCTTCTAATAAGGTATATCTTATGAAGCAGTTATTTAATTTGTAAATGTAGGAAGGTGGATCTGTATCTAATCATTTGAATGATTTCCATGGAATTGTAAATCAATTAAATTCAGTCAAAATAGTGTTTGATGATGAAATTAAAGCTCTTTTAATATTATGTTCTTTGCCTAAAAGCTGGCATAACTTGGTAATGGCAGTTAGTAATACTGCATTTACTTCAAACATTTTAAAAGTAGAGGATGTTGTTAGTGTAATCTTGAATGAAGAAATTCATAGGAAAAGCACAGAGAAAACATCAGGGAACACTTTAAGTTTTGAGAGCAGGGGAAGGCAAAAAGAGAAGGGAAAGAAAGGGAGATCAAGGTCTAAGTCAAAGGTGAGAGGTAGATCCAAATCCAGAAATGGTAGGAAGCCACAATTATGGAATTGTGGAAAGATAGGGCACATAAGCAAAGATTGCTGGTCAAAGCCTAAGGAGGACAATCAGCATGAAGGAAAAGAAGAAGCAAAGGTTGCAGGTATTGCACAAGATGCTCTTATATTCTCTTTGCATAATAATATAGAATCTTGGGTTTTAGATTCTGGTGCATCTTTCCATGTAACCCCTAATAGAGAATATTTTAGTGACTATGTCCATGGAGATTTTGGAATAGTGTATTTAGGGGATGATGAGCCTTGTAAAATTATTGGCAAAGGAAAAGTGTAGCTAAAAATGCAGAATGGCAACACATGGGTGTTGAGAGATGTCATGCATGTTCCCAGCTTGAAGATGAATTTGATTTTTGTAGGAAAGTTAGGGGATGAGGGTTGTATAGTAACTCTCACAGCTAAATCTTGGAAGGTGACCAAGGGTGCACTTGTATTGGCTAGAGGTAAGAGAGTAGGTACTCTCTATTTATGTAATTGTGTTACTAATAATTCTCCTTCTATATTATCTACTTCAGATGTGGATGCAAAATTGTGGCACTCTAGGCTCGGCCACATGAGTGAGAAGGGAATGTCCATTCTTAAGTCAAAAAGTAAGCTTTCAGATTTGAAAAGCATAGATCTAGATTTTTGTGAGCACTATGTTTTTGTGAAACAGAAGAGAGTGAGTTTTCTCAAGACTGGGTCAACAAAGAAGAAGCATAAGTTACAGCTTGTTCACACAAACATGTGGGGACCAGCTCAGGTTGCTTCTATTGGAGGATCACAATACTATGTTTCGTTCATAGATGATGCTACAAGAAAGGTATGGGTCTATTGTATTAAGAAGAAATCTGATGTATTTGAGACTTTTAAGATTTGGAAAGCTATGGTTGAGAATGAAACAGGTAGAAGATTGAAGTGCCTGAGATCTGACAATGGTGGTGAGTTCTGAAGCTATAAGTTTAACTGATATTGTTATATGCATGGAATCCATAGGCAAAGGACAGTTCCAAGGACACCTCAGTAAAATGGAGTTGCTGAAAGGATGAACATAATAATAATGGAGCGTGCAAGGTGTATGAGATTGCATGCAGGTTTGCCCTTAGAGTTTTGGGTAGAAGCTATTGATACTACAGTGTACCTAATTAATAGAGGACCCTCTACAGCTCTGGATGGTGGAATTCCAGAAGAGGCATGGATAGGTAAAAAGGTAGATCTCTCATTTCTCAAAGTTTTTAGTTGTGAAGCCTTTGTGCACGTTGATAAGAAAAATAAAAAGAAGTTGGATGCTAAGTCTATGAGGTGCACATTTATTGGCTATGGCTCTGATGATTTTGGATTCAGGTTTTGGAATCTAGGAACTAACAAGATAATTATGAGCCGTGATGTTGTTTTCAATGAAAAAGTGATATATAGTGATCAGCTCAAGAAGCTGAATCAATCTGGGTAGAGCAATGGAGAATTGGATAAGGTGACGGTCCAAAATGAGCTCGCGGGAAGAAATAATCATAGATAGGAAAACATAGAGACCGATGTCGGCCAGGCAAGAACCGACGTTGGTAGGACATAAACTGATGTCGATCATACAGTGACCGATGTCAGCCAGAAAGGAACTGAGGTTGGTCATGGAGAACCGATGTCGGCCAGTTATAGGCCTGGAAGTGATCGAGGTCGGTCACTGTCAGAGAATTTGGGTGGATAGCGTGTTGTGAATGAGTCTTAGATGCCCATCAGGAGGTCAAAGGGTAAGTAAACCTCCAATTCGATATTCCCCTTCATTATTCTATTTATTGCTTACTGATGGTGGAGAACCAGAGAGTTTTGATGAAGCAATACAGGTGGAATCCAAGAATCAGTGGGAGCGTGGCATGGTTGAGGAAATGGATTCCTTGAAAGAGAACCAAACATGGGATTCAGTTGAGTTGCCAGCTGGTAAGAAGACACTGAAGAACAGATGGAACTACAGATTGAAGGAAGGTGAGAATGGACAAATGAGATATAAAGCCAGATTGGTAGTGAAAGGATTTGCATAAAGACCAAGTATTGATTTTGGTGAGATTTTTTCTCCTGTTGTTAAAATGACTTCTATACGGACTGTACTATCTTTAGTTGTTATTGAGGATTTGCATCTTGAGCAGCTTGATGTTAAGATAGCGTTTCTTCATGGATATTTGGATGAAGAAATATATATGCATCAGCCAGAAGGATTTGAGGTCAAAGGTAAGGAGAAGCTAGTGTGCAAATTGAAAAAAAGCTTGTATGGCCTCAAGCAAGCTCCTAGACAGTGGTATTTGAGATTTGATAGGTTTATGACTGAGCATGGCTACAGTAGGTGTCAATCTAACCATTGTGTGTATTTTAAGAGATTGAATAATGGTAGATATATTATTTTGTTGTTGTATGTAGATGATATGCTGGTTGCAAGATCACACATGTAGGATATCTCTGAGCTTAAGGTGAAATTAGCTCACACATTTGCCATGAAGGATTTGGGAGCAACAAAGAAGATCCTTGGCATGAGCATCAAGAGAGATAGGAAAAATCACAGGTTGATTTTGTCTCAAGAGGATTATGTGAACAAGGTGTTGAAATGGTTCAATATGCAGGATGCAAAATCGGTAAGCACACCTTTGGCTGGACATTTTAAGTTGAGTAAAGAACAATGTCCTAATTCACATGATGAGGTAGATTACATGAGTAGAGTTCCATATGCTTCCAAAGTAGGGAGCTTAATGTATGCAATGGTTTGTACTAGACCAGATATTGCCCAAGCAGTGGGAGTTGTAAGTATATGGCCAATCCAGGGAAGGAACACTGGAAAGCAGTTCAGTGGATCCTTAGATATCTGAGAGGAACCAACAATAGGCATTTGTGCTATGGAGGTTCAGATACTTCTCTACATGGTTATGTAGATTCAGATATGGTAGGTGATTTGGATGGCAGGAAGAGCACCACAGGATATGTTTTCACTGTTGGTGGAACGGTGGTTAGCTGGGTATCAAAGTTGCATAAGGTTGTTGCCTTGTTAACTACAGAAGAAAAATATATTGCAGTCACAGAGGCTAGCAAAGAGATGATTTGGATGACACGGTTCAGGGAAGAGCTAGGAAAGGATCAAGAGAGTTGCAGATTATATAGTGATAGTCAGAGTGCAATTCATTTGGCTAAGAATTCAGCCTTTCATTCAAGAACAAAGCATATACAACTTAGGTACCACTTCATAAGATAGGTATTGGAGGATGGTGAGTTGAAGCTGGATAAGATCAATACAGATAAGAATCTTGCTGATATGTTAACCAAGCTGGTAATAAAGGAGAAATTTAATCTTCATTCAACTTCTGTTGGTCTTCATGATTGAGTTGAAGATGGAGGAGCTAGAAGATGTTGCTGTACAGGTATTGGTGCAGCTTTTTATCTCCAAGTGGGAGATTGTTAAGGTGTGGAGCTAAAAGCTTCACCAAGTGAGCAGATTGCAGAAGTTGCAGGTTTACACAGTCACTGGCATCAGTCAGGAGCAGACCAAGAGATGCCAGTGTCGGTCATGGATCGGCCGACGTTGGTCACAGGCAAATAGGCAAGAACTGATGTCAGTTACCTGTGCATCCAAAAAGTTGTTTCCATGGACAGAACATAATGTTTGCATGTTAGGATTAAGTTAGTCTTAAGTCTGCATCTCTATCTTTAGTAAGACTGTTTAGAGCCCTTGATTAGGAGGTGCGTCTGATGGCTGTAATTGTATGCTCATGTTTCCTAATTATTATATATAGGATTAGATCTTCATAGCTTAGTGGATATGTAGTGTTGAATAGTACAGAATTGTATATGTGAATCATTCCAAATTGTTGGAGTTGATTGTAATTGAGAGAGGGAGCTCTTGAGGGAAAGAGATCTAGAGAGAGATCTGTACATCTAAGAGAGGTGTGGAAGAAAAGAAGTTTCTTCAATTGTATTCCTTTTGTAAAGAGTTTAATACAAGTTTTCAGGGTGGTTTCTTGTATCTCTTATTCTTTGTTATTTCTGATTCTACTTACTTATCTTTTTGGTTTAATTTCACATTTAATTGCTTTCATATTGTAATCAACATTGTTGGTTGATCCCCAACAGGAATTTTATAAGACTATGAGGAATATGTGACAAATTTTATGACAAAAAAACATTTTACATGGATAAGATTCAATGGGTCATCAGGTTATAGGGATTAGATTGATAAGGTAATTATATTTATTATATTGAATAGGGTAAAAAAAATTCAAAATATATATTGCATTTAGGTATAAAGAATTAGTTTTTTGGGGTATAGATATTTTTTATGAATCAAATTTTTCTATTTCTATGTTGGGAACAATGGTACTATGTAAGAATTTTGAATCTAAAATCCATATACAACAGTCGATTCATATTTTTTAGATTTACATACAAGCCTAGTTTCAGGATCCACCTTTTACACATGAGCCTTGTATGGGGATCCACTTGGAATTAAAACTTGAAACATGCTCCAATAAAATAGCTATGATGATATTTAAGTAGTGTAGTTGAGGTTTTTATAATGCTCAACTACTAGAACTTCTCAATCTCTAATGAGGGTTGTGAAATTTATCTTCTTTATCCATGGTTTTAAAATGTAGCATCTCCTTGAGGCATAATCACCCCATTCTCCATTAAATTTAGATGAAAACTTGATTCACATACACACAAGTGTATTTGTCACTTACTTTTTCAATTTCAAATATTTCAATGATCTAGATTGTTTCATATTTTATATCTTGAGTAGACATTGATTTTTAAATATTTCATTACAATTTTTTCATGGATAAAGTTGGATATTCGAGGCATACCTAAAGACACCAAATGTAATTCTAATTAGGTATAAAATTTATTACTTTAGCCTTTTAATTTAGCATTTTAAATACTAAACTAAAATGGGGGAATTTATAGATACATAAATTTAGTAATAGAAACTTTTAAATATCAGATTTGACCTATCCTTTACATACATGACTTGTGCATAAACATATGATTCTTCCACACCATCCTCTTCTATCCATATATTTATGAGCTTAACCAACCCAATTTTCCATCATTCATATAAATTATCTCCCTAACCTATGCCACATTACTCTATTACCCTAAAGGTAATACATTTATTATCTAGATCATTATTTCCTATGTCTTGGATAGTATCAGCAAAAACAAGATGCTACTAATTATCGATGATATCCACCTTCTCCCATTATGTCCTAGTTTCCTCAAACCGTTATTTTCAAGTTCAAACCCTTCACTTGGGTTGGGCCACATGTTTTGCATGTTAATTATGGATGTAAATTACATCTACCTAGATCCTTTTGGCATATAACTTTCATATTAAGAGATACATCTGCAGATCCTTGAGACACTATCTTAAAACATCAAAATATGAAAATTACTTATAGGAATAGTCCATAAGATAAGTTTTAACACCTAAATAAAGGTCATACTTGCATGTTATCAAGTGTTGAGAGAAATGAAGTTGCATTGAATTTTAGTGGATCACTATTGATCCCCCACACACACATAAGTGGGAGAACTACATGCAATTTTATCCCCCTTCAAAGTATTAGAACATAGGAAATGCACAACCACTCAGTGGGGTGTGGTTGGGGCTATCCAAACCATATTTATAACCTTTTTTCTAGGTCAAGCAAGTATCTAAAGTAGAGATAGGGTTTCAAGATAAAGGAAGATAAATTTTGAATCTATGCATAGGATCAAAAATTAAAAATTACATTGAAAACATTTTTACAGGTAGTCACAATTATTTGTAGTAGAGCAAAGTAGAAAAACCTACAGATATAGTTTCATAGACATCTATCACATATAGTTTCCTTAGGTGTCTAAAACCTACTTAAAATGTCACGGTAGATTTAAAAACTTTATTTTCTAAGCTGATCAATCAAAATTATAATTTAGATAAATTTTGATGATTTTACATAGACAAATAATCTAACAAGATAGAAACAAGCTATGTTATGTATCCTCTTGTCATTTATATAAAAATTAAGCTCGTTGTCAGTCTAGTTTTTACATTTAGATCTACGTAGTGAATGATATATCTTAAATAATTTGAATTATCTTAGTTTTATCTTATTTATATCAATAAATCCAAAATAAGTTAAAATAATCAATTTAAAATCCAAGAGATGCAAAAAGGAGACATTTGAGAGCTTATCTATCCAAGGAGAGAGATTAGATGGTGTTTTAATTCTATGAGGGCTATGTATGGGATGTAATTTTTCATATTTATAATTTAATAAGCAATAATTAGTGTGTATGTGTAATATTGTAAATATATTTAATAAATATTATGTTTTGGATTCAAATATGAATGTAGTGTGTTTGAAGGTGTCCATTGGGAGGGTGAGTGATTTTAAGTTGGGGAGTAAGGAAACCATCAATTTTTACATTCATTCCCTTTTGCATCACTATGAAATGTAGATGTTGTGATACAGAAGGATTGTTGCTATAAATAAAAGAGCCTAAAAAAAGAATACTATTATGTAATATCTATTACAATGTGCTACATAAGATGGATAAAGTGATAAGTGGGGTAGGATATCAGTAAACCCAGAATTAGAAACAAATAGAGAATGAAAGATAGAATATGCTCAAGGTAACTACTCTACCATCTATGATTCCTCTATGGACCCTTATGATTTCCTTTCTAGATAAGGCCTACTATAATAACTAGGTGGAGGAAGATAAGACTTATGATTATGTAAGGGGATTTTGTGGTTTGGAAGCTATTGTGTGTATATTTAAATTTAATGTATGCATGAATTTCACATGATTATTAATGACATGATGGTTTCAAATATGAATGTTATAAATTTATTGGTCCTTTGTCTCCTTTGGAATCTTGTTTAAATTATGTGTGGAGGCCCCACTACAGGCCCCACTTAATAGTTTATAAAAATAACATTAATAAAATTCTATATTAAATACTAATTAGTTACTTTTAATGATATAATTATTTCTATCTACATTTAAGGAAGGTGTCATGACAAAAATAATTTTAATCCTAATGTCAATCATGAATTAATTCACTATGTTGACTCTTATGTTAGTTTTAATGTTAACTCATGAGTCAGTAAATATGTCAATCACTAATCTACATAAAACATGACATTTAATTTAAAATTTATGTGAAATTACAAGTCTCTATATAAATAAACATGGAAGTCAAAATTTATTTCACCAAATAACTCATCCTAAAAGTCACCATTGAAGCCAAATTTAAAATCATCTAATTCAACCTAATGAACCAAACCTTTATGTTAAATATTAAGTCTACTTAATGTTAGATGTTAATGTTAGAGGTTATTTTTTCCTAATGTTGGAGGCTATTGTCACCTTTATTGACAATATTTAAGTTGGATTTGTGCCAAGCTAATTCCAATTGTCATTGGTTTGACATTAGATTGATATTATGGTCAAAGCTTAAAAGTGTGTCCCATTTATTTTTGCATTTTGGGCTATGGACATTAAAGTTTTATGGACATAAAATAACATGAGTTTAGTTTTTTAATAATCAATAATACCCATTGGAGTTATATTAGCATATTAATGGAAATGTTGATATATTTAGTCCTTAGACTCATTTATCTACATGATCTTGTTTTTAATGACGTTCTCCAATCAAGTGCATATACAAAAATGAGAGAGAAATTATTATTGTTCTTATGAGATGAGTAACCCTTTTGAAATGATGTTTAGATTAAAATTGATGGTTTCCATCACTATAAAAAATATTAGGGTTTTCCATTCAACATGTGGGGATTCAGAAGTGATGGTAGTGGTCATAAGTAGAGTTGGGGGGAAGTAACGTCCTACATTGAAACCACCAAATAAAGTGGAATTACTCAAGGATGAAGGGAAGGAGGTGGTGAGTGATAATATTTTTGAGATGGTTATGCAAATATGGGTAAGGGATCACTAAAAAGATTAGATAATGTGGGATTTGGGATTTAGGTGGAGGATGGGTCAGTCAACACAATGGTTGGGAAGATAGAAAGCCATGAGAAGGAAAGAAAGGCACTAGTGAAACTGATGAGGAGTGGATCATCTTAAGATGCAAGTTTCAGCCATGAAATACATTCCATTGATTATAAAATTTAAGTAGTTTTGATGGGGATGGGGAATGTATTAAAGGGTAGGGGAATGCCATCATATAAGTTGCTTCCCAAATAGAGATCTTAGGGAACATGGAAGTGAATCCCTTGAGATATGTAATGAACAACCCTTTCATTTACTTTGGGGATAAGGAACTAGAAGAGGTACTAAAAAATGAGAATTTATTCATTCCTAGGGGTTTGACTTGAAGGTTTGATTGGCTTTGGCCAACCCTACCTACATTGCATAAATGGGTCTCTGACTCATGGCATCCATTTATGATGAATTCCTTGGAGATATACCCCTGCATTATGGGTTTTTTTAATTATTATATTCAATTTTTTGGATGATCTAATCAATGTATTCCAATACAATACCTAGAGTTGGTACCAACCCTTGATCTGATCAAAGTCATTATTCTCAGTGTTTAATCCTCTCCTAAAAGCATTCACCATTAGTCTAGTTTGGATGTAGTTACCATACCTACCTCTTAATTTTTGGGTGGCCTCTTATATTTAATTAATTGGTAGTTACTTAGGAAAGATAATAGTGGTGGATATCTTTACCTAAAAATTTCATCACACTACCTTTGTGTGTATCCTAGTTTGTATGGATATATCTCAAGGCCTTCTAACTAGTATCAAGTTAAAAGTTAAATAATATTGTTTGATTCAAACTCTCTATTATGAGGGACTCCATTTAAAATTCAAAATATGTTTTTAAAATGGTCATGTGGCTACAAATTATTATATCTCCAAGATAAATATGGAATCCTTGTGGTGGAAGGATACTTACCCTACCCATCTCACATTTTTTACAGCCAAAGCCCTAGCATCACCTATGAAAGGTTTGGAGGAGTATATGATTGGGATTCAAGTTGTGGTTGTGGCATCTAAATTTTTTTTAAAGGAAATTGGGTGGAATAGGGTAGAAATGTTGGGTCAAAAGTGGGGGTAGAAAACTATGAATCTAATTTTGGTAGCACCTCACTGATAGGAGATTTTTTTGGAAACTCACAAGTTATAGAGGGCTAGACAATGGAAGAATAATAAAGGGCAAGCCACACTTGAACCCTCCTCTAGGACCTTTCACTCCCATACCAAGATTAACAAGGGAGGTACTTAGTTATGCATTTAATGCTGGTAGGACCAGGGTAGGACTTGCATACGATTAGTGTTATGTTTTCCTAAGCTATTTGGTTGTTTGATGGGTTGTGGAAATATCATGGCGAATTTGGGTTTATTTTATTTGTGCACTTGTTCCACTAATTAATATCTCATGATGTGGATCCATGGTGGTTTTGGTTCTTTGTAATCATGTTATTTTGTAAATAAAGGGTGAGGATCCTACCAACCCTAATTTACCTAGCAAAAAAAATAATCAATAAGATCTATGTATTTGAGATTACATGTTTGTAGATGTATTGAATGCATATTTTTATAAATTTTTGAAATTTTATTCCTTTTTGAGATATTTTTAATAATAATTATTATTTGGCATCTTAATTTTTTTGGAGTGGAAGAAAATTACTTTTCACGTCTGACATGCCCTATGATTTTTCCCCTATTATCACAATGATGCCCTTTTACTCACCTCTATAGGATTTTTGATTAGAATGTATTGCCTCTAGCTTGGAAATTTTCCCTTTGGATGGATTTAGGATATTTACATAATAACTTGCATTTTTATATGCATCTCACTCTAAAGGAAGCAACAATGGCACTGAAGAAAACATGAAAGTTTGTACCCAATGTCTTCCAAGAGGTAATATACCCCATTTTTAGGAAAATCGTCTTCATTATTTGCTTTATGTTCATTAATTTGATAAACCTTGTCAATGGATTAAATATCATACTCTTATTGGATATTTTGTTGGGAATGTACCCACAAAATATATGTTTAAAATGTATTTTAATGCTTTTATATTCATAAGAGAAACATCAAACAATAATTTTTTTTGAAAGGTAATTAGGTAATTTTTATATTTTTAAAAATATAGAACATTATTTTGATAATATATATCATTTATGCATGTGCAATAAATATAATTACTAAGCAACTAATAAATATAGAGAGTGCATCTTATTTTTTACTCTATTTTGGATTATGGTAGTGATCAGGAATCATCACAGGGATATCTGGGAGTTTGGTCTATGTTCGTTATATGTTTTTAAAACTTTGAGCTTTTGGATAGTTGTGTTAATATAGAATTGTAATGTCAATGCTTATGATCACCTCTTACATAGGTGTCTAGTGAGAGATATGTAGAGGAATGACTTAAAATTTTTACCAAGCCTACTCTATCCTTTGTGTGACTATTATGCCTCTAATTATGTTTTCTTGTCTACCAGATATAGATAATATGAAACCCTAGTTATTTTTCATTGCACCTATTTTGAGTTGGTAAAAATGGGTTAGTAATGTGAGTTTAGCTAGCCCTAGTAACCCTGCTTATTGATAAGTGTTACCTACATAGCCAATACTCCTAATAGGGCCTTAGAATCACATGTAATTCTCCCTCTTATGCATGTGTTTGAAATTGTAATAGTGAAATTATATGTTTTTTATCCTAGTAACCCTTGGTACAAGTGATGAAATAGTATATTTTACCTTTTGAATGCTTTAGATATTTGATTCAATATTGTAATACAATTTGATAGCTTGAAATGAATAGTACTTTCTTATTAGAGAGTTGCCTTATTAAATTGGAAGGCATCTTAATTAGACTATAGCCTTTATATATATAGGAAATTTTTTAATTTTAATTATAACCTAGTGACACACAAAAAATTGACCATAGAATGGAAAAAAGGGGCTAACAAAAAGGTCATAAAGTAAAATATATAAAAAAGAATAAAAGGATAAGCCTGGATAGTTGCATCAAAACTAGACACCAATGTTGATGCTAGTGTATAGCGGATAAAAAATATATAAAACAAGTGAAACAAGTAGGGATTCCTAGCATACATTAGATAAAAATAAACATACATAACACACATGCCCAAGGGGCAAGTAAAAAAAGTGAAACAAGGTGGAACTAAAGAGGTCCATGAGAGACCACATTAGTAGATGTCTAATTCTTAGTAAAAAATGTATATACATATAATAATACTATAAATATGTGTAAATGTACCAAAATAGGTGTTTACATTTTCCCTATTTAATCTAGTAATGGAAAAAAACTAGAATTACTAGTTTAAAGGAAAATCAAATGCATATCATGGTGTGGACAACACACCTTACTTTGCTTGAGTTGTTCCTTCAATATCTCATACTTTGAAAATTACCTACAACCAATGATGTCCTAAAAAATTAAATCAATGTACATAATATATATGTAATAAATACTAAAAAGTATCATAAATAAAGATCATGGATAGAGTACACATGTGTTACATGTCACGTAGTAATTTGGTTTGGAGTGTTGAAAACTAAAGAAGTAGACAGGGGAATTGTAACCTCCCCCATATTTTGGATAGGAAGATCAGTGACTCTAAAATTTGTAAAGTGTGTTGCATGATGGTGTTGGTGTACCTATAGTAGGGAGAGTTAGGAGGTGATCAAGACACCAACCTAGAATAGGAATAATAGTACTTCATCCATCAAGATTATCATTTATAGAAAAACAAAACTCAAGTGAATATATAGACACACACACACACACACACACACACACACACACACACACACACACACACACACACACACACACACACACACACACACACACACACACACACACACACACACACACACACACACACACACACACACACACACACACACACACACACACACACACACACACACCATGTGTGTGTGGGTGTGTGTGTGTGTGTGTGTGTGTGTGTGTGTGTGTGTGTGTGTGTGTGTGTGTGTGTGTGTGTGTGTGTGTGTGTGTGTGTGTGTGTGTGTGTGTGTGTGTGTGTGTGTGTGTGTGTGTGTGTGTGTGTGTGTGTGTGTGTGTGTGTGTGTGTGTGTGTGTGTGTGTGTGTGTGTGTAGCTTGTTATGGGGTGAGCAATGTAATCAAGTTCACCTATAAAAAATTTCAATAATACCATATGATTTAATCCCTCTAATGACACCAAAATAAGAACAAACCACTATAGATGGGTGCGGCTCAATATAGTCCATGAATTATTCAATTGGGGTATCAGTACGTTGAGGTATTAGTATGTGAAAAGTATTTGTGTTATGGTAATAGTTCATAAAAGAGTTTTATAATTTTAAAATTGATTTAGATTTTTTAATATTGGAAATATGATGCATAGCATATGCACTTTATATATGTCTCATACTGAAAATGTGTATAATAAATGGTACCAATGTGTAGAATGTTTGTCACACTGTGAATTTGAATCATATACCATGTATTTTTATCAATTTAGAAACTGAATAAGTGTGGAAAATATATATGGATTAATCTAAAACTAGAATAATTACCTATGTGGAGGACATGTTTTTAGACATGCCCCCATTATAATCTTGAAATGTTTTATACTAAATAAGTGTGGAGACCATACTTCCATAGCATGACCCCACTAAATCTAGAGAGTGTGCAAAATGTATTTTGATTATGTAGAACATGTTTATAGACATACCCCTAATGATATTCCCTCCTTCGGTAGGAGATAATATAGTTCCCACTGGTAATCTCCTCATAAAAGGAATAATGGAGAATTTGATTGATAACATTTGACTTGGTAATATTTTGATAGTGCTGTGGCCAAGAATGTGTAGCATTAGTTTTGGTAGTATTTGGAATTTTGTAGAGTAGTTGTGTGTATAAAAACTTTTTAAATTTTTGGTAGTATTTGAATTTTTTTGATTTTGGTATAATATTGAAGGCCTCATTCACAACTTGTAGTTTCAATTTTGAATGCCTAGGGTTCAAGGTATGCAGATTTAAAGTTGTGCCAAAGTGGTATATTAGGTGGGTTACATATAATTTTTAAATCATTTACATTTTGGAATTTTGTGGATTTTGAGTTATGACTCTAGATAAGAACAATTACTCTTAGAAGAGCTCCTCTCTCGATGTGATTTTATGTGCTCCAAAATGCCTTAGCTGGCTAAGATTTTTCTGAGCTAGTAAGTAACTTTATGACAATTTATTTATTTATTTTAATTTTTAATTTTAAGTCTATTTTAAGGATTTTTCATAGGAGATCAAATACTTGCATTAGTGTACTAGACACTTTCATCATGATGGTGATGCAATTGTCCACTTTCAGATAATACCATCCAACATTTTTGTCCAGCTTGGATGTTAGAGTCTAACACTTCTATCTTACATAGATGCTAGCGTCCAAGACTAATGTCTTTGTATTTTGTGTTTAATTTATTGATATTTATATATCTTTTTAAAATAATCTAATCATAAATAAATTTTTATTATTGTTTTCTTAATTGAAAAAGGATGTTCATATTTAAGAGATTTGGTATGATCAACATTATATGTATTAGCAAAGTTGGGTATAGATGTAGTCAATTAAGTTGTTATTGATTAGGTGGGATTAGGGCATGTGGATCATTGGATAGATCATGTATGATATTCACATCCTCATAGACCTATCAAAGAGGTAAAATCTAGATACATGTACATTATGGATTTTATTGGTGAGATGACCATCACCTTAGAGGATTTATATCATATTTTTCAACTGCTGATTAGGGATGAGAGAGTTCAAGTTGTCAACGATGGTCGTCATAGATATATTTAGTAGTCACATGTATATTTTACTAGTCAGAGTGATTTTAAGGTAGATCCAATTAGTATGGTTTAGTTTGATGATATAATTAGAAATAATATTTTTTGGCTATGAAAGTTTATTTGTGTGTTGTTGTAATCATTTGTATTTGTGTAGGGTGGGAATGGTGGTGTTTATTATTGGATGTATCAAATAGTGCATCACATTGAGTTGGATAGGACTAGGTATTCATGGGGCTATATTGTAATATTCCACTTACATAAGGATCCATAAAGGTTTACATTAGTGATTCATGGTGGAGGTATTAGAGTGGTTAATCTATTGCATAGTTAAGATTATGAGCATATTATAGTAGTATAGCCAAATGGTGGTCCCCTCCTTGGATGGGATCATCCATATGTTTTTGAAAAGTGGTGGGTATTCCCACATGGTAGACTTCATACCATAATGGATTACCAGATTGCCTTAGATAGGCTATATCCAAATCAAATTATGTGGCATCCTTATAAGACTTTTAATAGGTGGCCTTAAGATGGCCATGAGTTATAAAGGGTGCATGTCAGTATGTGGTTGATTGATCAGTTTCTTAGTGTGTATGAGTTTTTTTAGTATGATTGAGTTTTATGATATTTTAGGATTGATCATGGAGTGCCCTCACCATTGTGTCCATGGCATCATATAGTACAAAGTGGTCATAGGCCACATGATAGTCCAGTACCCATTGCTATAGATCTAGACCCATGCCCTAATGATGAGTAAGATCCTATGGTTCCCCTGGATACAAGTGATGATGTAGGGTGTATTGATGGTTATATAGTGGTGGGATAGATCTTGGTGGTCTTTTTTTAACTATTGTAGTTGCTACCCTAGGTGTCATTCATGTGGTACATGGTGGTGGTAGAGGATAGATAGGTGGTGATGTAGGAAACAATGCTCTTATAGTACTATCACTAGTATATGAGGTGGACATTAAATCCACATGTGAGTACTATAGTTGTAAGTTTTACATTTGATTTGTTTATAAATTTATGTGGTTTTTATATATGTCACTAGCTAGTGTGTTATCTCACACAAGTATAGGTAACTAAGAATGGTCAACCATGGTGTATTGGGTGATTTAGGCCCTTAATCACAATGTGCCTATGGATGTAGTTAGATATTGATTTATTTAGATATTTTTTAACATTACTAGTACACATGCACCATTTTTTGATCCTATTGTGATAGTTGTGATAACATACCATAATGTTGTCATAGAATATGAGGAGTTACATGTGGATCTAGATAGATGAGATATCCCATAGTAGAGTTCCAATAAGATTATGTAAATGCTCATTAAGCGATATGATGATTTGAGATGAGATCACAAGGAGACAGTATGTCAACTAGGTGATTTCGGGGAGAGAGTATGAATGTTATCATGTGCACAAGGATTATAGTTTGATCCTAGTGCATATACCTCTTGAGGTGTTGGATTTATAGATATTTATAGTGATGAGGAGTATAGCCCAGGGGATATACCCTTGGATTATGATTGATACACTTATTTATAAAAACATTGTATTAGATGATATATATGACACTGCTCAAATGGATTTTATTTGGTATTGAATACATTTCAACTATTTTATTCTCTATTGGTCATTATATAGTTTGTTTAAGTGCATTTTATTTCCATGGTGTATGTTATGGATTTTTTTAAGTATGTGTATTTTTTTTACGAATGTATTATTTTTAGTATTAAATAAATCATCGTATGTAATAGAACCTAGATGGATATAATAAATCCTAACTATAATGATCATATGTAAATGGTATTTCAGATTGTGCTTATATAATCATCTTTAAAGTATATATAGAAATATCATATGAATTTTTATGTATTTATTTTAGTACCCATATTTGATGCATAAGTTTACCCCCTTCATGTACCTTTGTATGAAGGGCATGATTGACCAATGGTTCCTTGGTAGGATCAGTGTGGGAGAAAGTATGGTGTGAGAAGGACTTATACTATAAGTCATCCTCAATGAAGGACAATGGACCATGTGTTCCATACATGACTTAGCATGGGATACCTCATCATCCCTAGGTGAGTTCCTAGGATAAGTATGTGAAACATGTATAGATATGTCTTTTTGATATGCAATGATTTCATGATCAACTAAATATGTAAACTTTTGATCGATTAAAAAACACTCATTATCATGATGACCATTAATACCATGATGAGTGTAAAAATATTGTCCATTTTCCTTCTCAAATATATGAGGTGGGTAATTTGAATTATAAGGGAGTTTGATCATGTGTTTGTCCATTAAATTTCACAATATGTCATGTGGTTTATCCTGATACCAATTAAATTGAAGAGGCTACCATTTTATGGTGGTATTTTTTCTAACTCTAAGAGGTACTCTAAAAACATGTTCTTTTATTTTATTTAATACCTTTATATTTTGTTTCATGATATATGGGGTTGGTTTTGTAGAAGGATTTCTAATTGGTTTGGTATTTTTTGTAATTTCTTTATGTACTTTAGGGAAAATATTTTTATCATGTTTTGGCTTAAATGGAGAAATATGCAACTTAATTTGTGTATTATTTGGTGCACATGCCTATTTGTGCACATACCAATTTACTATATCAAATGAATCAAAGGTCTTATGCAATGCTCTTTCTATTATTAGATAAAGAAGGCCTTTTCTAAATAACAATTGGATCTCTAAATCTGAGGGTGTGTAATGTAAGGAATATAAAACATCCTTAAATTGAATGATATGATCTTATATAAGATCATTTTGTGTTTGTGTCAACATTTGTAAATGATCTAATTTTAATTTTGGTAAGCTATAATGATGAAAATTTGATATAAATACATCTTCAAGTTGTTTAAAAGTTGAAAATGAACCATTTAGTAAAGTATAAAACCAATCAAGTGTCCCTTTGGTTAAGCTACAATAAAATACCTTTAAGATAAAGTTTTTATTTTGGGCTTAATGTTCAAAGGATTTTGTATATTTTTATAAATTAATAGGAGGATATCCTTAAACATTGAAGGGGGAGAATTTAGGGAAAAAAAATTTGAGGGATAAGGATGTTCAAACACATCCCTAGAAAGAGGTTATTGTAATAATGTGTTATCCTAAAGAGTAGCTTCATGAGAAGAAACTTAAAACTTAAGAGTATTGACATGTTGTTGTAAATATCCAATGGTAGTCATAATAGATAACATGGCATAAGAATAATTTGATGATTTTTCAAGTGGTGTAAAACTACCATTCATATAGAACATAAGGATGGTGGATTCATCATCATTCTTAGAAATAAAATCATCACATGATTTATCAATATTTCGTAAAAGAACACCCATGTCTAAAGATGTAGGTATGTCTTTTTTAAGTGTGAAAAGGTTAATATAATTTCAAGGTGTTACATAATTTCTAATTTCATGACATATCATAGGAGTGGAATAAATAATTTTATTTTCAAGTACACTTTCCTTTGGAGAAGAAAATGCAAAGGAAGAAAGAGAAGAAAACTTTTCTATGTCCTTGACCAAATCAAAAGATGTAATGCTATCACTCTCATTTTGAGTGTCAATATTAGGTCCTATAAAAAGAAGAGGAAGTAATGCAATGTCATTTATACTTTAGGTTCAACATTAGTATGTAATAAAGGAACATTGATATAACTATCTTTTGCCTCCTTGCTATTTGTCTTAGGAAAATCTCTTATTAGGAAACCTTTAATAAACATGGTTTTTTGTTGATTGAATTTATGTGTTTTGACCTTTGTAAAAGATATATCAAAAGGATTTGTGACTTTTTGTGTGTCCCAAAACAATGCAAGTTTTGTGATTGTTTATTTAGGATGTTCATTGACACTTCTATTGTGTTCTTTAAGGATAACAGTGGGAGCCACAAGATATGTATTTTTCTTATCACATACTAGAGTTGAAGAAAAAATTGGATTAGTTTCACTTGAATCATTCAAATATGGCATAGGGTTTTTAACACTAGTATTACTTGGGTAAGGGGAGACAAACTTTATTTCTTCAAAATTTTCACTATGAGAGATAGTGGATGAACATTCAACTTCTATGAAATTTTCAACATTTGAAATGGGAACTCACATTCACTTATTGAGATAACTAAAGAAGGTGGAGGTGAAATAATTGGATCTTTGACATTAGGTATAGTATCATTTTTCATGTTTGTTGGCTCTTGAATATCATCATCATTGGAAAGCAAAGGAATAGTAAACATGTCATAGTCAAGAGGGATGAAATTATATTCAAATTCATAAGCATAAATGTCATTATCACTACCTTAGTAATTTAGATTTGCATTTACATCATTATTTTTTATTTATCATAACGGTAAGCAAAAGTAGCTTTATCATATTTTTGGTGTTCTTCTAGGTCTTCATTTGTAATACATTGATCATCAAGTGGATTAAATATATTATCGTAATCTTGATTATGTGCATTAGATTTTGCTAAGAACTCTATACAGACTATAAGGGTGAATATAAATATGAATCACACAATCACTAGGGCTCAAATAATAATTTAACTAAGAATTCCTAAGTTATTCTTGCATAAGTGAGGTAGAAATCAAATCTAATAATAAAATACATAAATCTGAAATGAAATTTCAAATATGACAAAAGCATTAATATGTAAACTAGGGTTTTGGTTCAATAAACATAGGACAGGTTCACCAAATGTTTTAATTCTTTTGAATTCATAAGAGAAACATCAAGAAATAAAGTTGTTTGAATGTTAATAAGGTACTATTCAGATTGTTAACAATATAGTACAATATTTTGATAATGTATATCATTTAGGCATGTGTAATAAGTACAAGTACTAAGAAACTAAGAGATAAAGAGAGTGTATCTTATTTTTTACTTTATTCCTATGGTAGTGATTAGGAATATTCACAAGGTTATCTTTGAATTTTGATCTATGTTCATTCTAATTTTTTACTACTTTGATCTTCCAAACAGTTACATCAATATGGGATATTATTGTTGATGCTTATGTCCACCTTTGATGCAGGTGTCTAGTGAGAGATATGTATAAGAATGACTTCAAATTTTGACCAAGACTGTATTATCCCCTATGTGATTATTTTATGCCTATAATTATGCTCACCTGCATTCTAGATCTAGATAATATAAAACCCTAGTATTTTGCATTTTACCTCTTTCAACCTTGTAAAAATGGGTTAGTAATGTGAGTTAAGTTATCCCTAGTAACCCTCCTTATTTCTAAGTGCTAACTACATAGATAATACTCCTAAGAGGGCCTCAGACTCACATGTAGTTATCTCTCCTATGCATTTGTGAGGAATTATAATAGTGAAACTATATGCTCTTTCTCCTAGTAACCCTTGCTAAAAGTGATATAATATTATATTTGATCTTTTGAATGCTTTAGATAGTTGATTCAATGTTTTAGTGCAATTTGATAGCTTACAATGAACATTACTTTCTTATTAGAGATTTGCCTTATCAAATTGGAAGGTCTCTTAATTAGACAATAGCCTTTGCATATATAGGAACCTTTTGACTTTGAATGAGAACTAGTGACACGTGAAAATTTGACCATATAATGGGCAAAGAGGGCTAACAAAATGATCACAAAGTGAAAGATATAGAAAAGGATAAAAATATAAGCATATATAGTTGCATTGAAGCTAGACACTAATGTCGATGCTAGTGTCTAGGAGGAATGCAAGTGTCCAAGGGCTAGAAACATGTAGAAAATAAGTAAAATAGGTAGGGACCCCTCGCATACATTGGGTAAAGATAAATATACATAACACACATGACCAAGGGTAAGGTAAATCAAGTGAAACAGTGTGGAATTGAAGAGGTCCATGAGAGACTGCATCACTAGATGTCTAATTCTTAGTAAAAATGTATATACATATAAAAAGAGTAGAAAAATGTGTACTTGTACCAAGATGGGTGTCTAAAAAATGTTTGATTCGAGTGCAATGGAAAACTCATGGTATAAATCTCATAGGGGTACAAAACTTGACAAAGGTTTTATTCCTATTTATTATTAAAAATGATAAACATGGTACCATCATTCACAAGTACAACCCTTGCTATGTTAAAATATCACTATTTATTTTAATAATTATCACTGTAAATATTAAGATCAAAGGCTCAATATGGGTTGAGTTTCCCAACTTTCATAATACTTTTTGGCCAATTCTAGAGCAATTGGTTAAACCCTTAGGTCATTTCATTTCCTTCAAATTTGATAGTTTTTTTGTTACCAAATGATATCAACACATTTATGTGGAGATTGATTTTGTACAAGACCACCATGAGACCATCAAAAACCAACATGTGATGTATATTAATAGTAAATACACTTATTTTTGGTTTTAATTATCAGACTAAGATATTAAAGGATTATTTTATCATGGCCACAATTACCTACTACGTAAAGCCATGATCAATCAAAATAAACACCTAGTTGTAGGTAATGATGGTTGGAAAGTTATGGGGTAATGGAATAACTAGAATGACCATAATAATAGGGCACCCACTAGTAACCCTAAGTTGATGATGGCCTCCATTTTATAAAACATATCTTTGGTTATCTACACCTAAGATCCATAGGCCCTTATGAATCCTCAAGCATACCTTAAACTGGTAATGGAAATTACTTCACAATACACAAATATGATTTTCAAAAAACAAGAGTCTTAGGCTCTTAGTTTCTCATTTTATCAGCCATAAGGACCCTTGACTCATCTAGTACCTATTTTGGCTTGAAATATTAAGGAAACTCCTCTTTATCCTAGTTGCTAAGAGACATGACATTCTCATAGCTTTTACATTAGTATAAATGAGAAGGATTTCTTATAGAGTGAGTGGTTGCTTGTATTGATTTTAATCTTTCCTTCTAAAGGTCAGTAGCAAAAGTTTTTAAATAATTAAGTTGCAATGATTAAAGGCTAAGATAGAAAATGTATGCACCTTCATAGTTTTTAATTAATGCTTATTCATGGAATATATATGATTTAACTGACTTGACCTACAAGTACATGGTTGTCATCAGTTATCAAAACTTTTTATATTTACACAATATCTATTTTTAGTAAGTGAAAATTAGCTACTTTTTGTCTCTTGATGGAAGCCAAAACCATTTATCCTAATTCTACTTGTCACATGTTCAACCTTGACATGGGACATGATAGAGTGATGACTATGATAACACCACTTTTTTCCTTGTTTGTAATGGATTTGGGAGTGGACCCACTAAAATATGCACTTTGGATGTTCTTTAATTTTGATAGGAAATACCTTAGTTAGGTAATATCTTTGCCTCCACTGATAATATGGAACAAGTGGTTCTCTAATAGTGGGTATCAGATCAACTCCCAAAATTCCAATTAGAAAATCTATGGATATTTCAACATGGTGGGGTTAGCAACTAACAAAGTAGTGACTCTACCCATGAGGCGATTCTCCTATGAATGAGATGAAATGTTCTATATATAAAAAAAATTATGGATCTTTTACCTTAATCATCTTCAATAAACCTCTCTGCCACCCCTTGGTTCAATTGGTCTAACTTTTACCAAGGAAATGATAGAGTGCTTAAGAGATTAGATAGAGCCCTTCTCTCAAAGCAAAACATTTTTTAGATCCTTTCTCTAAATTTTACATATAATGGTATGCTTTTCCAGTCATAACTTTCAACAACTAGTTTTATCTTAACATCATGCATATGCAGCATGAGAAAAATCTCACCCATATTAAAAGGGTTTGTAATATCCACACATAAAATATGTATGATATAATTAATATCAACACAACATAAGAGATATTAGTGACTAAGATGCCCAAATATAAAATATATTTAGAAATATAATAATACCCTTAAGGTAGGGAAACACCATCCAATACTCCTTAAGGAAGGAATAAGTATATAATTACACTTATATTGGGATAGCTTTATTATCCTTGTAATAAATAGAATACTTAACACATACTTGATATACTTTATAAGTATTTTACTCTCATTTATAGATACATATATTACTAATAATGAATGGGTGTACACCTAATCCCTATGCAAACTACCTCATTACCCAATGCAATTAATTCCACAAGTTACTAATTTGATCCATACGACTAACTAACGGGGATATGTGCCACATTTTAGAATCTCCATCAACCCATATACAATATAATATCATATACCTAGGTAGATATCATTTTATCCCTCCTTGACACGTTTTACCCTTAAAACATGAGAAAAAACCAACTAATGAAAGTTCTTCCAATTATTATACACTTTTATCCATTCTCAATCATCCAATCATATGTGATATTGGTAGGTGATATATCACAAAAATTGCTTCAAAATTAAATCATGTCATTCTTATTCCATTTATGATCATATTTGTACCTCGTTTATATCCATACATAATTATATTCCCTTTGATTCCATGTTCTATAATCCCTTATTATAATTTGATTCCATGCAAGACTACATTAATTATTCTTTGGCTTCCATGCATAACCATAGTTATTTATTCATTGATTCCCTATTCCATAATCTAATTCACTAATTTGATTCCATGTATAGATATAATTTTTCTCCCTTGATTCCATAATCATTGTTCCTTTGATTCTATGTATATCAATAGTGATTGATGTTATGATTATTTATAGCATGCCTCCATGGTTATTTTCTCTCATGATGATGTGGATGTTGTTAGGTTGTGGACCTAAAAGCTTCACTGATGCAAACAGGGGAGGAGGTTGTTGAGTGTCACAGTCATCGGCGTAGGTCAGGCCAACTAACGTCGGTTAGGTGGAGATAGGAAGCTACCGACGTTGGTCATAGATCAGCTGACATCGGTCACCCCCAAGCAGACAGAGACCAATGTCAGTCACATGTGCGGTTCCAAAACTGCTAGTTCACAGACAGTTAGTTAACGAACTGATTGTTTGCATGTAAGAAGGCTAATTATAGTCTTGAGCTGTGGATCTAATTATTGTAATTAGGTGTCTAATTATTATTTACATGAGATATATTTAATAGACTCATGGGATGTATAGTAATTTGTGTTAGTTGAGTTGAGCAAAGTTAGCTCCTTCTGTGTGTGAAGAGAGCAAGGGTGTTCCTCCTAGTTCCACAGCAGTGCCAAGTGTGGGTGCTGGTTTGGAGAATCAGAAGGATTCTTCATGTATGTAGGATCTTGGTTAGTAGGTGTGTAAGGCCACATTTAGAGATCTACATTGTAAGTAAGATCATTGATCTATAGGTGTTTATGTGTGCGAGGTCTAGGTTTGCAGGTGTGCAGAACTAGGTTGATCTGCAGGTGGTAGCAAGATCAAGGTGACAGCAACACAACAGGGAGCAAGATCAGGCAGGATCTACTTGGAGTACGGTGTGTACTCGATTGGAGAGTAAAGAGGAAGGGAAGGTAGTCAATTCCAAAGTAAGATCATTTGAGTTGTAGGTTGTTGTAAGTTCATGGGAGATCTACTTGGAGTGCGTGGAGTACTCAGATTTGGAGTGCATGGAGCACTTGTGTATTGGCAGTAGTGATACTAACTAGTGGTACTGGCAGTAGTGGATACTAACTGGTTGGAGGTGAAAACCAACTCTATATTTGAGTTGTGTGTTGGGACCATAAGAGAGAGAGAGTGAGCTCTTGAAGAGATTTACTGTTTATGCCCTAGAGGTGTGTAAGGAAGAACTGTGGCAATCTTCTTTGTTGTATTTCTTTTCTAGAAGAGTATTAATACAATTGGGTATTGTCTCTCATATTTTGTGTTGTTTCTGAATTCTAGTTACTTATTGCTTCTAGTTATTTCTGCATGTTTAGTTGCTTGGTAATCAATGGTGCTTCCTTGGGTTCCTAACAGTTGGTATCAGAGCATGTTTGTTGTTCTAGATTCCTGACAAGTGGTATCAAAGCTAAGGTTGTAGGGAGTAGGTTTGTGTTTGGTTACAGGTCACTCTCAGGGGTTTTTGATTGAGTGGGAGTATAACAACAGTAGAAGAAAGTACACTAAGAATGGAGGAATTGAAAAGCATGAATGGTCAATTACGGTGTTATGGAAAGAAAGAGCAGGTAAAGAATTATTGTTGGTTGGTAGAAGATCAATATGAAGGAACTGAAGAAGCAAATGTTGTAGGTGTTGTTGCACAAGATGCTCTGGGATGTTCCTTGGATAAAGTAGAATCTTGTTTTAAAGATTCTGTTGCCTCTTTCCATGCAGCTTGAAATAGAGTATTTTTCCATGTTAAGGTCTTTGGAGACTTTGGAAAGATTTATTTAGGGGCTGGTGTGCCTTGCCAAAGAATTGGCAAAGGGGAAGTGAAGTTGAAATTGTAGGCGGCCAACACATGGGTGTTGAAGGAGGTCATGTAGGTCTCGATCTTGAAGATGTGGCTAATTTCTTCAAGAAAGTTGGGTGATGAGAGATGCATAAGAACTCTCATAGTGGATGCACTTGAATTAGCTGGTGGTAACAAAGTAGGTATCCTTTATATATCTACTTATATTACTGATTCTTCTTCTGTTGCAAAGATGTGGCTTTGTAGGCTTGGCCACATGATCAAAAAAGAAATGCATGTTCTTAAGCGAAAGACAGATGTCTTTGACAGACTTAAGAACTGGAAAGCCTTGGTGTTTTTGGAGGAGATGATGGACAAAGATCAGCAGATGGGACTGAGTAACTCTGAGTAGGGCAGTTTAGATAGGGTTTTGATCCATGGAGAGCTTGCAGGTAAAAATTCATCACTCACAGGCAAACACAGTTACCAGCGTTGGTCAAGGGGAACTGACGTTGAATAGATAGGTGTCAATGTCGGTCATGTGCAGACCAGAGCCGGTGGTGTCAAGTAGGGTGGCTACTGATGTTGATCAGGAAATTGATGTCAGTGACCAGGTAAGACTGATGTCAATCAGAAAACTGACGTCGATAGAAAGGACAGTCGCATGGGAACCAACATCAGTTGGATGTAGATTGTGTGGTGACTGAGGTCAGTCACTGTAACGGATTTTGGGAAGATAACAAGCTGTCAAGGAGTCTCAAACGCCCATATGGAGGACTAAAAGTGGTAAGTAAGCCTCAAATTCATTGTTCCTCTTCTTTATACTCATTGCTCACTGTAGAGTAGGAAGGATCCAAGAAATAATGGGAGCATGGCATGGATTAGGATGCAAAACCAAATGGTAGATTTGGTAGGGTTTCCAGCTGGGATAAAAGCACTAAAAGATGAATGGATTCCTTAGTTAAAGAATATAGAGAATGGATACATGAGATGAAAGGCCAGGTCATATGGTCTTGAGGAAGCTACAGGATAGTGGTACAGGGCTGACAGGTGGTACTAGGTGGATGACAAAGCAGGGCTTTAGTTACTGTCAGTATAACCATTGTGTTTGTCTTACCAAGTGGATGATGGTCACAACATTATCCTATTACTATATGTGGATGGTATGTTAGCTAGCAGGTTTGGACATACATGGTTTTGTTGAGCAAAAGGTAAGTTTAGTTCAGTGGCATGTCATGAGGAATTTAGAGTAGTGAAATTCTTTGGCATGAGAGACATGGAAGATCATAGGTTGATTTTGTCTCTAATTGGAGCTGATGTGAATCAGGTGTTGGCAAGGTTCAATACGCAAGATGTAGAACCAGAGCACACCAAGGGCTAGACAGTTTAGTGTCTGAAATCACATAAGGTCTGGTATAGCCCTGAGTTTGCCCACACAGTGGGAACTATCATAAAGTTTGGAGCTGATCCAAGAAAGAAGCACTGGAGGGAAATTCAGTGGATTCTCAAGTATTTGAGAGGGACCAATAGCAGGTAGACATGCTATGCAGGGTCAGGACTTCACTACATGGGTTTGTAGGTTCAGATGTGGCAGGTTACTTAGATGATAGGAGGTGCACCACAGGTTGTGTGGTGGGTGGTCTTCAAGATTGAGCTTGAAGAGGGATATAAGCTAGAAAATAGATTAGACAGTGTACAGGTACAGTACAACTATTTATCTCCAAGTGGGAGATTGTTAGGTTGTGGAGCTAAAAGCTTCACTAATGCAAATAGGGGAGGAGGTTGTTGAGTGTCATAATTGTTGGCATCGGTCAGGCCAACCGATGTCGGTCAGGTGGAGACAAGAAGCTGCCGACGTCAGTCATAGATCGGCCGACGTCGATCACCCCCAGGCAGACAGGGACTGATGTTGGTCACCTGTGTGGTTCCAAAACTGCTAGTTCATAGACAGTTAGTTAACGAATTGGTTGTTTGCATGTAAGAAGGCTAATTATAGTCTTGAGCTGTGGATCTAATTATTTTAATTAGGTGTCTAATTATTGTTTGCATGAGATCTATATAATAGACTCATGGGCTGTATTGTAATTTGTGCTAGTTGAATTGAGCAAAGTTAGCTCCTTCTGTGTGTGAAGAGAGCAAGGGTGTTCCTCCTAGTTCCATAGTAGTGCCAAGTGTGGGTGTTGGTTTAGAAAATTAGAAGGATTCTTCATGTATGTAGGATCTTGGTCAGCAGGTGTTCAAGGCCACATTTGGAGATCTATATGGTAAGTAAGATCATTGATCTGTAGGTGTTTGTGTGTGCGAGGTCTAGGTTTATAGGTGTGCAGAACTAGGTTGATCTGTAGATGGCAGTAGGATCAAGGTGACAGCAACACAACAGGGAGCAAGATCAGATAGGATCTACTTGGAGTATGGTGTGTACTCGATTGGAGAGCAAAGAGGAAGGCAAGGTAGTCCCTTCCAAAGTAAGATCATTTGAGTTGTAGGTTGTTGCAAGTTCATGGGAGATCTACTTGGAGTGTGTGGAGTACTCAAATTTGGAGTGCGTGGAGCAGTTGTGTACTGGCAGTAGTGATACTGACTAGTGGTACTGGCAGTAGTGGATACTGACTGGTTGGAAGTGAACACCAACTCTATGTTTGAGTTGTGTGTTGGGACCGTAAGAGAGAGAGTGAGCTCTTGAAGAGATTTACTGTTTATGCCCTAGAGGTGTGGGAGCCCTAGAGGTGTGTAAGGAAGAAGAACTGTGGTAATCTTCTTTGTTGTATTTCTTTTCTAGAAGAGTATTAATACAATTGGGTATTGTCTCTCATATTCTGTGTTGTTTCTAAATTCTAGTTACTTATTGCTTCTAGTTATTTTCGCATGTTTAGTTGCTAGGTAATCAATGGTGCTTCCTTGGGTTCCTAACAGTTGGTATCAGAGCATGTTTGTTGTTCTAGATTCCTGACAGATGTATATATGCCTCAAACTTTGTATCCCTTTTTTGACTTTGACCATATCAACCTTTTCTCCTACCTCTCCACATGTTTATTTTCTATTGCCTTTGTCTCTTTAGTACATGAAGTGTTATGTTCTTTTATTTTTCCTCATATTATTCATGTTCTTCTTCTAAAACTTCCTTATACGATTATTCACCATCTTCATATTCATCATAATGATCTACCTTGACCTTTCTTTGTTCTTTTATAAATGTGATATCCTGTAAAGCGACCTTCTTTATCTTATACCAAAACTTCATTAACTGATTTTGCATATTAATATTGATTATTCCCAAAGACTAAACAAGTATATAAAATAAAAAAATCCCAAGCATAAATTTTTTTAATGCCAAACATATTTGTACATAGTGAGCTTCACATCTTCAAAAACTTGAATTTCTTACCATCTACTTGAGCCTTTTTGATATTATTTACTTGAACATGTAGATTTTGGGAAACATCCATGTTGATGAGTTTATACTTATTTCTATTACTTATAGACACAACCACCTTTTATTTAATGCATCCATGAAATAGAAATATTTAAACTTATTTATATATAGTTACATTGTATACACCCTCACTATCCCTCTCCTTTTTGTCTCTTTATTATCCTCCTCATAATTGTTACCAACATATTTTTATTCTTCTTATTATTTTACCTCATCCTCCTTTTTTGTCTTCTCATCCTCATTAATATTTTATTTGTCATCAATGTCCTCATCATCAATATTCTCTTCATTATTTTCTAGATCATACTCACTTTCTATCTCTTTATCCTTATCTTTATTTTATTCATCTTCTTATTTTTTTATGTTCCATTTATCCAAAAAAACTTGTTCCAAATCATTTCAAGACAAATCTAACATGTTATTTTCCAACTAAGTAAACCATTTCCATGTTGGACCTTCAAGAATAAGGTGAAAAAGTAATTTTCTCCCTTTTGATTGGAAATATATCTTCTAAAATTGGAGCCACCATTCTATACAATCTATCATCCTTGTTAGTGAAAAATTGAATCCCCGTGATCCAAAATGCATATACAATGTAGGGTTTCAAGAACACTAGTATTCAATAAATGTCAAATTTCTTTCCCAATTATGAAAATAAAAACTTGTAGACAAGTAGACTTGAATATCTCCTTTGACTATAGTTTGACCAAATGAATTTGGATTGAGGCCAATCTCAAAACTAAAACTTAAAAAACATACCCCCACTATATTTTTACAATCTTTCAAAAAATAGAAAGAAATCAAAAAAATCTAAAATTACAACCTCTGGAGAAAATTTATTAAAAATAATAAAATATCAATAACGAGTTCCAAAATGATCATAGAGCCCAAATTTGTTATTATATATTCCTTCAATGATTGTAAAACTTCAATAAAAATAGAATAATTACTAAAAAAATTAGTTTATATATTAAATTTAGGAAAAACACTGATATTGTAATAACTCCTTTAAAATGATCACATACCTGCAAATTTATTGAATGATTCTTAAACTACAGTAATTAATTTTATAAAATTTCTCAATGGTTTTAGAGATATAATTGTTTCTTCAAAATTAAGGTTTCAACCATAATTTTTTACAAATCGAAACTTTGATACCACTTGATAAGATCCATACATAATAATTAAAATATGTTTAATATAATGTAGATAAATAATACATGAGGTCTTGGTGGGTCAAGATGTCAAAATATAAATATATTCAAAAATAGAATAATACCCTTAAGGTAGGGCAACACCATATAATACTAATTAAGGAAGAAATAAATCTACACTTCCACTTTAAGGGGGACACCTCCAATATCCTTCTAATTGTATATACCCATTGTTGGTACAAGCCCATATTTAATATTCTTTATTAAAATTTTACACATATGGACTATTGATGATGAGTAATGCATATGTTGGTTCATTGTTTTGGATTTTCTATATTTTATTTCATACATTCATCCATTTTTTATTCATATTTCTAATTTGTCATGGGAATCTCAAATTCTAATCTTTTGTATTTTTGGATAAGTCCATTATTTTTAGAAAGGTTAGGACCCATGGACCTATCCTTTGGGAGAATACTTATCCAAAAGTAATTTTTAGAGTTTATTTTGGTCATGTTTCATTTGAATATATTTTTTTGTTGGGTCAACTTTTTCATGCCAATAGATCTCTAAAATTTGAAGTTAAAACCCTCTATAAATATAAAGTTACTTTAAGGAATTTTGGATGGCACTCCATACTCTTAAAATATATAAAAATATTTTCATGTTTTATCTACATATTTGATGAAGCTATATTTAAAAATTTCAAATGATGAATTCATATTTGCATGCTTATGCTAAGTGTAAAATAGGAGAAGGAACATCTAGTCTTACATTCATAATTTCACACATACATGTTAGTGGGAGAAATACATTATATTTTAAGCCCTCTTCAGAGTATTAGTGATGTAGTGTAGCACTCGGTCATTCGAAAAGGATTGACCAAGGTCAGTTTAGCTCAAAATGTTTTGCCTGACAACTCCCCTACATTTAATATCAATTTGAATTATGTGCAAGAAACTAAGGTTTTGCATTACAAGTAGATATGCATGTAATTTTAGATATAAAAATGCATCTATATTTTCAACCAAAATATGCATAAGTGGTGAAATAGACATATTTATGTCACAATAAGAACTAACAATTCTAAAATCAAAATATGTAACTAGCCTACATTATTGTCTAGGGAGTGCAGTCTTATCCAGGAACATTCTCATATTTTGTTCTTAATCTGGCACTATCACTATTATAATTTTATATGTATTTCACTATCATATTTATATCACATTAAAATTTTACAATTCTATAGTTAATAGACATGATGGGAATACATTGTTGTCCATGGAGTATGGACCTGTCTAGAAATAATTTCATATTCTACTACTAATCATGCACATTTGCAATCAAGTCTCTTGCTGATTTCCACTTTCAGATATCTAAAACAATTAACAAAAATCTAGATTTAATCTAAGTAATTATCTTAGTGTTTTCCAAAAATAACATTTGTCATATTTGGAAAGTTATAAGTCAGAATTATTAATTATTGTATGTATTTAGCATTCTGATCTCTATCTAGTTTTACACATATTAATACAAAATATCAATTGTTAAATCAAAAATAGGGTAAAACATATTAGTGAACTAGTACATTTTTTAGTCTTGTTTTTTATGATTTTTTTCTTAGGATTTCAAATTATATACATAAAAATATCATTTTTTTGATTTTGTTTCAATTTCAAATTTCATTTTATTTTTTTCTTTCCTAGAAACTATGTTTTGGCAGTTTTAAAACTCGTATAAGTTATAATTTTATGAAAAATAGTCATCAATTTTACTTAAACCATGGTGTGAGGGGTACTTCCCCAATTATCAAGCCATTATATATCACTATATACAAATTTTAGTTTCTACTTACTTCATGGTATATTGGAAATGCCTTGGTTTTATTTTTTAGCCATAAGAAGCCTTTGATTATTTGTTCTTGTAGTATGTGGGTAAGTGGTTAGCCTTAATAAGTTAATTTTAATGTACCCTAGATATGGTATAGTGTGGTTATGATATGGTGGAATCCTCCATAGTTATTGTTCACTATTTATGATCGAGATTAACATATCTACACAACCTACCTAATCACACTTATTGATATCCTTTATTTCTTGACATGATCGATTGTTTGCTAGTAATAAGCTTAATATGTTTCATATTTTATTTATTATAGGTAAATAAATATAAAATGTATTATAAATATGAAATGTCTAATGGTGTTCATCCTTTGTATTTTTTCCTCTCTAACAATGCTACACCTTATGCCTATGATAATGAATATACTAATGATCACACTTATACAATTTCCTAGTCTTCTTATATCAATGAGAGATATGATTATGAGTATGAGTATGGTTAAACTATTAAAAATCAAGATGAATGGTACAATAGTGAAAAATATAGTGAAGAGAAAATTGATCACACTAATTTAGAAATTGAAAACTCAATTTTCTTTATTCCTCCCTAGTATTCCTCTTTTCATAAATTAGAACAAAAAGAGCATACTGGTAATGAATATATGTTTTCCCTCAAACCCTCACAAGGATAAAATTTTTAATAATAAATCATTAGTAGACCTTGTTTACCTCTTAATTTTTCTACTTCAATGCACCACATTAATTAGTATAGATTACAAAATCTTAGCCCTTGCAAAAAAATGGCAAATGATATGAATGAGCATGCTAGTCCCTTTCTCTATATATATAAAAGTTAGAGATGTGAATGCATATGATATTCCACATTCTCCTTTAAGCATGAAAAAAATTAGAAATTATAAATAATGGTGAAATATATATTGATACTTCTTCCCTTTCTGTTGAAATATCAAAGCATACAAATGAATGTGGAATACAAACACACACTGATATGATTACTTATATTTATAAAGTGATTATAATGTAATAATATATAATTATTATAAAGATAATGATGTTATATCCATATATTTTGAGTCCCATGATAAAACTGATTGTAATAACTCTCCCTCCCCTCCTAAGTCAAAATAATCCAATGAAAATCAATCTGATTTTCTTACTTATATATGAATTCAATATGATAAGGTATGCAATGATTCTCAATATTATACTAATTTTATTTCATAAACCAACCTTAAGCCATGAAATTACATTTTAAATGATAATTTCATACAAATATTTAAATTAGATAATCAATTAAAACCCATGACTGAGACTTTTCAAACCACTATTATCCCTACTGATCATATTTATCCATGATGCATGTTATTGGTGACCTCCAAAAGCAATTACTTGATCTCACTTTACAAACTAGGAATTATTGTGCTAATGATAAATAAAATGTTATTTTAATACAACCCCTTACATGAGTTATATATGAATATCCATATGTAAATTATTTTTTTATGCGGATACTACCCTTGTTTTATGGTCATAGATACCCTTGTTCACACTTAACCCAATATACACCATATTTTGGAGAATGGGATAATGATGGATGCATTATACTAAAATATTTTCATATAAGTCTCACAACGGATGATTTATATTGGTTTTATAGTTTACCTAGTGCCCCTTACCTAACTTTAAAATATTATAAGATGTGTTCTTATCATATTATTACAAACACATGGTACTTAAATTTAATTAAAATATATACATAGTTTACAAAAAGGACATGATGAGCTTATCTAAGATTAAATTTTACAATTCAAAAATACTTTGCATTATTTAACTAATCAATCCTTAGATCTAGAAAATCAATTCATCTTTAGTAAGGATCTTTTGTCTCCACTCAAAGAAAAAGCCATGCATAAACTTTATAATTCTCATGAAAAATTACACATGGAGGTATTCAAGTATGCATGTGATCTCAATTCTAAAGAACTTACAAATTAATTAGGTCCATCTTCACACGAGAAGTAAATTATCAATAAAATGGTGAATTTAGATTTAACATATAAAAGAAAGAATCTGATTAAATTAACTCATAAGATAAATGAATCAATGGAAATGACTAAAATTGAAGAAAAATAATTCAAGGTCCTCAATAAAGGGAAATATTTAGTTCATAAAAGACCACCTCATGTGAATAAATATACTAGCACTAAGAGGAAGCCAATTCATTTTGACATATTTATAGATTGACCACATCATATTCTATAAACATTGTTGGATAAGAAATTTATTACTCTTCCTCCTAATTTTTATCATCCTCCTCATCACCTTGAGTATGTAAAATTTAATCCATTTTTCACCTATCATGGTATAATCAGACATCATGATAATGATTTTTATGCATTACACAAAAATATATCATAACATTCAGATATAGGGATAATCACATTTACAAAATTGGACACTAGGATGAAAAAATAAACTACTACATCTTCTCCTACAAAGACCTAGATATACTAGAATACTTATTAAAAATAACCAATGATTATTAAATATATCATCAATAACACACACATATATATCATAGATTATTATAGATAATATGCACCAACATAACACATGTACAATAAAAAAAATTCAAAGTGTGGGATATAATGAACAAGATTTATATCATACACATGGATATGATACAAGACATATGTTTTATTGATCACTTTGGGACTCAAGAAAATGAATACATCATTAATTATACAACATACTATTCCATAGGAAAATGTAGTTTTAGGATAGCCTTGGTTATTGAAAATTAATGCAATGATGAATAAAGAAAATACGAGTTTACCAATTACTCTCAAAGGTGATTTATTTACATTCCAAATAAATAGAATAAGCATGAAGGAAACTATGGTCCATTATAAAGGTATATCTTGAAGTACGCAGACATGGATACAAAAGCAAAATTACAAAACTTCAAATCAAATATATGAGCATCTAATACAAGATTTAAAGATATCAAAAGAGAATAAACAATATCAACCACAAATTTCATATGTAATTACTATAGGTGTGTCTGTCTCTACAAATAAAGAATTGAATATTTAGCATCAAAATTAGTTATCAGTATCAATTAGTATGGTGTATAATTTTTATTTTTATCAAGGTGGTCAGTTCATTTTGTACAATTTAAAATTAAATCAATTACATGCATATGTCACATATTAAATTATAGTATCATTAACACATTATTTCATATATGATATCACAACCAAATACATATAAGTACTAAATAGTAACATTATCCCATGATCACATTTATTAATTATAATAATTCTTAAAAACATATGCA
Organism: Torreya grandis; assembly: GCA_037957365.1. Taxonomy (NCBI): domain Eukaryota; kingdom Viridiplantae; phylum Streptophyta; class Pinopsida; order Cupressales; family Taxaceae; genus Torreya; species Torreya grandis. Next base: position 2,127,550 of record JARHVA010001211.1, on the reverse strand, counting down.
ATATAATTTCAACATAAACACAACGCAAAGAGAGAATATATCAAAGTATATATGTGTGTGTATGTGTAAAAAATTTAACATTAAAAAGTACAAAATATTCCAAGTCGCTCAATAATAGGCTCCTCACCCTATCTCTCTCTCTCTCTCTCTCTCTCTCTCTCTCTCTCTCTCTCTCTCTCTCTCTCTCTCTCTCTCACACACACACACACACACACACACACAATTAATAAGGGGCCTTAGGAAAATGAGGCCCCACTATCAACTTGTCATGATCATGAGAAAGACCAAATCCTCCTCTCATGATCCTAATATGTGGACACTCATGCCTATAAATTTACATGCTCATGTTGTATCTATACATAATAAATATACTATGAGCTAGGGTTGTAGTTAAATTAGGAGGGGGCATCTAAAGTCTTGTTAACTCTGCCCTAAGATGGTTATGGTCAATGATCACCACATCTTTTTCATCTCTTAAGTCATTGATTTCTAATCTATATGTAATGTATTTCATGGTAGATATCACCACTTAGTCAAATAAGGGATAATTCTCACCCTTAAAACATACCACACACTTTAATAGTCCACCAAAAATTGCCTCACCAGGAACATGTCATGTCAAAACCTAGAGGGATGTCTTTATAATGGTAGTCTAGTACTCGACATCCCCTAAAAACATAAAAAATTCCCTATATCAATAATAAAGCTATCAATGTAATTAAAAATATGAAAAAAATCTCAATGTACATATACATACTCATAGGAGGATCATGAGGACCATTAGTTGTAGCTCCACCCACATCTTCTCCTTTGTATGTCTTAGAGGTATCCTCTTCTATAAAAATAATTAAACTAGGCCCCCTACAAGCCATCCACCATAATGTGTATGTTGGTGTACAATTCACATTGTCTACATCAAGATTGTAAATAATTAAGTCCACATCAATAAATAGAATTAGTGCCAAGTTAGTTACACTAGGTCAGGCCCTATCCCCATCATGTATTGAAGCTCTCAAATATAACCTTGATACAAAATGTTTTAGGGGCACATAATGTACAATACAAAACTAACGTGTCATGTTCTCAAACTAAAATCACTCATACACATTTGAAAACTAATCATGACACAAACAAATTACATAAATTCACCATAGCTACAACGCATCCTCTATCCACCCTTCAAAACCATTGTAAGGTCTCCATACATTTGACTTTGTTGTTAGTTAGTACAACATCTGATGACACTCCATTATATTACTCCTTAACATGAGAGTAGTACTCACCCATTGCTATGTATACATATGTGGATTCACTCATCCACCATGAACCATATCTATAGGCCAAATCATAGTAATATGCTCATAGGTTCAATTATGAAATAAATTTTCCAATCCCATCCCTCCACCAAAGCCTTCTCAATTAAAACTATGTAAATCTATGTATAAGTGGGCTAACATAGTCCAGCCCCAACAGTACATCATGCTATGATCCTCTATGTCCTATACAAATGAGTGCATCCTATAGGATATGGATATGACACTACCATATATATTAATAAAAGATGTTAATAATGCACATAAGAACTTTTGCACATGTAAAAAATTTTCCTATATAATCTATGATAAAAAATTGTAGTATCATTTTGAACATATCACCCTCATATGACTGATCATATATTGGTGTGCCTATGCTATTTCAACCAGTCAACTACTAGACTATAATTTCATTCATGTACCAATAAAAAGTAGTCTCAATATCCTCCAAACATCCTCCAAAGTGATGGTCATCTACCCCTTTGGGAGCCAAAAGGTGTAAGTATATAAATCCCACTGCTTGGCCAATGCTATCATCATGTGTATGTTATAGGGAATCATAGCCAACTTCCCAACATTCCCAATCCCATCCACATCGAGTGTGTCCCTCTATGCATCAATCAAAGGTAACAAATGCATAGTCTCTATCATGTGACTGTGCATCAACTCCTAGACTCACATATTAGCCTATGATAATAAATACACAAAATACAAGTCAAAAAACTAATAAAATATATATATAATCAATAAATTATAAATTATAATGCTAAATTTTACTATGGCTAGGTTTGGTTGAATAGGACTAGTGTGAATACATGTCTCTACTAAACAAGAATGGTCTATGGATAGTTTTGAGGTCAAACAGACAAGTCCATGTGGAGCTTGGACAAGTCTACCATAGACTAGATAATTTCAAAAAAAATTGAGAATAAAAACTAAAATACATTAAAATTTTACAAAAATTCAAAACTTACAAATGTCAAAAAAATGGGTTTGTTGGCATACCAAGGGTGGATAGCCTCGTGTTATAGGGTGGCATCGAATTGCTCAAATATCATACGACCAAGATCTCTATTTTGCAGCATTTTCCCTCAGTCAAAGCTCAAAAATCATTATTTCAAAATATTCAAATGAATTACAAATATGTTTTCAACCAATATATTTATATGGATTGACTTTTCTTTTTAAAAACTTTATAACAAATTCATCTCAATCTTCCGCATGTGATATATTGAGCCATACATATCAAAATACTCCCCTCAAGTTACATTGTAACATGCCAAATGTGCTTTTTCACATGGTAATATTTACAACATTCCTTCAAATCATTTTTTAAAATGTCAACTTTAGTGCTTACTTTCGTATACGCAGATTTTTTTGCATATTCTATGCTATCTCAAGATTATTTTACTATAACTATTACCTTGAGAAATGTTAGTAAAAATCCATCAAGCATATTCTTCATATTACAATAAAATATCTTTAAAATGGTAAAAATTATAATATGTCAAAATGATAAAAAATTCAAAATCTATTCAACCTAACAAATTTAAAAAATGATCAAACTAATCATAAACATACTTTTGACATGATGCATTTGATATTCTCATCCCTCACATCATAATGGGGAATTTATCAGGACTATTACAAAAAATATGCCAACACAAATAACAATTTAGCACATTATACAAGGTTAATAATGGTTTAAATTAGACACATGCTACATATTTTTTATAAATGTTTTACAAGAGTATACAAACTAGTACAAAATTTAGGGGCACATGTCATGCATGTACACTTAATCAGATCAAAAATTCGAAATATAGGTTTTCAAAAGATTCAACCCAACACAAAAAAAATGATTCTATAGTAGAGTGAAGTATTTAAAGACTCAAATTATAAGTTTTAAAAGATTTAAAGTAATTAAAAAAGTAAATTTGGGATAAAATACAGGTTTTCAAAGATTTAAAAAAATAAAAAATCAAATTGGCACATTAAATATAAAATGTGGGGGAATATGACATGCATATTCAATCACTTTTAAAAGTCTTGAGTACATAATAATACACATTGTAATGCATATGCATGGGTCATATGCAAAAAACAAGTTACAAAAGCAAAAGGTATAAGTTTCACAAACAATTATAATGTCATAGATTCATGAGGCATGATACTTGTTCATGCTTGCATGCAAATTTTTGAAGTTAAAAATTTCAAAGTTTCTTTTGATTCATATTTCATTTGAATCTTATTTATGTCCATTGGGTCTTGTTAGATCATCTTTTATGCACCAATATATCTCCAAAATTTGAAGTCAAAAAACTCTATAAATACAAAGCTAATCTATGGCATTTTGGATGACACTCCATGCTATCAAAATCTATAAAAATATTTTCATGTTTTATCTATAGATTTAATAAATCTATATTCAAAATTTTCAAAGTATGAATTTACATTTTTATGCTTATACTAAGGGTAAAATAGGATACATAAATGTTAGTAGGAGAATTAAATTAAATTTTGATCCCTCTTTAGAATATTGGCTATGTAGTTTAAGGTTTAGTCATTCAATGGGAATTAGTTGAGGTCAATCTAACTCAATACCTTTCAACCAACACCCCCTATTTGATATCAATTTGGTTTGCATAAGAAACTACTATTTTTAATTACAATAGCATTGTGTAACATTTTAGACCTGTAAGTGCATCAATAGTTTCAACCAAGATATGTGCAGGTGTTAAAATAGGTAATGTTTTGTCATAGTCAGTGTGAACAAGCTCATATTCAAAGGATGTAACTAACATGTGTTTTTGTCCAAGGAGGGTGATCCTATCTAATAATATTCTCAACTTGTGTTCCTTATTTGGCAATATCATAGTTCTATTTTTTTCTTTCACTATCATATTTTTATCATAATCAACTTGGACATTTCCACAGTTAATAGACATGACTGATCTATGATTTTGTTTGAGGAGCATTGACTTGTCCAGAAATAGTTTCAAACTCTATTATTGATCATGAACAATCAAAGTCTAGTATTTTGTTGATTCCACTTTTAGATATCCAAAATAGTTAATATAAATCCAAAGTCAAGCTAATTACATCTATTCTTAGTGTTTTATAAAAATAGAATTTTCCATATTTAGTAAGTAATAAAACTTAATTGTTAATTATTGTATGTCTTTAGCATTGTGATCTCTATTTATTTTTACTCCTATTAGTACAACATATCAATTATTAGATCAAAAATAGGGTAAAATAGTAACAAATAAATTAATCAATGCATATTTGATATCATTCAAAATGATATTCATCTCCTTTACATATAAATATATTACTAATAATGGGTAGATACACACCTAATCCCAATGTAATTGAACTCATTACCCAATGTAACTAATTCCACAAGTTACTCATTTGACCCAATATATTTGACCCATACAACTAACTAATCTGGATGTGTGATATATGTCAACATATTCATTATCCCATATCCATTATAATATCATATTCCCATGTACATAATATGAATTTAATTCCTTTCCCCAATAATATTTCTAGTTGGATCGATTAGTGGGAAACAACCATTATTCATACCATTACTTTCCTTTGGGTGTTTGGTAAGTAGCTATCCATGTTAAAAAAAACTTTTACCACATAAGAGATTTTAATTTGATTTCTTAGGAAATTGAATAATCCCCTCTCAATGAAACTATACAAAGCAAAATTATTCAGTTGAGATAAAAAATCAAGCTAGTTTAGATTTATCAAGAGTATGGGTCTCAAGTACGGGCTCAAATCCACAAGCTAAAGATTAGGGTATAGTTTCCCTAGAATTTTTTAATAATATAAGATATCAATAATATATTTTGAAAATTAAGGATATAAAGGAAGTCAATAACCATCTCACGGGTCTTTCAAACATCATACAAGCCTTTGTCCGACATTATTAGCAAGTTTTCTAAGCTTAGGCGCCTTTAGAAGTTAGGCCTCTACATTAATAAGGTGTCTTGATGTAGTTATTTACATATGCACTCCATGACAAATAATAGACTTTGATAGGCCCCTTTCCATTGAATAGCTTCATAATTTAGTTATAAGTATGGTTCTTGACAAACCCAGATGCATTGGTGTATTTCCTTATGATTTCTACCAAACCTTATGGGATTGTGTTGGACCTGATTTCACAATGTTTATTTTGAAGCTATGGCCAATTTCTCTCTTGTAAATATCATTAAGAAAGGAGAACAATTGTATACCCAAGGCTATTGATCCTGACTTAATCACCAACTGGATGCCAATAACTCCTTTGAATGTTTTATATAAAATTATTTTTAAGGATTTACCCCTAATACTTAAGTACCTCCTTCCCTTGGTGGTTAAGCCTAAGAAAATTAGACTTATTCAAGGTATATATAGCCTAAATAGCATCATTTTAGTTTATAAGGGATGGAATGTGTTAATATTCACACTTATAATAATATAACTATGCATAATATAATGTAGATCAACACAACACAAGAGATATGGATGAGCTAAGATGCCCAAATATGAAATATATTTAGAAATACAATAATATATTTATGGTTGGAAAACACCATATAATAATCCTTAAGAAAGTAAAAACTCCACTTTTCCACTTTGAGGGGGACACCTCCAATGGCCTTCTAACAAATAAAAAACTCAACACTGACTTGATATAGTTTACAATGATATTTATCTCCTTTATATAGACCTATAGTACTAATAATGGATGGGTAAACTCGTAATCCCAACATAGGCCAATTTGCTAACCAATGTTGGAAATATTGTCATTGATGTCAAAGGTCTAGCATTATTGGTGATAAAGGCCCCATTGCATTTAATATTGTTTATCTTGGCTAATATGAGTTAATATTTATTTAATATTAATGAATATATTTTTGGTTGCATATGAGACAGAATAAGGGCCCATGGAGAAGTTGAAGAGCCATGGCGTAAAGACAAAAGAAGGATGGGATGCATTTTCCCATGAAGAGTCATCTTGGAGAATACCAAGAGTCACCAAGTGAAGACAAAAGAGTAAGGGCACAATATCTCATGAAGGGACACTTTGAGGAATACAAAAAGTCACCAAAGATAAGGACAAAAGTGGGAAGGACATTTTTGGTCATGAAGGGTCACCACATGACTTTTCAAAGGCTTGAGTATGAAGGGTCATCCGAGATTGGTGCCATTTTCCATGAGGATTGAAGGGTCATAAAGGCAGAAGGCCAAAGGTTATTTGGAAAGCTATAAATAAAGGCTTGAGAAGCCATTTGTAATATGGTAGTGAGAGGTTGATTTGATATTGTAATATCTAGCTTAGAAGAGCAATTGTGAGAGATGAATATGATTTGTATTTGTTATATCTAGCTTAGAAGAGCAAAGGTGAGAGAGAGGAAGGAGATGCTGTATTTATCTATCATTTGTTGAGATAGCAACATTAAGAGATAGGTGTGTGGTATACACAAAGGGGTTGGTGCTCATGAATTGTTGCTGGGTTGGTGCTCGACAAAAAGGTTGGTGCTCATGTGGGTTGGTGCTCATAAATATTAGCTGAGTTGGTGCTCGACAAAGGGGTTTGAAGCTCCTATGGGTTGGTTCTCATGAATTGTAGCTGAGGTTTGTACTCAGCAAAGGGGTATGGTGCTCCTATGGGTTTGTTCTCATGAATATACTTGAGATTGTTCTTTGTGGTTTTTCCCACATTGGGTTTCCATGTTATATCTAGTGTCTCTCTCTATCTTGTGTGATGTTTATTGTTTGAGTTTTATTGCATATCTTGAATGTTTGATTAAGTGGAATTTGATAAAGGGAAAGTTTTATAAGATATATAATATACTGATTCACCCCCCCTCTCAGTATATTCTGTGCTTAACAATTGGTATCAGAGAAGGTCCTTTTTGAAAAGTTTTATAGCTTGAAGGTAGATTGGGAAAGCACAATGGCTGGGTCACAGGAAGGATTTTCTACAAATAAGGCACCTTTGTTTGATGGGATGAATTATGATTTTTGGAGCATGAGAATGAAGGTTTATTTGATGGCCCTTGGATTCGACATATGGAAATCAGTGGTGGAGGAATATGAAGAGCCACAGACATCTACAATTACTCCAGCAAAAAAGAAGGCAAGTGAATGTAATGCTAAAGCTTTAAATGTTATTTTATGTGGTCTATGTGAATCTGAATTTATTAAAATTATGCAATGTAAATCTGCTCATGAAAATTGGGTAAAACTTGAGAATATTTATAAAAGTGATGGAAAGGTTTAGCAAGCTAAGTTGCAGACTTTTAGAAGGTAGTTTGAAAGTTTGAAGATGGAAGAAGAAGAAGATATAGCAATTTATCTTTTGCGAGTTGATCAAGTCGTAAATCAAATTCAAGGTCTTGGAGAAACATTAGATGAGTCAATGGTGGTGCAAAAGGTTTTGAGATCTCTACCAATGAGATATGATGCAAAGGTTTCAGCAATTGAGGAGATGAAGAATTTAGCCAAGCTAAAGATGGATGAGCTTTCATGGTATTCTCATGGCATATGAGATGTGGATAGAACAAGATAAACCCTCAAAGAGAGAAGTGGCTTTCAAGACATCAAAGAAAGAGAAAGCTAAGATTCAAGAATCAAGTGATAGTTCCAGTGATGATGAAGATGACAATGGAGCACTTTTCATTCGCAAGCTGAAAAGAGGAACAGGTAAATATCAAGGAAAATTACCTTTTAAATGTTTTAATTATGGAAAGATTGGACATTTTTTAGCTAGATGCCTAGATAAAGTTAATGATGATGAAGAATAAAAGCCTACATACAATAAGAATTTCAAAGGCAAATCTAAGAAGGGTTTCGAGAAGAAGAGCCTGTATTCTAAGGATCCTAGTTCAAGCGAATATAGTGGAGTTAGTGATTTAGAAGAAGAAGAGATTCTATTCATGGCCATACATGAAGGTGATCAAGAAGAAGAAGAGGAAGCTGAAGTGAATATGGAAGGAGAGCTCATTTGTGCCTTAGAAGAGTTAGAAGTTGTTTAAAAGAAGAATCAAAGATTAAAGCGCCATATTGAGAAAAATGAACAAGAGTCAAACAAAATGATTGAAGATCTACAAGCACACTTTGAAGAAGCCAAGAATAATGAAGGTCTCACAGCACAGTTGGAAATAGCAAGAAAAGATTGTGAAAGGTATGTTATTGAAATTGCCTCTTTAAAAGAAGATATTAAGAAAGCAATCAATGATAAAGTAGTTAGTGATTCAAAATTTGAAGATAGCACTAACATGCTGAATAAGATACTGGAAAGTCAAAAATCATATTAAGATAAGATAGGGATCAATTTTGAAAAGAAAAAGAGCTATGTTGAAGCTCTTACACAAGAGGAAACAAAAAGGGGAGAAGTGAAGAATACAAAGGACATTCCAAATAGAGAAGGCTGGAAGGAACAAAGCTACAAAAGGCAATCAGGTCAGAGATATATAGATAGGTCTTATTTTTATGGCTATTGTTTTTATTATAATGGATATGGTCACAAGAAATTAGAATGTAGAAAAAGAGCTAACAATTTCAAAAATAAGGAGAAGGAAAGTCAAGTAGAGTTAAGCAAAAGCCACAACTCTTTTGCTCCTCTATCAAGCTTTGATGAAGAGACCATAGTGTGTTACAAGTGCAACAACTTTGGACACATAGCTCAGTATTGTAGAAGCATGTTCAAGTCAGTTCAGAAGGATTAGAGTTTCAAAGCTCCATTCATCAAGAAGAAGGATCAGAATGTCAAAGCTCCATTCATCGGGGAGAAGGTTCAGACATGTACATGGCAGAAGGAACAACATGAAGATTTTATGATGGTGCAGACAGCTCTGCATGTGAGAGGTAAAGATCAGCCATGGTTAATTGATAGTGGATGTTCGAGGCATATGAAAAGTGATAAAAGTAAGTTCATTACTCTAAAGAAGATTAATGGTGGTACAGTGAGATTCAGAGATAAAACCACTACCAGGATAGCCAAAAAAGGTACTTTGAGTTTGGATTATGGTAGAACTAAGACTAAAAATGTTTTGTATGTAAAAGGTCTTAAGCATAATTTGTTGAGTGTTAGTCAAATATTTGATCAAGGATACACATTAAGGTTTCATGCTAAATGTTGTGAGATTAGAAGAAAAGATTCAAATGAGTTGATTGCAGATGCTCAAAAGACAGGGAATAATGTGTATGTATTGTCAGATATCTTCTCAAAGGCATGATCAAAGGATACATCCAAAGATCAGCCAGAGGAGTTGGGAGTAATTCTATTACTTCCTGCCATTGATGTTCAAAATCAAGTGAGGGGGAGCTAAGTGTTAGCTCTAGGTAGGCCCTTTGCCATTGATGTCAAAGGGGGAGAATAACAGGTATAGGTACATGTGCAGAAAATAGGTACAAGAAACAAGTACAGGTTACTATAGTAAGGGGGAGTTACTGTATGTTTTCAGATGATAGGATGTATAGGTGATAGGATGTGTCAGTTTCAGGATTGAGGTTTCCATCAATGACAAAGGGGGAGATTGTTGGAAATATTGTCATTGATGTCAAAGGTCTAGCATTATTTGTGATAAAGGCCCCATTGCATTTAATATTGTTTATCTTGGCTAATATGAGTTAATATTTATTTAATATTAATGAATATATTTTTGGTTGCATATGAGATAAAATAAGGGCCCATGGAGAAGTCGAAGAGCCACGAGGTAAAGAAAAAAGAAGGATGGGACACATTTTCCCATGAAGAGTCATCTTGGGGAATACCAAGAGTCACCAAGTGAAGACAAAAGAGTAAGGGCATAATTTCTCATGAAGGGACACTTTGAGGAATACAAAAAGTCACCAAAGATAAGGACAAAAGTGGGAAGGACATTTTTGGTCATGAAGGGTCACCACATAACTTTTCAAAGGCTTGAATATGAAGGGTCATCCAAGATTAGCACCATTTTCCATGAGGATTGAAGGGTCACAAAGGGGGAAGGCCAAAGGTCATTTGGAAAGCTATAAATAAAGGCTTGAGAAGCCATTTGTAATATGGTAGTGAGAGGTTGATTTGATATTGTAATATCTAGCTTAGAAGAGCAATTGTGAGAGATGAATATGATTTGTATTTGTTATATCTAGCTCAGAAGAGCAAAGTTGAGAGAGAGGAATGAGATGTTGTATTTATCTATCATTTGTTGAGATAGAAACATTGAGAGATAGGTGTGTGGTATACACAAAGGGGTTGGTGCTCTTGTGGGTTGGTGATCACAAATTTTTGTTGGGTTGGTGCTCAGCAAAGGGGTTGGTGCTCCTATGGGTTGGTGCTCACAAATAGTAGCTGGGTTAGTGCTCAGCAAAGGGGTTTGAAGCTCTTGTGGGTTGGTGCTCACGAATTGTAGCTGAGATTTGTACTCGGCAAAGGGGTATGGTGCTCTTGTGGGTTTGTTCTCATGAATATACTTGAGATTGTTGTCTGTGGTTTTTCTCACATTGGGTTTCCACGTTATATTTGGTGTCTCTCTCTATCTTGTGTGATGTTTACTATTTGAGTTTTATTGCATATCTTGAATGTTTGATTAAGTGGAATTTGATAAAGGGAAAGTTTTATAGGATATATAATATACTGATTCACCCCCCCTCTCAGTATATTTCGTGCTTAACAACCAAATTAATAATTCCATAATTTACTCATTTGACCCAATGTATTTGACCCGCACAGCTAATTAATGGGAATATATGTTACATGTCTATATCTCTATCAACCTATATACATTAATATATGATATCCATAGGTACATAGCATTCCATCCCTCCTTGACATGTTTCATCCCTGAAACATGAGAAGAAACCAAGTAATGAAAATGCTTCAAATCATTGTACACTTGTCTCTATGCCCTATTATCAAACCACTTATGATATTTTAGTAGGTGATAATATGTCAACCTTGCTCCCCATTCCACTGTGTCAGTCTAATTCCAATCATGATCATAGTTATACCTCCTTCATATCAATGCATAATTATTCCTCTTTGGATTACATGTTCCATATTCCATTGTGTTATATTGATTCCATACATGAGCATAATAGTTCTTCTTTGGATTCCATGCATATCTATTATTATTTCTCTACTAATTCCATTTTTTATATTTTATTATGTTATTTTGATTCCATACATGACCATAGTAGTTATTCTTTTGCTTCCATGCATATCCATAATGATTATTCCATTGATTCCTTGTGTAGCCATATTGATTAATATTTTGATTCTCTGTGTAGCCAAATTGATTGATGATATAATGATCCTTGTCATGCCTCCATGATTATTGCCTCTCATAATTACATGGATGTATGGATGCTTCAACCTTAATACCATGTTTGGATACTTTGACCTTATCAACCTTTTCTTTTACATGTTCCACCTTTTTATTTACTAGTGCCTTTGTCTCTTGAGTAGATTAAGTGTTATTTTATTATTTTAATTTATCCTCATATTATGCATGTTCTTATTTTTAATCTTCCTTACACCCTTATTAACCATCTTAGGATTCATTCATGTTATCTACCGTGACCTTTATTTGTGTCCTACTGATATTTATATATTTTAAAGTAACCTTCTTTTTATTGTACCAAAACTTCATGAAATAATTCTACACATTAACATTGATTGTTCTCAAAGTCTCCAACCAAGGATATCCAAGAACCATATGTATGTAATGGGAAATTTAGTAGATATATAAATCAATCCTAGTTTAGAGAAGATAAATCCTAATTACACTTTTGACTATGAATACATTATATATTTAGGTTCATGACCAAGATGGATCCGATAGACCTAGCCAAGGGATCTCTTGCCATAATTAATTCACTGCGGAGGGTTACAAAGCCTCTAGTCAAGCCAAACTATGTAATCATCCTAACTAGGTCATATATTTTCATATTCACTAAACTAATAACAAGTAAATAATTATCTAATCTAGTGTTCACCAAAGCTTTTGGCATAAAATGGGGATAGTAAAAAAAATTAAGCATGCATAAGAGAATCATATTTAAGATATGTATAGGTAAAACCCTAATGCATGGAGAAAGCAATATATTGAAAAGCTGTTACTTATGCTACTTGTATCTACTAAAGAGAGGATAAAAGTTAGAGATACTTACATTGAAGATAAACCCATCAAGACTCAATTTCTCCCTTGGCCAAAGGTGCTTCATAAGAGGTTATTACAATTTGTAAGGATAATTAAGAAAGGTCAAAACATCCAATACTTCTCCATAAGACAAGATTCTTCTCTAATTAAAAACCCTAAGCTAATATTGCTCAAGTAGAATGGCAGAAGATAAAATGGTAAAGAAGCACAAATGAATAATTAAATCTTGTTGTCTCCCTAAGAATGGTGAAATGGATGTGTTTATATAGGCATATCTAACCTAGTACTTTCTAAAAGTTTAGGCCAACAAGGTTAACCCAATTGACCTTGTATCATTATTGACAAAAAAAATTAGGTCTTAATTTCGGTTGTCCAAGGGCTGATGTAGATCTTAAATTAGTTTTCTCAAATAGAGTATAAGGTCGATGGGGTTGATAGTGTAATGTAAATTTTAAAAAAGGATTTTAGGCTAGGGAAGGGCTAATGAAGGCAAAAAATGACTACAAGAGGTTAAAAATTAGGAGGCAAAGCTTAAGGGAATGTTTGAAGGAGATGGATGGATTGGTAATAAGAGGTAATAAGGGACAACAATCTTGTGAAGCACTAATGGTCTTCCCACCCCTTTTCTAGTGCACCCCTTAAGGCATGCACTCAAAGAGATTGAGACTTGATGGGTTACTACAAGATAGAAATCATCAATAATTGATAAATATTTAAAATATTATGTCTACACATATGCCCCACTTAATGCTCATCATATGTCACTCAGGTGAAACAAGGGATGGTGCTTTGAGAAAAGAACATAGCAACAAATAATGTTGAAGCTAAAAAAAAGTTACAGTATTTTAAAGCATAAAATAACTTGAAATTAAATGACTAAAATGTAAATAATTGAAAAATTAAATGTAATTTATGCGTACCTTGACTTACCTTTATCATTGGATGGTTATCTATGGTATTTTTAGTTTTGATTGTAGAGGGTGTAGAGAATTCTTTCAACGAACCCAAGGATAAACTAAAGAGCAAAAATAAACAAAAGAAGTAAATTCAAGATAATTGATGCTATGTGGATGGGATGTACTTGGAAATTTAGAAAGTTAAGGTGATAAGTGTTGTTAGATAAAATGACCAAGTCAAATTTAGAGTAGATTGAGTAACCAGAAATCCAAGGCTAATAAAGACCAAAAAACTCAAACACATAAATCTTATGTAAGAAAGGAAAACTCACCAAGTCCAACCAAGGATACATGTCAAAAAAGATGGTAATCGGATATTAATTTGAAATCAGTAACAATCCTTACTTAAACAAAGATGGGAAAGAAAAAATGGTAAAACAACATTGATGAGCAAGTAGTAATAATCCTTACTCAATCATCAATGGAAAAATTACATGAAAGATAAAACAACATTGGTGAGTGAAAAGTAACAATCCAATCTCACTCAAAAATGGAAAAAGTACATGAAAGTAGAAATTAACTCAGGTGTCCACAAAAAATGGGTAGTAAAATAATAGAAAATGGTAAAGGAAAGTAAGGCACATCTATAAATGTATAACAATAATGTAAAGAAAAGAATACATAGTTTCTTAAGCATATTATTTTGTTCTAAGGATAAATAAAATTGAAACAAAGTAGTGTTGGCATGTTTTTAAAATGTGAAGAAGAGGGAATATAGAAGGGAATACATATTTTAGAATCACACTTTTCCTTTCAAGGGGGAAATGAAATGGGTGGAGGGTAGAACGAAATAAAAAACAAGGTAGAGTAAGTCTTGATCGAAGTCAAGACACTCAAATTAAATTTGTCAAAACAAGAGGAATTTATACCTTAAGGAATCTAAAGAAATTCTCCTAGCCACACAAATCTTAGGTCAACAAATGAAATATGTAGATCATCCCATGAAGGTTATATGCATGAAAATTAAAATGGACCTACCTTCCCATATGTGTTCCCGATTCCTCAGGACCCCTTATAGAGTCATCAATCTACTGTGAAGATTGGGTAAATACATGAGAAAATAGGTAGCACTATAGAGTTTTTTGAATTTTCTTATTGCAATCTACTACCTATCACACCCCAGTGTACCTTGGCTCTATTGTGAGGTCAACGATGGAGTTTGAGCTTCGATTGGAGATAGGAGATATTCTTTGAATCGTGTCTTTTGGTGTGATTTTGAATTTTGAAATTTTTATGTTGCTTTTTGTATATCATTACCTTTTTTTTTAAATGATTTGGTTTTTAAATTTCTTGATGGATTTTTCCTCCTCTATATGGATTCATAAAACCAAACATGGGAACTAAAAATGACTTTCATTTGAATACTTAGGACTTGGTTGATAAGAGAAAGAATTCAAAGAGCATGGTGTCTAATATTCTCATTAATACAAGTGAAATAAAAGTGTTATCTTGACTTTGACTTTGGTTTATCTAATGTGAAGTGAAACAAAAGGAAATCAAGAGGAAGGATGACATGAAACAATTTTAATTACTTCAAATCACAAAAAATGTGACAAAGGGAAAAAAAGGGATACAATGATAGTGGAGTGTGATTCCTTATCATAATAATGAGTAAATGTAGGAAAACATGCTAACATAGTTTGTTGTGTAAATTTTATCTGTCAAAAAAGCAAAAGACAAAGTTGAGACAAAGGATCACAAATTTAGAATCATTGCAAAACAAATTCTAGACAAGGAATACTAAATAAAAGATGGTGATTTTATGAGGATGGCTAGGTCCTATCCATGATATTACACTACAACTCATAAAAGAGAAACCCATGAGGGTGCATAAAGTGTGTAGAAAGTAAATAAGATAAATATGGTATTTGTAAGGAAGGCCAGGGCTTATCCATGGTCTTGAATTGCAATTCATAAAAGAGAAACCCAAGGGGAGCTAAAAAGTATTAGAAAGTAAGAAAATAAAGAGGACAAAAGGAAAATCATGAGAAAGACTGGGTCTTATCTTTGGTTTTACAATTCAACTCATGAGAAAAAGGGAAACCAAAAGACCAAAAGGAAGGACTAAGGTTTGTGAAAAGAGAGAACTACTGCAAAGCATGAGACCTATGTAAGTATCCTAAAAAAAGTGTTAGACAAATAACATATATAAACTATGAGAAGAAGGGAAGGATTTAAGTAAAATACTTCTTGATAATTTATGCATTGGTGGGATCTTTGAAGATATGGCCTTCGTTAGTTTGAAGGAAATAGGTGCTTGGACCAAGAATGTCTTTAACTAAATAGGAGCCCCATCATTTTTGGGCATATTTACCTTCTTTGTCAAAAGTGTAGTCTAATTTAAGGACAAGATCAACAACATGAAAAGTGTGAACTTTAACTCTTTTGTTATGTTTTTTAGCAATGTGGACCTTGTATTGGTGATTGTGTTGTAAATTAAAAAGAATGTGTTCATCAAGGAGATCAAGATCATGAAGGCAAGATTCACGTAATTTTTCATCAGGTATGATACCATGAAGAGAGATACAAAGAGAGGGAATCTCAACTTCTAATGGAGGACTAATTCAGAACCATAGATTAAATAAAATGACATTGCCCCAGTGGCATTCTGTATGATAATGCGATAAGCCCAGAGAGTAGGATATATATGAAGATTTCAATCCATGTGGATGTCATGAATTATCTTTTAGAGAATTTTATTAAGATTTTTTTTGGTGGCCTCAGCTTGGCCATTACATTATGGATGATAGGGTGTGGTTAGAAAAAACTTGTTTGACATCTTTATTTTTGAAGTTACCATCATTGTCTAAAATGATAATATAAGGGACACCAAAATGAAAAATGATTTGATTGAGGATGAATTTGGAAATGGTGGTACCGATGGCATTGACAAGGGGCATATACTTGACCTATTTGGTAAAATATTTTATGGCTATGATTATAAATACATGCCCATCTTAAGATCAATGTAATTTTTCTATGAGATCTAATCCCCATATAGAGAATGGCTAGGGAGACTCCACATTTTAAAGATCAACTAGAGGTGCATGAATCAAATCATCATGAAGCTAACAAGGAGAAATTTTTTAACAAATTTGATGGCATCATTTTCAAGAGTGGGCCAAAATTATCCAATATGTAAGCATTTACATGTTATAACATGTTCAATATAGTGGCCACCACAAATTCCCCCATGTGCTTGTTCAAGAAGAGGAAGAACCTATTCTTTCATAACATAGTGAAGCAAGGTACCTTCAACATTGTGATAATATAGGATGTTGTATTCAAGGACATACTTAAAATCTTGTTTGTGAATGCGAGTTTTTTCAAGGGAATCAATTTTTGGAGGATAAGTTTGGTGTTCAAGAAATTAAATAATATCTTTATACCATAGGCTTTGTTGAATGGTGACAACCTCGATGTGATAGATGAGTGAATTGTGTGGTTGAAGAGAGTATGGGGATTTTATTATTTAGATAATAAAATTGGGATAGGTAATAACTTGGTGTGGATGAAAAAGAGATTTTGAATAATCAAGAGAATTGACAATAAAATTTTGATCTCAAGGGATAGGCTCAATGGTAAAATAAATGAAATATTTGGAAAGGGTAATTGAGATTTGATGATAATAAATTATATTATCACTTTTTCAGTGATAATCACCATTTACTTGGTGGAAAATGAGTTAGGAGTCACCTAAAGTATGAAAATATGTAATATCTAGATCAAGGGATACTCTCATGCCTAGGATTAAGTTATTTTATTTTGTCATGTTATTAATGACATTGAATGCAAGAAAATAAGCCAAACAAATAATTTTACCAAAAGGACCCATAAGGACATAACTTGTTCCAACTCCTTTAAGGCATTTAGTGCTATCAAAATGAAGGGTCCAAGTATCTTTGTGTAAATTGACATTAATTTCAAGAATTTCTTCGATAACTACTTTTAGTTTAGTAGTATCAGGGAAGATAGAAGACTCTTCAAGATTACTTGCTTCAATATCAGTAGTGAAGTTATGGAAGTAATATTTAAGAGATATGGCTTGGTTGAGACCTTCAATATAGAAAATATTATTAAATAATTCATGATACATAGGAAAATAATTAAAAAAGGAATTGAGCTACATTGTAAAAATTATAAAACCTTAACATTTCATGCCATAATATTGGGCCTATCATCAAGAGGAAAATAATGATGAAGGACAATAAATATTAGTCCAAAGGTTAAAAAATGAGGTTGGATAAGGAGGATGGAGGAAATTAGTATTATTTTTTAAAAATCATGTAATAGGTCTCTAATTTGCATTTAATTTCCAACCATCATCCCTATTTAGATTAAATGGATTCTTCTCGATCTCTATAGCCTAAAACACCCATCTTCTCAAAAAATAATATTTTTTAGTAATAACTTTTGCTTCATTTATGCAAATGTGATGACCAATATTATGTGAATACTTTACAATGGCAGATTTCTAAAATTGGTTATGAGCAAGGTTAGCATAGTGCTCTTTGAGTCTCACTTGAATAGAATGATCAGATTCACCAATATAAACTTTACCATAGCTACAAGGAATAAAATAAATTCCTTTGTGATAAATAGGATTAGATACATCCTTAGTCTTGTCCAACATATTCTTGATTGTGATGAGATGAGAGAAAGACACCTTAATGTTCTTTTTCATGATAATTTTATTTATAGAATCAGTAATACATTTAATATAAGGGAGAATAACATTTTCAATACTCTCATCATCATGTTTAAAGTGAGGTAAAAATATAACTTTGTAGATCACATCTTATTCATAAGATTGTAGAGATAATATTAAACAAATAAGAGATGTGATCTGTAAAGTCAGATTTGGACCTCAATTTAAACATGATGATGAGAGTATTGAAAATGTTACTCTCCCTTATATTTAAGGTATTACTAATTCTCTGGCTAAAATTCTTAGGAAAAATAACATTAAGTCATCTTTCTCTCCTCTCATCACAATTGAGAATATGTTGGACAAGACTAAGGATGTCTCTAATCGCATATGTCACAAAAGAATTTATTCTATTCTTTGTAGCTATGGTAAATTTTATAATGGTGAATCTGTTCATTTTATTCAAGTGAGATTCAAAGATCACTATGTTTACCTTTCTCATAACCAAATTCATAAATATTCCATTGTAGAGCATTTACATAATACTGGTCATCACATTTGCATGAATGAATCAAAAGTTATTACTAAAGAAGATTATTTTTTGAGAGACGGGTGCGTGAGGCTATAGAGATTGAGAAGAATATTTTAAATCTAAATAGGGATGATGGTTGGAGATTAAATGCAAATTGGAGACCTATTACTTGGATTTTAAAAAATAATACTAATTTCCTCTATCCTCCTTAGCCTACCTCATTTTTTAACCTTTGAATTGGTATTTATTGGTTTATTTTAATGTCCATCATTATTTTCCTCCTGATGATAGGCCCAATATTATGGCCTAAAACATTGAGAATATTATTTTTGAGAAGATTATATTTTAAATATAAAATTAAATTAAATTAACAAAATAACTAAAAGAGGTACTTATTTATACAACACTAAGTGAGATTAGATCTCCTAATCTATAGGAGATTATGACTCACAACAAAACTAACCACACATAGGAAATACCCCATATAACTAACATATGTCAATTAAAGGTGTAAATAAATTTGAGACATTTATTATAAATAGATAGGATAAATTAATTATTCTAACATTCCCCCCTTAATTGATCATAGCCTAAAGAGAAGAAGAGAGAAAATTCCTGAATGCCTCAAACTTATCATGTGCAAGTGACTTCATGAAGATATCTATACACTAATCTTGAGTGGTGTAATACAAAATATGTATGTTGTACTGATAAAAATGTTTGTGTATGAAATGAATCTAAACCTATATGTGCTTGGTTCTCTCATGAAACACTAGATTGTGGAAAAAGATGTAGAACACCCTAATTATCATAATTTAGAATTGTAGGTTGAATCTGTGGAACTCCAGGTCCTAAAAGAATGTGACATATCCATATCACTTCATAGATAGCTCCTATTATAGTATGATATTTTTCTTCTTACTTCCCCATGAAATTAGACCAAATCCTAGAAAGAACACAAATCTAGAAGTGGATTTCTTGTCATCAATAAAAGCTGTATGATCTGCATCTATATATCATGTCAAGAAGAGCTTATCATTCTTCTTGTACTCTAGGCTATACTCAATTGTACCTCTTATGTATCTTAATACCTACTTTATTGCTTTCTAATATGTCACCTTTTGTTCTTACATGAATCAAAAAAGATAGTTGACAAAATAGATAATATTTGGCCTAGTATATGTCAAGTAGATGAGACTCCCAATTAACTATCGATAAAGAGTTGCATTTACTTTTGATGATGAATCTGAACGAGATAATTGAAGTCTTGTCTCTATAGGTATTGCAATAGGCTTGTAACTCATCATCTTGAATTTATAGATTAATTTCTTGGTATACTTCATCTATGAAATAAAAATGTAATGTTAATTTTTCCATACCTCTAAACCAAGACAATAGTGTAGCAGCCCAAGATTTTTCATGTCAAACAATTGCTTGAGATCATTCTTAGTTATATCGATCATCTTCACTATGCTATTGGTGATGACTATATCATTGACATAAAAAAAACACTATAACAACCTTTCCCCTATATTTTTTGAGGTAGAGGTTAGTATCATATGGACTCTTGTTCAATCCATGCTATATGAGATGCTCGTCAATCTTAATTTACTAGGCTTGGGGAGCCTATTTTAGCCCATAGAGAGACTTGATAAGCCTACACACTCTCTGCTCCTGATTAGGTGCCACAAATGCTTCAAGTTGAGTCATGTAGACTTCCTATTTCAAATATCCATTGAGAAAGGCACATTTTACATCCATTTGATGGAATTTCCATCCAAACTATGCAGCCATAGCAAAAACCATTCTGATAGTATTTATCATAACTATGGAAATAAAAGTCTCATCATATTCAATGCCTTATTTTTTAGCATAACCTCTTACAAAAATACTTGCCTTATACTTATCAATATTGTCATCTAATTTGTACTTGGTATTAAAGACCCATTTGAATCTAATAGGCTTCTTCCCTGGTGGAATATCAACAAATTTCCAAGTGTTTCTCTTTATCAATGACTGATATTTTGCATCAATTTCATCTTTCCAAGGTCTAGAGTGTAGGGATTTTATTACTATGGAGGGATAATATATTTCTTGCATAATACTCATAAAGTATATATTAACCTCTTCTCGATCCATAATTCAAGTCCTCAGTCTTGAAGTGGATGTACTTAGTACTCCATTCAAGTTAACATCTTGTATAATAATCATATACAACTTGGGCATACGTTAAATTGTAGGTGGTGGTGTTGGAGGTCTTGTTTGACTATCTTCCTTTTCAATTTCACCTTCACTATTTAAAAATATTACAGGGATTTTGCCTATATCATTTGAATGTGTAGAAGGTGGATTGATTCTACTCTTTTCATCAAACACTATATCTCTATTGATCAGTACCTTTCATTTTTTTTGGATCAAGGAGCCTGTATGCCTTTGATTGTGCACTATATCCCATAAAAATACATTCCTTTATTTTCTTATCCAAATCTTCCTTTTCCTTTTAGGAACGTGCATATATGCTTTGCAGCCAAAAATTCAAAGGTGAGTTACCTTTGGTTTATTCCCTATCCAAACTTCAAGTGATGTTATTCCATCAAGAGCTTTGGTGGGTGACCTATTCAAAAAGTAGAGTACAGTCTGACAATATTCTACCCAATGTGTATTAGGTAATTTTTCATCCTCAACCATGATACAAAACATTTCCATAATGAATCTGTTATATTGTTCTACAACTCCATTCTACTGAGGTGAATATGGCACTGTCAGTTGTCGACTGATTCCATTCACACTGAGATAGGCTGAGAATTATTTACTTGTGTATTCCCCCCATGATCTAAATGGAAGGTCTTAATTTCCCTACCAGTTTCATTTTCAACTATGGCCTTGAATTTTTTGAAGACTTGAAAATATTAATCCTTAGTCTTTAATAAATATACCCACATTTTTCATGAGTAATCATCCACAAAAAGTTGAAAGTATTTATACCCTCTACGATTGGGAGCAAAATGTCTATAATGATTAGTGTGTACCAATTCCAACTTACCAAGTGACTGATACTCAGTCTTTCCAAAGTAAACTCTTCTTTATTTTAACTTTAAGTAACTAGTACATATATCAAAATATTTCTTGACTTTGGGAAGACCATGAACCATATCTTGTTTTCTCAATTATACCAAATAACCATAACTAAAGTGCCCATATATTCTATGGCACAAATTGCCTAGTTTGGTATCTTTAACCATAAG
Organism: Torreya grandis; assembly: GCA_037957365.1. Classification (NCBI taxonomy): domain Eukaryota; kingdom Viridiplantae; phylum Streptophyta; class Pinopsida; order Cupressales; family Taxaceae; genus Torreya; species Torreya grandis. The sequence continues at coordinate 2,105,700 of JARHVA010001211.1, read as the reverse complement.
TTCTTGATGATAATTTTGAACAAAGTCAAGTTAAAACATTTTGCCAAGGTTGGAAGCTTTGACAATAACTTTGAAATGCCTAGACTTGTCTTTGATGTGGTAAAACTTTTGACCATTTTGGTGATCAAAATCAACCATGAGGTTGTGTTCAAGTAGTTGATTAATAGATAATAGATTTTTTGTAAGTCTTGGACCATATAGAACATTTGAAATGTTACAATTTCTAATTCCAAGTTGAAGTTTGATGTCACAACTACCTTGTACTATATATGAGTTACCATCTCCAAGTGAAACATTTCCCTTTGATTAAATTTTTATCAAAGTAGAAAACTAGTCTTTTCTTCATGTCATGTGTATGGTTGCTCCTGAATCAACATACCAAACTACACTTGGATGATTGGTAGACTCTTGTGTTTGAGTATCTAAACCATATTCCTCATTTGAGGAATTAGTCTTTAGCAACATTACCATGTTGTTTAGGCTTGGAAATTTTTTTTCCACCTATTTTGTTATTTTGGTTACTTCTTTTATGTTTGTGGTGATTTGTTCAAAGAGGGATTCTTGCTTGATAAGCCCTATTGAAATGTGTTGTACCAATAATGTTTTAAGTCATGTCCCAATCTTCCAAAAATTTAACGTGCTTTAAAATAATTTGAATTGTTCCCTTATTGGTTTTGTTGTTTATTCTATTTTGGAGATTGCTTTTGACCCTTCATGGGTTTCTTCCCCTTTTGATTCAATGCAAGTTCATGCTTATCATCTTCTTCCTCTAAATTATGCATAGTTTCCTCTTGTTGCAACAAATTTACCAACACCTTAAAGGTTTTTTTTTTCATGTGACATTCAAAGTGGCCACAAAGATTCTATGTGTAGGGGTGATACAGAGATGTTACCCTTAACTCTGCATAAACCAACCTTATCACCTATTACACATCAAAATTCATAATCTCCTTCTTTGAATACCAACATGGTTAAAATATATAATTTTATTCTCATTTCAATCTTATGTATTCAATACCTTTCACTCCCTATGGTTTATTCTTTTAACTCTGCACATCTTGGTTACACCTCATGAGTATTACTCTTAATTAATATGCTCTCACCAAAACACATATTGGTCTACTAAATATATACAAAACTTTCTTGACTTACTCAAAGAAAATATAGCCTTCAAAAATTTTATCTAAAATTTATCACGCTAATCATTCCATCCTCAATCTATTTATAAAATTCTTGCAACTTTCATTTCTACTAACCCTATTTCAGTCCCTTATTATAGCCCTATTTTCAAGATTTTCTTTGCTATTTGGAGATGTATAGATTAAAAAACTTAACTATCCATAATTTTAGACACCATTTTTCATTTTCCATATAAATACCAAGTAAAACCTCCAACTCATTATTTAATCCCCTTAACTTCATGCATTTAGGCTATTATTTAGTCTTATTAGGCTTAGGGTTCCCTGTTTCAAACTCAGTCTTGAATAATTGTAATTTACAATATGGAACTCACTTAAAACTAGAAAAATATCTTATAAGGCACTTATATCTATAAAAATACAAAATTTTGTACAATTTCACTAGTCAAAACTCATTAAATGCACTAAACCCTAGAATCAGGGTTTCTAGGCAACCATCAGGGTCGAGAGTCAACAAAAATAAATTGTGATTGTTAGGAGAATTTTAAAATTCCCTCACTTAGTTTTTTAGGTATATATTAACCCTAAGTACCTTAAAAAATCCTTGTAAACTCCTTAACATCCCACTATCATCATTTTCCAATAACCAGTAACCTTGATTGTGTCAAGAAATGACATGTTATAGGTCTGTATTATAAGGAAATGAACAAAAAACATTCAAATGCCAACAAGGGGTCAATAAAAATTCAAAAAAAAATTAATAACACTTAATTTAATACCAGTAGTCTTGTAAATCAATTCCAAGTCTCATCTTCTCTTTAAATTTGAATTCATATTTTCAAATAGTAGATTGCTACAAGACAACCTAGTCTATCCATTCAGGAAACTTAACATCAGGGAATCCATTTTCCATTTATTAGATAATATGGTCTAAAATTACATCAATAACTCCTTATATACATTAAGGAAGGTTTTTAAATCTACTTCTTTCATTACCATGCAACTCACAATCCTTTTGACATCTCAAACACACCAAAAATCATGCAACTTCCTCTACACAGGAAGCAGGGTTTTTTGTTTATACAAACTTCAAATTACAAAACATATTTATTGGTAATTTTTTCACAATATAACATTAAGTACACTCAAAAAATTATTAAAAATCACATGAAAAACCATCAAATGTCTTTTAACCCTTATTAACAATACATTGTTTGCATGTAAAAGAGTGATTTACCAAACATGGCTTATTCTTAGCGTATGTCTAAATGCCAAATACTTTGGTCACATTTCCTAACAAAATTTGATCTTATAATACTTTATACAACCTTAAAATATTTTTTAATAAAATGCACCAAGTTCATTGATTATCCAATTTGAGAATATAGTTTGCAAATAAATAGAATACATAGAGACAAGATATGTACTGTTGATTCGACTTAAAAGTTTTGAAGTGAGAAAGTTAGGTACTTGAAACACTACAAGAATAATAAAATACATTTAAAAAAACATAATAATCACCACCATTTTATTCATATGAACCTTTTAGTTTAATACAAATAAAAATTTACACAGTCTATGAAGCTTATCTTGGTAGACCTTTTTATTACAGTCCTATCTGCCCTATTTCTACTCATCTCCCTATATGTCCCTTCTATGTACCATAATAAATATATATATTTATTATATGATAATAGACACTCAATACAAACCCTATAATTATTTCTTGAAACAAGAAACTTTGATCAACTTCTAAAACCCATGTAGGGTGGTAAACAACAAACTGCCACCTCATACATTTTTAACTTGACACAAGACATTCCAAACCAACTCAAGAATCTTAAAAGACCTTTTAGGTCTATTAAAACTTCATTTAACATGAGATAATATTATAACCCACCTTACCTATCTAAACACACTCTCAATCCCTCTTTATATGCTTGAAAATTCAAATTACAAAAAAAGCAAGAAAACTCTTAATGGACCCAAACTCAAATTTTCATGCACCAACATGACTCCAAATCACTTTATTCAGCACTCCCAAGATTCCCCTGAATCATACTCCCAAGGGGAGAAAATAAATTACCTCCAATGTTATTCTTCATTTAAATTCTCATACAAATGTGTGTGCTCCTTGCTGCCACATCTATGCATGTGCTTCCTTTTCCAATTCTCCTTTTCTCTCTCTCCTATTATTGCTCATTTTTTTGCTTGTACCTACAACAAATCTTATTTATTTTCTTGACAACTTATCTCATGTGATCCATTGTCAATTTTCTTTCTTCTATGCTTTCCAAGGCATCAACGAATTCATTTTTATCTTCTAGTTCTTCATGGAGTGACTAAATGACTCCCTTAAAATACCATTTTCCTTTTGGAATAGTTGCAAACTATCTCTTCTCATCTTCATACTCTTTTTGTTGCATGGGTAATAGTATTACCCCATCTCTTATCCAACTCTTGAATTAATTGCTCAGTATCTTCATACTTACATATATAAACTCAAAGACATTGTTAGCTATAAAACAAAGAGACCATAATGTCCCTTTAAGTGCCTCTTGAATGGACACCTTCTTGTTTCCTTTATTTTCTTCTTCAAGTGCTTGCTTGGCCATTGTTTGTTCTTCCTTCTTCACCTTATCCACTATGAGAACTCTTTTTTATAATTGTTCATCCTCATGTTGCTCTCCTGGCAACTTAATTTTATCCAAACCTCCATGGGCTAGTTTGTTCATCTTTTCCTTCTTCATTTCATGTCTTCTCTTCTTTATGAGCAACTTTATTGGCCACTTCACTCTTTTCTTCATCACCCATCCTTACCATGGGCCTTCTGCCTCTTGTTGCTTAACCCATTTTTCATAATATTCTATCAAATCCATCAATTTAATCTTTAGATTAATCATATCTTCCCTCATTTCACTCATCTCTTTTTCCATTCTTATCTCTTCTTTTTTTCTTTCTAACTTTTCTCTCTTGTGGTTGTTCATCTGCACCTTGTTTGTCACCTTTATTTATACACAATCTCTCATCTTTTTTTTTTGGCCTCACTTGGACCACTTTCCTTTTTTGGTTCACACCTAGAACCTACTATATCAGACCTCACTTCAGCCTTCCAACTCTTATCCTTTATAGTAGGACTATCTTCTCCTTCTCAAACTCTCTTTATGAGCTTGTCTCTCTCACTTGAGCTTGTTAATAGATATTTTTATTTAGGGCTGCCACTAATTTATTTCATTGTTTTCTTTCTTTCACCTATCACTCATCATCAATAATGTATTCATTCAATAAATTAATCACAAAACATATCATACCTTCTTGTATCTATTGTCTCCACTTTGTACTTCCAAAGACTCCTTCTTGATCAACTCCTTTCCTACAATTTCATTCACTTGCATAGTAAACAAATAAAATAATCAAATTATACCTATACTAACACTTTTCCCAAGGCATATCCTTACTCTAATACCAAATGATGCAAGGATGCTACCTTTAACCCTACATAAGCCAACCTTATCACCTATTATGCATCAAAATTCAAAATATCCTTTTTTAACTACCAACATGGTTAAAAGATATAATTTTATTCTCATTAAAATCCTATGTATTCATTACCTTTCACTCCCTATGGTTTATGCTTTGAACTTTGCACATCTTGTTTACACCTCATGACTATTACTCTTAATTATTATGCTCTCACCACAACACATATTGGTCTACTAAGCATATACAAAACTTTCTTGAGTTACTCCAAGAAAATATAGACTTAAACAATTTTATCAAATCTTTATCACACTAATCATTCTATCTTTAGTCCATTTAGACAATCCTTGCAACTTTCATTTCCATTAACCCTATTTTAGTCCCTTCTTGTAGCCCTATTTTCAGGGTTTTCTCTATTATATAGAGATGTAAAAATTTCAAAAACTAAACTATCCATACTTTGAGACACCCTTTTCCATTTACCATCTAATTACCAATTTACAACCTCCAACTCATTGTTTAGTCCCCTTAACTTCATGCATTTAGGCTACTATTTACGACTGTTAGGCCTAAGGTTCCCTGTTTCAAACTTGGTCTTGAATAATTATAGTTTCCATTATGGAAATATCTCAAAACCCTAAAATATCTTATAGGGAACGTATCTATAGAAAAATATAGAAGTTTTTACAATTTCACTAGTCAAAACTCATTATATGCACTAAACCCTAAAATTAGGGTTTTTAGGCCACTGTCAGAGCTGAGCGTCAACAAAAATCAACTATGATTGTTAGGAGGGTTTTAAAAGATCCTCACTTGGTTTCCTAGGTTTGTTTTGACCCTGAGTACCTCTGAAAATCCTCTTAAACTCCTTAACATCCCACTGTCATCAGTTTCCAATAACTAATAACCTTGACTATGTTAAGAAATGACATGTTATAGGTATGTATTTTAAGGAAATGAACAAAGAACATTCAAATGAAAACAAGTGTTCAATATGCCTTTAAAAAATATTAAATATCACTTACCTTAATACTAATAGGTCTTCGACAGCAATGCCAAGTCTTGTCTTCTCCTTAAATTTGAATTCACAATTTCAAATAGTAGATTGCTACAGGACAACCCAATCTATCCATTCAAGAAACTTAACATCAAGGAATCCCTTTTTCATTTATTAGAGCATATGGTATAAAATTACATTAATCATTCCTTAGATACATTAAGGAAGGTTTTTATATACTACTTCTTGCATTACCAGACAATTCACAGTCCTTTTGACATCTCAAACACCACAAAAATCATGTAACTTCCTCTACATAGGAAATAGGGGTTTTTATTTATATAAACATCAGTTAAAAAAACATATTTATTGGTAATTATTTCAAAATATAGCATCAAATACACTCAAAAAATGCTTCAAAATCACATGAAAAACCATCTAATGTCCTTTAACCCTTATTAACAATACATTGTTTGCATGTAAAAGAGTGATTTACCAAACATGGCCTATTCTTAGTGTATGTCTGAGTACCAAATACTTTGGTCACCTTTCCTAACAACATATTATGTTATAATAATTTATAAAACCTTAAAATAATGTTAAACATAATGCACCAAGTTCATTGATTATTCAATCTGAGAATATAGTCTACAAACAAACATAATGCATATAGACAGGATCTGTACTTTTGATTCAACTCAAAGGTTTTCAATTGAGAAAGCTAGGAAATTGAAACACTACAGGAATAAGAAAATACATTTACCAAAATAAAATCACCACCACCATTGTATTCATATGAATCTTTTATTTCAATACAAATAAAAATTTAAACAGTCCATGAAGCTTATTTTGGCAAACCTTCTTTCTATTACAGTCTTGTCTGCCCTATTTTTACTCATCTCCTTATATGTCCCTTCTACATACCATACTCAATACATATTTTACTATATGAAAATAGACTCTCAAGACAAACCCTATAACTATGTATTGAAACAAGAAACTTCCATCAACTTCTAAAACTCACATAGGGTGGTAAACAACAAACTGCCATGTCATACATTTTCAACCTGACACAAGACATTCCAAACCAACTTAGGACTCTAAAAAGACCTTATAGGTATACTAAAACTTCATTTAACATGACATAACATTATAACCCACCTTAACCATCTAAACACACTCTCAATCCCTCTTTATATGCTTGAAAATTCAAATTATGAAAAAGGTGAGAAAACTCTGAATGGACACAAATTTAAATTTGCATTCACCAACATGACTCCAAAGAACTTTATTGAGCAATCCCAAGATGCCCCTACATCAGGGGGGAGATGATATAAGGACTATAGGGAGAAAATAATCATATGTCACTAATTCACCTAAAGATTGAAGCAAATCCCATAAAATTATAACCCTTACAAGGATTGCTTCTACTTTTTAATCTGATTTAAACTTTAGAGTGTGTAATTGGCTCTGAAGATGCAATATTTGATTTTGATTATTATCTTCATATATAGTTTGAAGCTTATCCCAAGCATATTTTATAGTTGGATCACTATGGATATGAGGTTGTACCTCATCCTAAACTCCAAACATGATTATTAACTTAGCCTTTTTATTAGCTTTGTCATAGTTTTATTATTGATCAACATCTATTATATGTTGGACCCATGTGCCTTCTACTACTGACCAAATGTCTTCAAACTCAAGATGAGTTTATATTTTTGTTTTCCATGGTGCGTAATTATCACCATAAAGCAATTGTGTGTTAGGGAGCACAAAACATGGTCTAAAACCAGACATCATGAAAGTTATGAATGATAAGGAAATACAAGTATGTTTAAGTGTAGAAATGAAATGTACATTTAAAAAATGTAAAGAAAATGTAAAAATGCATACACAAAGATGACAAATCACACATAATCACATAATAGATGTCAAACTCTGCTGAAAATGCATCCAAAAATGTAATGAAAAATCAGATTAGATGTCAATTTCAATCAAAAATGCATCCAAGGAGCAAATAAGGTCACAATTTTCCCATTACATTTTTAAAATTTAGTGACACCAATGGACAGATAAACAAAAAATATGCACTTTTGAAAAAATGAAACTCAAATTTGAGTTATGATTCAAAAGTTATAAGTGTTCTGATTTCCCATTAAAACAAAATAATTTTAAAAACACTAAAAAATGGTTTTTGAGGGAAAATAAAAAACATATTCGTGTGACCACTCATTAGAACTAGAATTTTAACATGGAATTAAAAAATTCAACCAAAGGAAATAAAAAGTCTTCCTAATTACCTCGATATGCATGCAAGCAAGTTTGACTTCTTTAAGCAAAAATTTAGCTTAAGATGGCAAATAATGAATTTCTAGAGCAACAAAGAAAGAGAATGATGCCAAGATCAGGGTTTTAATGCCAAGATTTGGTGGTTTATTAGGATCAAATCTAAACATTTTTCAAGCTAAAACCAAAATTCAAAAAACACCAAGTTTGGATATCACACAATTTGTCTCTCCTCCAATGCAACCAAATCCTCCTACATAGCAGCCTCGATGCCACCACTCTCTCCACATAGTAGAAAAGAACATTGGCTTTGTAAATGGAATGTCAGCCTATGACATCTCAATGCCTATCTTTCAAGTTAAGATCTCCAATGCAGGCCTAAGATAAAAAAATTCTAATACAGCATTACAGAAGCAAGATGCCTAGGTAAATTTGTAGAAAAAAAGACAAAATACTTATCTTTTTCCAATGTCAAGGCAACAAATTGATGACACCTTAGCTAGATCTTTATTTCATGCATATTTAGCCCCTTTGTTTTATTTTTTTGCCTCAACAAAACTTCTACAACATGCTCAAACCCAATGTAGCATAAATCTTTACAGATCTGGTCCAACATAGTCCTTGAGAAAAACTCAGATGTCATAGTGGGTCTCTTGGACCAGCTGGGTGATGCCAAAAATATTATTAGTTGTAACAATAATAATTATCTCTTAAAATATATAGCTTGTTGATTGTAGTATATATGGCTTGTAGGCTCTTTAGATTTGGGTGATTTGAAATTGAATACAATCATCTAAAAAACATAGATTTGATATCAAATTGATATAAAAAGGGTTTCAATAATCTTTTTAATATTATCAATTTAAAAAATTGATCAATATTAAATATAGATTTCAGATCTAAAATTACAAAATTAAACCCTCTTCTACAGGCTCAATACAAATAATGAGTTCAAATCCTCATTAAACAAATGTCAATAAATGATTGAATATGAATCCTTTTAGCCTGAATTGATGTATAAATTGTCAAAATTTTGCAAAACCAAAAAAACTTGCCTACAAGACAACTATTTTCCTTCCATAAAATTGGCCAAAATTCTAGTAGTATTTCGACTTGGATGGATGAAATTGGAGTAGTTTGATGCATCTAAGGATCACATGAACTTGGCTCTCAATCTCTACTAAACTCCAATACTTTGAAAAAGCTACTTAAGATTACCTACTCTAATAGCAAATGAAAGATGAAATGAAATTGAATTAATAAAATCACTACAAGAGGTGTTTATTTATATAACACCAAGTGATATTAGATCTCCTAATTTGTAGGAGATTATGACTCACAACAAAAATAAACACACATAGGAAATACCCCATCTAACTAACCTATGTCAATCAAAGGAGTAAATTACCTTGAAACATTTATTACAAATAGCTGGGATAAATTAATTATTCTAACAATATTGAAGGTGGTCAGTAGCTAGGATTGGAGGTGCGACAAGTTGATCAACAATGATTTTTCCTTTGATAACTTTCGAAGGGGATTAGAATGAATGATGACATAAGTGGTTTGATAAAGCATATAATGTTGGAGTTTTTTAGTGGCAAAATATATGGTGAGGCAGTCACGTTCAATTTTTATATAATATTTCTCATAATAGATGGCATATTCCCTCCCAGTATCATCTTGTTGGGTAAACATTTCCCCTACTAATATGGGTGTGGAAGAGGTAAATAAGATTAACAGATGATTGTTTGAAGGTACCTATAACTGATGAAGACCTACATAAATAGAATAATGTCATTTTGAAGTGACTTTATGTTAAACATGTGTACAAAAAGTTATAAATATACCAACTAGTTTTATATAGTAATGCAAATATATAAAAATATAATAGAATGGTGAAAATGATGGTGTGAAATAAAACCTACAAGGGTTAGATTCATATTGGGTTCACCAAAATGTATGCAATGAGAAATGCAATAGATCTATAAATCCATCATAGATTAGATAACAAAAATCCTCATTACACTTTTGATTATGGATACATTAGATATTAGGGTTCATGACTAATATAGATCTATTAGATCTAGCTAAGGGATCTATTACCACAATAAATTCACTAAGGAGGGTTCCAAAGCCTCCAGTCAAGCAAACCTAACTAGGTACTATGTTTTTATATTCACTAAACTAATAACAAGTAAATAATTGTCTAATCTAGTGCTCACCAAAGATTGTAGCACAAAATAGGTTTAGTAAATAACAAAGTAAACATACATAAGATAATCCTATTTAAGCTATGTATCATTAAAACCCTAATGCATAGAGAGAGTAATATATTCAAAAGCCACTACGTATGCTACTTCTATCTACTAAATAAAGGATCAAAATTAGAGATACTTACCTTGAAGATGAACCAATCGAGACTCAATCTGTCCCTTGGCCAAAGGTGCTTCACAATAGGTTGTTGTGGTTTTTAAGGATCACTGAGAAAGGTCAAAACATCCAAGACTTATCCATAAAATAAGATTCTTCTCCAAGTATAAACCTTAAGCTAAGACTCCTCAAGTAGAATAATGAAAGAGTAGATTGTAAAGAAGTGCAAATGAATAATTACTCTTATTATCTCCCTAATAATGGTGAAATGGATGTGTTTATATAGGTAGATCTAACTCTAGTCCTTTTTAAAAGTTTAGGTTGACAAGGTCGACCCAATCAACCTTGTATTTTTATTGACAAAAAATAAGTTAGGTCTTGGTCTAGGTTGGCCAAGGGATAACATAGACCCTAAATAATTTTTCTCAATTAGAGTACAAAGTCAATGGGGATGACAATTTAACATAAAGCATCAAAAAGGATTTTAGGCTAGGTAAGGGTTAATGAAGGTGGAAAATGGCTAGATAAGGGTGAAAAATAGGAACCAAAGCTTAGGGTAATGTTTTTAGGAGATGGTTAGATTAATAAAAAGAGGTAATAAGGGACAACAATCCTATGAATCACCAATGGTCTGCCCATCCCTTTCCTGGTGTACCCCTTAAGGCATGCACTTAGAGATATTGAGACTCGACAAGCTCCATCAAGATAGAAAGCATCATTAATTGATAAAATTTCAAAATATTATGTGTATAAACCATATCCACATCATCCATATCTAAATCCTAAAAATCCAAATGCAAAGCATTTTTTTAATACTTGGATTAAAATTTCCAAAACTTGAATCTTCTTTCCATCTACTTGAGCCTCCTTGATATTATTTGATTGAAATTGTATATGTTGTGCCACATCCATGTTGATGAATTTATATTTTCTACTAGGGTTTATGGTCATAATGAATTTATTACTTTGAATATAACCATGAAACTGAAATATTGAATAATTTATGTTTGGAGATAACCTATTTGAATCCTTATCATCCTTTTGTCCTTCTTCCTTATCATGATCCTTTACCTCTCCTTTGACATCATTTATAGCTTCCTCATCATTATTATCTTCCCATTCTTTTTCATATTCATCATCTATATGGTCTTCCTCATTACCATTATCATCATTATTTTATTCATTGTATTTCTCTTATTCATCCATTATTTCTTATATATTCCATTAATCTAATAATATATTGTCCATATATTTCCATGATAATTTATTTCATACTTTAACAAGATCATCATACCATATCAATACAAGACCCTAGAGATGAACTTTAAAACATATTAGCCATTATATTGATTTAAAATAAGTCTCCTTAAATTAAAACAACCATTTTATAGCATTAATATCATCCTATCCTAAGAACCTTAGTAACATTATGATCCAAAAAAATATGGTTTTCAAAACACTTGTATTCAAAAGTTATCAAATTTCTACATAGATATGAGAACAAAACCCTATAGATAAGTAGATCTGAATTTCACCTTTGACTAAAGTTTAACCAAATGGTTTTGGCCTTAGCTCACCCTCAAAACCAAAACTTCAAAGAACATACCCTAGATATTTTTTTAAAATATTTCCAAAAATACAAAGAAAGTTGAAAATTTCCCAAAATTGCACATTATATGGTAATTTTATGCAAAAAAATAAAATCGTGATAATTTACTCCAAACTAATCACATAACCACAAAATTTTTAATGTAGCTTCTTTGAATGATTATTAAACTTTAGTAAAAAAATATATAAATAATTTCTTGAAATATTGGTAGATATAGTGAAATTAAATGCATCCCTAACATAGTAGTAACTCACTCAAAATTAATCACATAACCCCAAATATTTTATTGTAGTTTCCTTGATTGATTTTATAAATTCAGTGAAAAAATTATAAAATAATTCCTAAAATTGCAACTAATATGACAAATTTATGAAAAAACCTAAAATTTAAATAACTCTCTCCAAATTGATCTTCAAACCTTAATTTTTTTTCATATGGTGTCGTTGAATGATTATCCAACTCTAATAAGGGAATCATAGAAAAATTCACAATAGATTGTAAGATATAAGTGATTCTCCAAAATTATGGTTTCACCCACATAGTTGTCTAAATCAAAACTCTAATACCACTTTTATTAAGATCCACACTTATAATAATAGAATAATTTAAAATATAATGTATATTAACATAACACAAGAGATATTGACATGTGGTAACATTACGAATAACACAGTCTTCTTATGGGCACTCTTTCAGAATTTGAATTAGTTGATTCGCAGGTAGGCGGGAAACTGGTCAGGGAGAATCTGGCAAGAGGTATAGACCCTGGAGGAACCATAGGAGGTGTTGAGAAGAATGTTGGGTCAGAATCTTTGGCTGATGTGGATAATGGAAAGTCTTTGTGCAGATCTGATCCTCTTTGTGGGGTCCATGTCCCCCAATTGGATTCCCCTTCTGCTTCTCATGTGTTGGGGCAGGAGCTCGAAAAGGAGAAAGATAATGTTGATTCTAACAAAGAAAAGTCCTCAGAAGGGCTGAAGGTAGGGTTCTCAGAATGAAGGACGTGGTCATCTTTGTTTGGCAAGAAACCTACTAGAAAATCTCTTTTCCCGCCAGTGACTACTAAGTCTTGTTGGGAAAAAGGTGAGTTTCAAGTTTTTATTCCAGATCCTTTAGTAGATTTTTCTGTGTCCTCCATGGATTCCACCCTAGTGGGAAAATTTTTAGGAGCAAGACCAAATCTAGAATCTCTTACAAAAATGGTTAAAAGGAAATGGGTTATTCGAGGAGAGGTAGATATTGCACCAATGTCGAATGGTTTCTTCTTGTTTATCTTCAACTGTAAGGAAGACATGAATACAGTTCTTTGTGAAGGACTGTGGTCTTTTGGTAAATGCTCTCTCACTACTAAAAAAAGGGAGCCTAACATGGATCTCTCAGATTCTTTTTTCTTAACCACTCCCATTTGGGCTAGACTTCCTGGTCTCCCTTTAGATTTTTGGCATGAGGACATTTTTAAAGGTATTGCCAGTTCTTTTGGTGAATTTGTGGCATTAGATAATGCTACAGCTACTAGAACCAAACTTCAAAGTTCCAGACTTTATGTTAAAGTGGTAGGTCTGAATCATCTCCCAAAAAAGGTGGAACTAATATCCAAGCTTGGTAAAAAAACTCAATAAATTTTTTTTGAAGATCTGCCCAACTCTTGCTATGCTTGTAAGAAACAGGGGCATCTAGTTAAAAATTGTCCCTCCAAAAGTGAAAATCATCCTAGTAGAGTTTTAGATGGGAAAAAGACCAAGGTCCAACAAAAGAAAGTATGGAAACCCAAAGAAGATCATTGCCAATAACAAAAGAATAATGAAGATTATAAAGCTCTACATGCTGAGGTGGATAAAGAGCATTCTTTTGAAGATCCTAAAGCTCCATATGCTGAGGCAGATAAAGAGCTTTCTTTTGAGAAAGAAAATTTTGAGAAAGAAGGGCATGGTTTGCAATCAGTTACCATAATACCTGAACAAAGAATAGATGATCTGACAGATCTATCAAAACAAATTGTTTTCTATCAAAGGATAGAAGATCGATGGAGAGATGTAGACGACAAAATTTTGCTAGAGGAAGGTGAATTCTTGGCTGAAGCTAGAAATAAATCAGAGGAGGGAGATCTTTTTCTCAGTCCAGGGAGATCCAGATGTTATCGCAGGCTAATAATGACTTTCCTTTGGATGAGCCTCCTATGAAAGATAATGGAGAAAACTCAAAGCATAAACTAAACCAAAGAAAAAGGGATGGAAAAAAGATCAATACTAAGGGGGTAGAAACTAGAAGCAGCAAAAAAGATCAGCAAACTAAGGCGAAACCTCTTGCTTCTACTCTGAATAAATCTGGAAAAAGTGCTGAACAGCATTCTAAGGTGAAACCGGATGTTGGTTCCCCAAACAAACCTAGAAGAAGATCCACTAAGAAAACCAGAGAGCTAGAAAGTATGCAGAATATTGTTGATGGTAGGCAGGCAACTATTCTAGATTTTGCCCCTAAAAAATAGATATAAAATCATTACTTGGAATACTAGGGGGCTGAATAGTATTCATAAACTGGATATTGATGTTGTCTCTGTAAAACCTGATTTTGATGCTACTATTTAGTAGGTTTCAGGAATATTTTTCCTGGTGGTTGTTAATGCTTTATCTTTTTTGATTCTGTTAAAGGGTTTTGGGGTGCCTTCAAAACCTGCTTTTACCATAATCTAAAACATAACACAACAGATAAACTTCCATAAAATAGTTTATCTTCTTTGTCTTTTTAGCCTTCCAAAGAGCATAAAATATGAACTTATCAAAATTCAAAGGAACTTGCTTTAGACTAGGCCAGAAGAAAGGAATATGTTTCATCTTGTCACCTTGGATAAAGTTTATAACCCTAAACATTATGGAGGACTTGGCCTTAGAAACTTTCATCTAATGAACAAAGTGCTCCTCTTTAATTTTGTATGGAGTTTTGTTAAAGAAAATAACACTTAGGCTAACATTTTGAGATTCAAATATTTAGATGGCAAAAATCTAATGTGCATTTTTTAAGATGACCAATTTGTTAGGGGTTCACATTTATGGAATTTCCTAATTTCAAATAAATATATAATATCCTCTAGCTCAAAATGGTAGATTAGTAGTGGTATGAAGGTTGAATTTTGGAAAGATTCATGGGTTTTAGACCAACATCTTGGTCAATTAGAACCTTGGCAGCATACTCAAGAGTGCATCCAAAATAAGTATGGTTGCAAGGTCTATGATTATTGGTAGGTTATTGAATGGGTTAAAATCTAAAAAAAATTGCATATAAATAATTTGAATCAAGAGGATATTATCATTGTGTCAAATTTGATTAATTTATTGAGAAATTTTCACTTGTTAACTATTAACAATGAAGATCAATTGGTTTGGAAGTAATCATTTAATGGTCAATATCAAGTGAAAACTAGTTATACTTTGTTAGCTCAATATCCAAGAACTATTACTGATTGGGAAGAGATTTGAGATAAAGTTTTTATTCCTAAAATTAATTTATTTTTATGGGTGGTAGTCTAAAACAAAATCTTAACAAAGGATAATTTAAGAAAAAAAGGATTCATATTAACTAATAAATGCACCTTGTGTGAAAATTAAAATAAAACTATTTTTTGCCTATTTTTGGATTGTCCTTATGCATAGGAAATTTGGAGATTTTTTTTCTAAAATTCAATGTTAATTGGATATTTGTTGGGTCTCTGATGGAATTGTGGCAGTTCTAGGAGAGCCCTTTTTAGAATGTCCTTATTCAAAAAATATGGAATCTCTCATTTACACACATCATCTGGGGTATTTGGGGAGAACATAACAACAACATTTTGAAAAATAAGAAGTGTTAGTAAAATTTTATCCAAAAGGATTTATGAGTCTTTAATTGAAAACTTCAATATAGTTCCTAATGAAAAAGGCAAAAGTTTATTAATGTTTGAACTCTAATAATCTCTTAATTGAAAAATTGACCCTACTAGTTTTGGAAAGAGTGATCCTAGAGATGAAATTAGAAGAATAATTAAATGGAAACCTCCACCTTTGGTCTATTTAAAGCTTAACTTTGATGGGGCTTCTAAAGGTAACCTAGGCCCAACAAGAAGAGGAGGTATAATAAAGGAACATCAAGGAAAGTTTGTGGTAGCTTATGCAGGAGATATGAGAATTAAATCCAACCATTTGGCATAAGACCTTGTATATTTTTGGGGTCTAAAGTTATCTCAACAAATGAGATTTTAGTTTCTCATTACACAAGGGGATTCTTTAAATATAATAAATTATCTCTCAAGGAAAAACTCTATTAGTTGGTCAATAAATCAGTTGGTGGATGAAGTTATCCCTATTCTGGACTCTAAGCAACAAGTGATTATTCAACATGTATATCGAGAAGGAAAAATGATAGCATTTTGGTTCACTAATAGGTGTGTGGCCTCTTTGGTTTTGTCTAATTGGATGAATATTGAAGATCTTCCCTAGGACATTATTTAGAGGATAAAGGGAGAAGTTGTTTGTAATGAACATAATACTTAAGTATGTGGGGGTCTTCCCCAAGTGTTATTTTATAGGCTATTGTAACTTCATATATTTAGTCTATAGTCTTATCCTTTATTTTATTAAGATCTTTTTAAATTTCCCCTTCTTCTCTCTCAATGAGAAGCTTCTAGAATCAGGAAACACAATACATAATTGTATTTCTTCTAACAAAGGCAATAAGAACATAGATTTGGGGTGTTTCTATCATTCAGGCAATTGGTTTTGGGAAAGACATAATTTCCCCTATTTTAGAGGCTAAGAGGTTACAATACAATTTTCAAATAGGATAGATCGTAAAATGCCTAAGGAATTCAAAAGAATGAGGTAACTTGGGAGGCTCTACAGACTGGGGGATTTTCAAGGGTCATGGATAAAATTGAAGGGTATGATAGCCATATTTTAACTCTAATAGCGAATTATTGTAAGGAAAGAACCCTTAACATTAATGGGGTCTTGCTAGAGATCATGGAAGAGTTGATATCACATATGATAGGGTTGGAGATGGAGGACACCAAATTTATGAAATGGACAGGGACTACAAAAAAGAGAAGGAGATTTGTCTATTAGAGGGTGAATCCTCAGAGATTATTCAAAATTAATTTGAATAGGAATCACTGCCAAGGCCATTTGGAGAAGTTACTTTTCATTTGATGCAATACAACACACTTGAAGATAAGTTCAACATGGTTCAATGCTCTCTTTTTATATTTTTTAACTATTTTAGGCATGCAATCCCCTTGAATCTTCTATTCTACATCTTGCTTTATTTGAAGTCCTCCTTTTGAAATATAAAAAGGGAAATTATCCGGATCCCAAATATGAAGGGGTTATATTTATCACCCATAAGTACTTTAAGGGTATGAATCAAATAACTCCATAAATTCCCAATACTCATAATAAAAAAGTTTTGAATAAATTTGTGGATATCAAAAAAATTAAGAAGGTATGGATCAAGTATCCTTGTAGCATCTCCTTTAAGGTTATTAAGGTTAATGATGCTAAAAAATTCAAGATAGTAGCTTTAAAATGTGTCTTAGGAGTGTGGCCAAAGAAACTCCTATATCAGTCAAGAGTTTTGGTAAGAATGGTAAAATAAGGCATTTTTTAGAGGATTCAATTTTGATTTAGTAAGATACGACTGGTACTAAATATGTCAATAATAAAAATGACTTGGGAAGGGTAATCAAGGCTTCTCAGACCAAGAAAACTAATTTTGGGAAAAGGAAGACAAGGGAAGAACCTAAAGAGAAAGACACAAACTCTACAGGTAAGCAACCTCATGATTTGAAAAAATATTTCAATATTTTAATGGGTTCTTTGAAAGGGAAATACAACTCTGACAAGATAGAAGAAGAATTAGAACTACAAAAATCCATTATGTATTGGTTCATGAGGGAATTAATAGAGAAAGTAAAGGGAAATTCAAATATTTGTAGCAAGAGAATGAAAGATTGGTTCAAATAAATTATGATAAGGATTTTAATCAACAACTTTAGAGTCTCCAAGTGAGGGTTGGTATGCTTGAAAATGAAAATAGCAAGTTAAAAAATAATATTAGATTTTTTGTGAATTATATCAATGCAACTATGAATGAGGGGATTCAAAATTTAGAAAATTTTAGATCTCATCGAGGAGATCTTTTTGAAATTAATACCCCAAGTAAAGGCAAAGGGAAACATGTTCAGTGTAGTAGGTGTCAAAAGATGTTGAAAAAGAAAAACTTTTTCTTCAACTCAACTCAAATCTCAAAAGAATGAAGAGTTGATGGGAATATGTTTCTATCAATTTGGACATGGAATAAGCTTCATTTTCACTTTTTTCTACTTTCTACTCTTGGCATATCTTTGGCTATTTTTTAGTTATTTTTAGGCAGTATTATAACTAATTCTAGTTATGTTTGTCTTTGTCTCTTTTGTAGACTATGGTGGTCATTTGGTTTCTTTTTGTTTGTACTTCTCATGGGGTTTAAGGATCCTAGTCAAAAAAATCCCCCCCTTTAACCTTAATAAAAAAACATAACAGAGGAGATATTGGTGGGCCAAGAATCCCAAATATGTAATATATTCAAAAATAGAATAATACCCTTATGGTAGGGCAACACCATACAAAGCTCCTTAAGAAAAGAATAACTTCACTATTCCACTTCAAGGTGGGCACTTCCATGCCCAGATATGTAATATATTTAAAAATATAATAATACTATTATGGTAGGGCAATACCATGCAAACTCCT
This sequence comes from Torreya grandis, assembly GCA_037957365.1. Classification (NCBI taxonomy): domain Eukaryota; kingdom Viridiplantae; phylum Streptophyta; class Pinopsida; order Cupressales; family Taxaceae; genus Torreya; species Torreya grandis. Next base: position 2,087,055 of record JARHVA010001211.1, on the reverse strand, counting down.
TAAGAAAGGAATAAATCCAGTATTCCACTTCGAGGTGGACACCTCCATGCTCAAATATGTAATATATTCAAAAATAGAATAATACCTTTATGGTGGGGAAACACCATGCAAAATCCTTAAGAAAGGAATAACTCCACTATTCTACTTCAAGGGGGACACCTCCATGCCCAAATATGTAATATATTTAGAAATAGAATAATACCCTTATGGTAAGGAAACACCATACAAACTCCTTAATAAAGGAATAACTCCACTATTCCACTTTGATGGGGACAACTCCAATATCCTTCCAATAAATAGAGGACTCAAGACTTACTTTATATTTTTTTCAATAATATTCATCTCCTTTATATATACCATATTACTAATAAGGGATGGATAAACTTCTAATCCCAATGTAGGCTAACTCACTACCCAAAGTACTAATTCCACAAGTTACTCATTTCACCCAATATATTTGACCCATAAAAGTAACTAAGGGGGATTTTTTCCACATGTTAGCATCTACATAAACCCATCTACACTGACATATCATATCCCTATATACATAGCATAATTATCTCACATATCCAAGCAAAAATCTTTTTTTATTTAAATTAACTTAAAAAAGGCCTATGACATAATTGACTTGCCTTTCATTCTTGCTATGTTGTAATCCCTTGGTTTTGTTTTTCCACTCTATCCAAACTCTCTTTCAAGATTATTATTCTTTTCTCACCATTATGGTCATCAATCTAAGAATTTTGATATTTTTTGATCCATTAGGCAAGATTTCCACTTAATTATTTATGTATATGTCTTAGTCATGGAATGGTTTGGATAATTTTCAAGGGGTTATGATTTTAGATGGTTGGTTAAGGGAATTGATCTTCCTCATTTGTCTCAAGACCAACTTCTTAATAGGCACTTTTTTTGAGTCATTCCTTACTATTTTGGAAAGATAAATGGTGCTTCACAACACCATGGAAAGCCTTTAGGTTTTTTCCATGGCCTATAGCTTCAACATTCAGTGGGTGAAGACTTAGACTATAATAAATATTATGGCCCTAAACCCAGTTGGATTGAAGATTATTAGTGGAAATGGATTGCTCATAGGGAAAAGTTTAAAAAAATTGGCATTCCTTCTAATTTTCAAGTTTCCCAAGTTGAGATATGAAACTATGGTGTCACTAGATTGGATAAAAAACTTTCATATTGCATTACTAAACCTCTCTCTCTCACAATAAAGTTTCAAATTTGTTCCAAAGTTTTGGTTACCACACATTTTTATTACTCTTCTTGTTGGCCTTCTTTTAAAGTTTCCTAAAGGAGATTGAAAAGTTATTTCAAGAGATCCTTTGGGCTGACTCTTAAGGGAAAAAAATTATTTCTTATAGTATCATGGGACATCTATTTAAAACCCAAATAGTCTAATGGGTTAGGCCTTATTTATATTTTCAAGCAAGGAATTTTACTTTATGTGAAATGGATCCATAGGGAAATTGAAGGGCAAGAAGCTTAGAGATTTATTCTTAGGGATTGCATCTCCTCTAGAAATCCTTATGTATTAATATCATGGATGAGGTTGGTATTTTAAAAATTTGTCATTACACATATCCCTATCAAAATTGTATGTATATTTTTAGAAAAAATCATATGAAAGGCCTAAGAGACCATTAAACCATGGATGGTTTAGAAGAGGCATGAATGTAGATCAAGTATTTATATCAATTCACACTCTCTATGACGGTCCCCAATTATTATTATTAATGTCAAAACCTTGGTTGGAGTTCCTTGAATCAAAACCCTTTAACTCTTTTGTAAATACATGCATGTCATTAAGGACATCTTTGTGAAATAATATACATATTAAGCTAATTATAAAGCTTTAAAGACTAAACTCAAACCTAATAAAAAGGATTTTAAACTCATTTTTGAGATTTAGATGGCTATGCTAGATTGCCTTGCACAAAAATGGAATTAGAAGCTTTCCCAAATGGTGGAAAGATTGGAATTGGGGTGTTCACTACTTTGCTTCATTACAAACCCTGAATTGGTTATCAATCGCTAAATCCCAACATTATTCCTTGTAAAATTAACAAAAATGATGTAATATTAAGAGTTCTACATTTATTTGGAATATAAGATTCCAAATCATTTGATTTATGTTTTTATAACCCCAAAAGCCTTTTTTGCATGGTGTCAAGGGCTTCTAGTGGGTCAATATTTCTTCATATAGGGACACCATCTCACAAATTCCCTCCATATGGATGTTTTACCTTTTTTTGAAAGAGTTAAGTGGGAATAGGACAATCAAATATAAAATAAACTATTGTAAAATCAAGCTAATTAAATAATTTAGATTCACAATATTTTGATAAAGTGTTGATTTATGAAACTATGCTAAATATAGAAATTATAATGTCAAACAGTAATGTGAATGCTAAAACAAAAAGAATATATAACAATTATATTTTTCAAAAATGTGAAAGAATATATAGGAAATATAGGTGTATAAGAATGAAGGATGATGTTCCACATGGATATCATCAATTTTGAATATCATCTCATTGGTCACTTGGATACTACTATTAGAATCTAGACACTAGCATTGACACTTTTATCCTAGTGAGACACTTATGTCCATAATGAAATACACATCCTTTTATATAAATTCCACATATTATTATTATGTTTCATTATCACCTTTCATATTATTTGTTTAGATCATGCAAATAGATTATTGACATTTGTATATAGTTCAAAACCCTAGGTCTTCTAATTAGAGCATGCCACTTAAAAAATAGGGGTTAGTAGGCTCTATTAAGTCAATTTAACCTTAAATACACCCTTTTTAGTGACACTACCTATATATAAATTACTTATAAGAAGGTCTCATACTGATACAGTTCTCCCCCTTATGTGGTTTATGTGCGAACAACTATGCAATATGTTATATGCGAGTGCATGTAATGATCTATCTTGTAGCTTGGAAAATATTGCTCATGGATTTCTATTTAAATGTTTTATACATGTAATAATACTGCTCATATGATTTATTTGGAAATAGGAAATAATAGGGTAGTTTTACAAGCTTTAGAGGTGCTTTCTCTTGGTATAAGATATATGTGTGCTTGATTTATACTTGATCATAATGAATGGTCTTTTACTTATGTTTATACCACATATTTTGAAATGATCTCACATGAAGTTTAAAATAATACTATAGGCTGACCCATACATGTCAAAATATTTAAAAAAATTATTGTTTTTAAGATTTGGACACTAGTGTCAAACCTGATACACTAGCATCGACACTAGTGTTCTAGTTTAAATGGTAGTGTCTGGGAGGATAGAAAGTTACAATATATATGTAACTACCAAAATATGATTTTAATCAAGGTTTAAGTAAACTCTGGGCTACAAGTGATCTATATAATAATAATTTTATATTTTAAATATAATATAACCATTTAAGCACATTGATATGGTGAATGTAAGTCTTGCGATAGAGGAAAGGTCATGAACTAAAGGGTTAAGCCATGAGTGATATTTTCCAAAAGTACAAAACTATTTTATCATGTAAAATCCATATTTAGCATCTACAATGGACATACTAAGTCTCTTAAACACATTTTTTATTTGTTTATTATATCTAAATAGCCCTAGAGGTAAATTCACTCATATTTCATCCCTTTAGACGTAAGCCATTTTTTGGTAAATGGGTCTATTCAAGGATTCTAGTATGATCCCTATGAGATTCAAACATATTTGGCATATTTTTTGTATTGAGATTCTATTTATTTTTTAGAAAGATATAATATTTTATGTATTTTATAAATAACATATAAATAGATATTTATCTATTGATAACACAATTCCTATGCTGTCAAATTATTTTATCAGAATTCAAAACTAATTGGTGTATTAAATCTAATTAAGATAAAATGAATATAAATTTAGAAAATGTTTTAAATCACTTTTAACCATTAGAATGAAATTAAAATCACTTAAATATATGAATTTTTAATGAATAAAATAAAATAACCATGAACAACAAAAGGAAACTTAGCTAATTTCTCTCTATAACTTGACTATGTGTGACTGAAACTAATTAACTCATATTGATCCTATGCGTGTCATAGGAACTATAATTGTAAGTGATCATGATCAAGATTGACTAGTAGGGAGTAGGATTAACTATCACTATTGTCCTCTTCTAATGAATTATGTCTTAAATGAAAAATTAGGTAAATTAGGGCATAGTCATTTGTGCCTACTTAAAACATGCTTGTGTGTAGGAATTTGACTTTCATATGCATGTGAATAGCCTGAAAATGACTTATTCAAAGTTGAAACCTTAATATGGATTGTAATAGATAAGAACCTAAAAAGAGAAAAGGGAGGAGTGTAATGGGCTAAGATGACCCAAACCACCCCCATGATGATTTTTTTTTGTGTATCTAAAACTTTAAAGAGAAAAATTAAGCCCACGTAGTTCTCCCACTTATAGTGCTTTGTGTGATTACACTCCTTTTGATACATGTATGCATATAGAGATATATTAAATACTTGATAATGATTTTTTGACTTAAATATAATAGGATCTTGACTTGGTTGGGGACTGATTCAAATGATTAGAATCATATTTGAGAAAAATAACGAAGCTTTGCTCAAAGTGAAAATAATGTAAGCCTAAATATTTAAATTACCAAGTGATAAAATAGGTGGATTATATGTGCCTTTATAACATTCCAAAAGGGAAAAATCTAAAGTTACATATCCTAAAAATATGGACCAACCTGTAAGGGAGGGTCTAAATTTTAAAATCATTTGTTTCTAGGTAAAAGGACAAGATCGACCCATATCGGTCAAGAACAACTAACACTATCGACCCATATTGGTTGATTTTGTCTCAAAGGGTAACATGTGAAATTTAAGATCTAAGATGTCCATACAAATGCTTAGAGGGGTTTTTTAGTGATCAAGAACATTTTTTTAGTGTAAAATAGTAACTTAAAAAGTGATAGGTCCACATAGGTACTTAGGATAGAGTTTAGGATTAAGTTCTCAAATCAATTAAAGTAAAAAGGGTCAAAACTAACATTATCAAGTATTCATAATCAAATTTGAGTGGCTACATTTCCCCTTCCTTTAGTATATAAATATTACTAAATTAAAGGGAAAGATGTATACCTGAGTGTGTATAACACACTTTGTCTTTAATAAGCTACTTCACTTGTGAAAGGAACGTTAACTTAGACAACCCTATAATAACTCATGAAGTAGTTATTTTGTTTATTTGAAATTTGAAAAAGCTTGAAATTTGAAAATTTAAAATTTAAAATGGTAATAAAGGAGGAATATACCAGTATGTGTGAAACTAATGCTTTTTTTTAAACTTTGATTGAAGATTATGCTTCCTTAAAGTATTGGAGAATTGGTGTTTTTGATGAAATAAATGGTTCTTTAGTTGAACCAATGGAAAATTAAGGGTGATCAAACCCTAATTTAAATTGAACATTTATAAAAAATAGAACCCATTTATGGATGTATAAACATCAATTTTCATTATTTGTCTTAATAACTCCAAGACAAAAATGGGTTGGAATCCACAATGCATTTGTAGGAAATAATGCTAAATGGAATTGAACCTTCAAGTTATGGATTATGCACTTAACTAAATTAATTTTTGTAGATGGATTATATATTTAATTACCATTTTGTTCCTTAGTTCATGTGTGCATGATCAAAAAAGAATGAAGTACATCCATTCTCTTATCACATGCCCATGGATATAAAATATTATTGAAAACATGGCATGAATTTGTATCATCTCCCTATGTGATAAATGTAAAATACGTAGTTGTATGTAGATGCAAATTTGTAAATTATCTTTGAAATTTGTGCATGAATTTGTATCATATATGTACTTTGTTCCTATAATTTTGATCCATATGCATGACATATTCCCCCATAATCTATACCAATGATTTAATTTTTAACCATTCAAAATTCTTTGAAACAATATTGTGTACCCAAAAATATTTTTTTCTCATGGAGGGCTATCTCATGTATGAAAATCCCATTGAAATTCCCACTTTTGAAGTGATGGAATGTGTATCCTAAAATTTACTCATATAAAAATAAAATTTAACTATATCATGTGTATCAATATTTAATCATTGAATATTTTAGCATATGTGAAAATTATATCAACATAGTAAGATTTCCATTGGAATAATATATATAACATATGAGGCAAGGCTTACAAAAATGCATCATTTAAACTCATACAAATAAATGTAATATAAGTTTATGTAGTATTTAGTGCATGATATGGATCATGTCACTCATCAAACTTAACAAGTTCAACAAGCACAACAAGTACAATGCCATATAATAAGGCCAAGGGGTGCATGCAATGGACATTCAAATGCCACATGATTAAAATTTATAAACACGAGGAAAAGGGCCACATGAAAGGGATATTAATAATATAACAAATAAGGGACATGTTCAAATGTCACATAAAAAAGGGCCAAGGGCTACAAATAATGGACATGTTCAACTATTGCATAAACCAATCAATGATCTCATAGAAATGCTCAAGAAATTGCACACAAGATAAAATATCCTTACACAACATTAAAAAAAGTCTAATATACTCTATACAATTAAAATCATTAATAGAGCATAGAAATAGATATAATGTGATCATATTTTAGAAAATGGCATATCTATGTACACAGTGTAAGATAGAGATGTTATCAAGACATTTGTAAGAAATATATAGCTTAACAATATATGATATATATAATGGTAACATATATACATACTATAACATTTGGATAATATGCCCCTAGTTTATCATGGCCACTAGGTAGAGGCAAGTCCACCATCTTAGTCAATGTGAAATTGTATGTCTTGCATAACACTCATAAATTCTAATGAAATGCATGTGTGATAGAAAAAGAATATGTTATCCACCAATCATGAGATAAATAATGCATGGCAATGATGTAAACTATACTTCTAATCATTCTCAAGTCTTGATTTTGAATTTTTAAAATATTTTGAATGTTTTTCTATTTTTAAAATATTTGAATTTTTTAGTATTTTTTTATTTTTTCAACTAGAACAAAAGAGACTAATAATTAACCCATGGGTTTAAAATTAGAATAAAGGGAAGGGATCTGAAAAATTTGTAAAATGTGTAAAGTATGTATTGAAAATGATGGCATGGCCATGTATGAGTAAGATTTCCCCAGTATATATGTGAATTTGGAAGATAAAATAAGAATGTGGAGGAATGATTGTGTATCCTCATCTCATCAAATGTAAGTTTGTTAAAGTATGTAACACCCATATATGATAAATATATCACAAATGAAATATTTTTCATAAATAAGTATTGTTGTGTAAATTTGAACTAAATGTAATATTAAAAATCTAGATGTATTAAAGTTCGGTGTGCTTAATTTTTTATCTAGCTATGTAAAAATGTTACAGGACATGATCGACTATCTCAAGATAGTAATGGCAATGTTGATGTTGATTGTTTCTATTTGATACTATTCACGATGGAAAAATATAGTTTGATTTATTTAGAATTTTAAAATAACATGATAAATGGTAAAATATGGAAAGATAAATCATTATTTTGGATTGTTCTGATTTGGGAATTGAAAAGGAAGGGATAAGAGGCTAAAAAGACAAAGAGCCAAGGGCTAAGAGAGTGATTGAATAAATCACATGTGTAAGAAGTAGAATAATATTATGATGAGACAATCAAGAAGCTATGTACAAGTAATTTTTGTTTTTTTCTATTATTTGAATGTTTTTAAAAAATTTAGAATAGTTGAAATTGAAAAGTGCTAACCAATGATCTCATCGAGGGGATGCACACATGTATGTTATGTGTCATTCATATAATCATACAAGTATTTTTCACAATCATAATCATAATCATCCTTTTATTCTTAAAATTGTGGTATTCCATTATTATCACCCTTTGTATCTATATATGTAAAACCAACTACACCATATATTGAAGTTATCTTAGATTTTTGTTGCTTTGTCATATGTGTTTTATGTGAATTTGTTGTGATGGTATTAACTATATTTTTTGGAATGTTAACTAAAAAAATATTTTACATTGTCTATTTTTGCTCTACATATTTTTCCTCTGTAACCATTTCATTTTCATACTAAAATGTGTCATAGTCATAATGGACCATGTTTTGATCCAAGTGCTATTATCAACTCAATGGATCCAATGCACCATTGAGGCCCAATAGTATTACCCAAGTGTTGATTGTCATACCCAATATGTTAGAGAAGTATCATGCAACATATATTCAATTCATAAAAATATGTAATCTCAACCTTGGTGCATTTCTTACCATCAATGTGAAGAATAATAATCAAAGGCTCTAAATATGAAGAAATATTTTTAGTTGAATTTTTTAGAACCATGTTAGCCTTATTGGGTATGTTTTGTTGTTGAATTTTCTTTGCAATAAACCATTTCTTAGGGATGTTTTCTTACTTATCTTAAATTTGTTTTAAAAACTTCTCTACATAATCTTTTAGTAATTTTTCCTTTTCAAATTTTTTATCTTTCTTATTTAATTATTTCTTTAGTAATTGTTATTTTTATAGCGTTATTTTTTCATCTTGTTCCTTTTGTAACTTTTCTTTCTTTATTTTTTATATTTGAATCATTGTTTGCTCTAACTTTTTCATTTGTGATCATTTTTCTCTATTTGTTCCTTTTACACTTATTCCTTAAGAGATGCAATCATAGTGTGAGTAGGTTTCTCAATTGATTTATAGGTTATAGGATCACCACTATCAATGATACTTTGTATTTTATTCTTAAAATCCCAAAATTTATTCATATAATACTCATGCATTCTATGATATGCACAATAGTATTTTGATTTTTTTAGAGAATGTATAGGAGGTAATGTGATCATCATGTTTCAAATAATTTGTCTTATGACCTCACTTGAACTCTTATTATCCTTTTGTATAATTTTTGAATAAATAATTGTACATGTATGTTCCTTTTGAATCCATACTTGAGATGATATCTTTTGAGGCACAAAATAGCTCGATGAATATATAGATATATAATTAACCCATGCATCCTCTAGATTCTTTATGTATTTGATATTGTTTTATAATGATATGATCCTTTTACTGTATTATTGATTTTTATTTTTCAACTCTTCTATGAATTCTCTCAAAGTGACTATTTGATCTTGAAGGGCTTTATAAGCATAAGCCTTAGGTACTTTAAATTGATTGAATATGCATATAAACATTATCTAGAGGATGTAGGAGGTGGATGGCTTTGATAATGTACATGTTGGTTGTCTCTATGATGTGGTGCCCCACTTCTTTGGGTGTTAACAACATGTACCATATAATCCATGGGCGAACAATGGGTGTGGGATAGTAGCTTTGACAACCTTGAGGCCTTGGTGGAGGAAAATCAAAAGGTCTTGAGATTGTTCATTAGTTATTTGATCATTATTAGATTTGATTCATTTTATTACATGAGTGTTAATGATATTTATTATTAGGGGAAGATAACATGTAATAAAACCTAGGAAAGCTTGAACAAAAAAGTAATCATCTAATATAACCATATATTATTTGCAAATTAAAAGACAAATAATAGAAAATTAAAATTTTAGAACCCAGAAAGGTTAAAAAATTGTGTATGAATATTAGTAAATTCTCATAAATCCAATGTCAAAATAAAGTGTTGTCAGTGTCAGATATCACATCTAAAGTCAAAAAAGTGCTTTTAGTGTCAACTATTAAATATGAGATCAAAATCAAATTCTATGTTAGATATTAGATCCAAGGTTAAAAGAAAGATATTATTTTGTCAGATGCTTAGTAATTTATCTAAATCTAAAGACAAAAAAATTGAAGTAATACTCAAATAAAAATTGTGGGTTCACCAATATGTTTTATCAAAATTTGGAATTAATTAGTGTATTAACTTTAATTAAGATAAAATGAATAGAAATATAGTAAACATTGTAAATCACATGTAGCTAGAAAAATGAAAGTAAAATCATTAAATTAGACAAAGCTCAAATGAATGAATAAACTTAACTGTGAACAACATAAGAAAACTTAGCTAATTTCTCTTTGTAACTTGACTATGTGTGATTGATAGATGACTAAAACTTATCAACTAAGATTGATCTTGTGTGTGCCATAGGAGTTATGACTACAACTGCTTAGGGTCAAGATCGAATGTTAGGGGGCATAATCAATTGACACTATTGTCTGCTACTAGTCAGTTTTATCCTTTATAGAAAGTTAGGGAAATTAAGGCACATTCATCTACACCTACTAAAAACATGCATGTGTGAAAAAATATGACCTTTAGATGAACATGAATAACCTAAAAATGATTTATTCAAAGTTGAAACCCTAATAGGGATTAAAATAGATGAAAACCTACAAAGGGAAAAGGGGGAGTGTAATCGATTGAGCTAATCCCAACCATCCTATGATGATTGCTCAATGCCTATACATCTAATACTCTTAAGAGGGTGTTTAACCCTAAATTTTAGATAAAGATGGTATCTAAGGTTAATAAATATAGAATTATTTATAACAAAAGGGTGATAAAATTAATATTTATAAGGTCAATTAATATAAAACTTAGATAAATAATATTTTAAATTTATATAATTAAGATTACTAAAAATAACAGAGTACATCTATTGAAAGATATTGTAATAAATAAGTAACAATTGTACTTAGCTAATTTATTACATGGAGATATATCCAAAAAAAATAGAATTAAAATATTTATGACCAATATTTTGGATCTATCATAAGATTCTATAAATTTTACTTATATGGCCATGGATACTACCATCAGATTTGGACACTACTGTCAATGTTAGTGTCTAACTGTGACACAAGTGTCTAATATAGAATAATGACTAGATATTGATGAAACCAACTTCATCATTTTAGGTTTTATGTTGTATTTATATTAATGTATTCAAATATAGGTTATAGGTTGTCACTCTTCACTATTTAATCAAACCCTAACTCTCCATCCCTCTTCACCTGTGGAATGAGTTTGCTGAAAAATGGGTTAGAGGGCTCATGTGTTGAGCTTCCCTAAAGACCACTATGTCGATGGGTATTGTCTACATATCCAATACTCCAAGGAGGGCCTCATACTTTTGTATTTATCCCCTATGTATGGAAAAATGTGTGAATAAGGGTGCAATATACTATATGAAGATGCATACATTGATCTAGTTTGTAATTTGACAAATATTATTCATGAGTTTCTCCTTGAGTATTTTAAACCTATGATATGATTGATTATATGTTTATTATGAAAATAGGGATGAATAGGGTAGACTAGAGTGCTTATGCAGTTGATTTATTTAGCTTTAGTAGGTATTTACTTGGCTTTTACTAGATGAGGAATAGAAGGCTTATACTTATATTTAAACCACACCTTATGAAATTATCTCATGGTAGGGTTCAATAAAATAATTAGACCAACCAATAAGTTTTGATCATTTTTTAATTTGGATGAATTTTGACTACTGGACACTAGATAAGGTTCTAGACACTACCATCGATAATAGTGTCCCTCTATGGCCAATAGTGTTCAAAGGGATAGAAAAAAGGTATGGATGTGAAACTGACAGTGAAGGATGTTTATCAAGTTTTTAATTTTTTTTGTAGTATAAGGGACCTGAATCATCAAAATGATATGGATTAGACTAAGAGATAATCATTTAGGCACATTAATATGGAAAATGTGAGCCTTTCGGCATTAGGGAGGTCTAGAACTGAAGGAAATAAACTTGGTTGATATTTGTCAAATGTACAAGACTAACATAATATAAATATTAAGTTTTAGTATCTATATTTTCTTCACATTTAATATAGTACTGCATAATGATGAGGTTACTATTTTAAGAAAATAAATGTATACCTAGGTGTGTATAACACACCTTGTATTTGCTTAAGCCTAGTTTGAGTGCTTTTCTAGTGCATGATCTATAACTAAGAGCATGTTATAATATAAATCAGTCCATATAATCTAAAATTTTCAAATAATTTTAGTACTTGAAAATAAAGAGAGAAAGAAAGAAGTACACCTATGAGTCGATGTAACCATGTTGTCTTTTGATGATGTAACTTGGTAAAGGTGCTTATTTATGAAGCAATCGAGTTGGAAAAGGTTTAACCTTAAACCCTAAATATTTAAAGAGATATTGAAAGGTATTATGCCCCCCATCTAGTGTAAGGATGAGTTGTGACATGGCCATTGACATCATTATATCTTAATCTCACAACTCAAGTGTGAATATATCTAATCTGGTGAGGGTGAACGATTTAATCAACTCATCATATAAATATGGTGATATTGGATGATTTAATCACTCCAACTATAAATTTGGTGAGTTTGAATGATTTAATCACATCAACCTATAAAATGAACCCACTATTATAGCATAAAATGCTTGATAATAGTACATCCTGGTGTAATCAGTGCATCCTGATGATTATTATAATTGGTAAGTTTTAAAAAAAATTGTGCAATAGCATGGCATATGCACCTTAAATATGTTTGAACTAGATTATATGTGTCAGAGATATAAAAAAAATTATGCAAAATCAATGTAATGTATAGGATTCTAACCTAATGTATATCTGAATCATGGAACTGAACTAGAATTTATGCAAGTGTGGAGTTCATATATTTATGCATGCCCTTATTGAAATTTGGAGATACTAGGTAAGTGTATAATTATGGAATTAAAATTATTATGACATGCCTCCCACTGCAATCTAAAAATTGTGAAAATTTAGAGGTGTGGAGGTCATGCCTTTGTGACATGCCCCCATTGTTATATGTAAACTATGAAAATTTGGAGGTCTTTCTTTCTATGACATGCTCCCACTAAAATTCCCCCCTTGAAAATATAAAATGGAAGGTACCCTACCTCAAAAGGATAAGGTAGTTGTATAGCTTATGTATGAATCATGTCGCATATAGGTATAACATGTCAAAGTAGATATATCAATTAGGCTCGTAGTATGTGATCACATCAAATCCTAAAATGCATGATATAGATCATGACAATGTTTAGAGAGTAAGAGTATAAACTCAAAAAATAATCAATGACACACATAAGATCACTCAATATAATGCAAAAGAATGGTCTAAGGAGACATCATACAAGGAGCATATTCAAATACTTCACAATCAAAATGAATGACATAATTAAAATTACAATCCACATAAAATGTCATATTTAAATGTCCAATCAACATACAATAGCATAGAAGCCAAAATCTAAGGAACATATTCAATTTTTCCACAATCAAGACAATAGAAAATAATGTAACATACTCAAGGAAGTGACAATGTGAATAAAGAAATCATAATCAACCAACGTACGCATATTATACCAATCTCTACATATGTGTTAGAAAAAAACATTTGTAGTATAACTTATCAAGTACACTATGAAAGATATGAGCATGGATATAGACATGTGTAAATGTTAGTATATAAGCTCAAACATGATAATTTAGAAATGGTCATAAAGGATATGAAACATGTATCAATCATGATCAAAGAAGGCATATTCCCCTAATGTACTATATGGTGTAGGTAGAGGAAATGTCCAACATCTAAAATGACACAGATCATGTATTTGGTTATGTATGTATCACACTCAAAGATGCATAAAACATGTGTTTATATCTTACTAAAATAATGCACTATCTACTAACATAAATCAAACAAAATATATGCCAAGGAACTAATAAAATTTGGGAAAGTTGAAGATTTTTAGATTTTTTAATTTATTTTAATGTTTTTGTATGTTTAGAAAATTTAATTTTTTTAGGATTTTTAAGTATTTTAAAATTTGTAAAAGCTATCCAATGATCTCAAGATGAGGATGAGAATATTTGAGGAGTGGTAAATGAATAAAAATTCCTAAACAAAATGCATTATATATGTGTATAGTAAAATCAAAAAGTGTATCATGTTCTTGTGGTACGTTTGTATCTTTGCATTTCATTTATTTATATTTGGTTTTACATCTATTAGTGATGGATTCAATCGATATGTGCCAAGTACTTTAGGTATGAATATATTGTGTGATAAGTTATCGAGCAAATTATAACATAGTTTGTTAAATGATTCATCTGAAGATTGCTTACCCTCTATACGAGCAATGAGAATAAAAGGGTTTTGATATGAGAAATGGTTTGTAGTTTTCCCCTTTGCAACCACATTTATAAATTTAGATTTTTTAAGTGTCTCTTGATTTTTGACCACTTTTGTTATAAATCTTTGATGTGCCCATTGCTCTTTTTGTAATGTTGCCTTTCATAATTGTCTCTTTTCATCTTATGCCTTGTATAATTTTGTTATTTGATCATTTTGTAAGATTGCTTTTTTTAATTGTTCATTTTCATCTTTTTCCTTGCATAATTTTGTTTTTTAAATCATTTTTTAACATTGGATTTTGTAATTATTCATTTTCATCTTGTAATTTTTGTAATTTTGGTTTTTCATCTTGAGCTTTTTATAACACATTTTGCTCTAGCTTTGTCTTTTGAATCTTTTCTTTCTCTATTTTTTGCATGTGGAACTACTTTTTCTATGAATTATCCATTGGTAGCCTTTTTTTTGCGCTTGTGATTTATGAGAGGTACTCATAATGTGAGTGGATTTCTTGGTTGGTGTATCAATGATAAGATCACCACTATCTTTGCAACTTTGTGTTTTGTTTTTTAATGAAAAACAACAATTTATATGTTGCCCATACATTCTATGATATGCATAATAATAATTTGATCTCCTTATAAGTTTAGAGGAGGTAGTTGAATCACATGTTTTGAATAATTTCTCTTAGGATTTCAATTGGACTCTTATTAGACCTTTTTTAAATTTTTGAATCATTTATTTTAGATATATTTTATTGTATCTTTTCATTTAGATATGAAACCTTGTTAGATAAAAATGCAAACACATAATTAACACTAGCATATTTTGGATTATGCATGCATGTAATCTAATTTTGTAACTATTTTATTAACTTGCTAATAGTGGTGATTTGATCTTGTAGGGATTCACAATCACAAACCCTAGGTGGTTTAGATTGAATATACATACATACACCATCTAGAGGGGATGTGGGAGTTGGAGGGGTTTGAGGAAGAATATGTTGATTACCTTCATTTGAAACTATAGGATGGGCCACCTTACCCCTAGGAAGAGTGATGAAATAGGCATGGTCATAGGGATAAAAGTTATCACTCTCCTTAGGGTTAAGAGGAGGAAGATGTTCTTTTGTATCCATTTTAAAAAATTTAAACATACCCGAAAGAAATATCACAAAGGCTAGGTCAACAAGGATAAAATAGCATCATCTATTTTATGACCACATAAAAACTAGATCTAGAAAAAATAAATGTCGTAATCTAACACCCTAGAAAGTTGAAATCCTTAATGAAAACTTAGTAAGATTTTACACAATTATAATGTATAAATTTCAAGAGATTTGATAGATTTTTTGGAAATATGAGAAAGGATTTTCAAGAAAAATAAATAATAAGAAAACCACAAAAAAGGGGAAAAAATATTACTTGCACATTGTATTTTAAGATGTACTAAAAATATTAAATTAAATATTTTGAAATTTCAATACATAATTTGGACAAACAAAAAGAGGTTTCATATTATATCAATAGAAAAATGAAAAACCTTTGATAAATTTGAAAATTGAATTGTCATGAATTAGAAATAAGCTAAACAATTTGGATGTTTCATAAGCAAAACCCTAGAATATTCCCAATAAAAAAATAGTAATTTCAATACATAAGGAATGAATTTCAAAGATATGAGAGATGTTTTTGAATAAAAAATAAATTTTAATGAAACCCATAAACTAATTAGAAAATAAGTACACCATTCATCTTGTATGTCAATAATTACAAAAAATAGTAAATTTCATATAGAATTTGGGTGAACAAAAAGAGGTTTTTGAGTATACCAACCTAAGTAGAAGAAACCTCTAAGGAATTTTAAAATAGATCTGTTAAGAAGCTGAATTGCATCAATCAAGGAAGAATAAATTATAAGTGTATGAACACAAAACACTTGTAACCAGATGAGTGTAAAACCATTGGTAAAGTTTCAAATATAAAAATAAATCACAACAAACTAAAACCCTAAGAGGTTGGAAATCCTAGAACAAACTAAGTTTGCAAATTAATGCCTAGAGGTCGGGTTCACCAAATGTTTAACCCTAAATTTAAAAGTGAGGTATCTAGGGTTAATAAATATACAAGTAGTTATAATGCAAAGGTGATAAAATAATATATAGTAGGTCAATTACTATAATATATTTTGAATTTATATAACTGAGATTGCTAAAAATAGTAAAGTATAACTATTGAAAGATATTACAATAAATAAGGAAAAATGATAGTTAGTTGGTTTACTATGCACAGATAGATTTGAACTGGACACAAATGTAAATTATGTAGGATCAATATTTTAGATTAGTTTTAAGATTCTATAAATTGTACTTATATGGCCACAGACACTACTATCTGATCTAGACACTACTGTCAATGCTAATGTTTAATTGTGACTTATGTGTCCAGTACAAAATAATGATTGGATTTGGTGTGACCGAATTTATCATTTTAAGTTTTCTATCACTTTTTTATTGATGTATTCAGAATTGGGAGATAGGTTGTCACTCTTCACTGATTGATCAAACCTTAACTCTTCACCCCTCTTCACCCTTGGAATGAGTTTGCTAAAAAATGGGTTAGTGGGCTCTCAATGTCAAGCTGCCCCAAAAGACCCCTCTATTAATGGGTGTTGTCTACATAACCAATACTCCAAGAAGGACCTCAGACTTATGTAATTCTTCTCTGTGTTTGGGAAAGCATGTGCACAAGGGTGAAATATACTAGATGAAGATGCATGCAGTGATCTAGATTTTAATTTGATAAATATTTCTCATGGGTTCTTTGAATACTTCAAACCTATGATATTACTTCTTCTATGCTTGGTATAAAATAAAGGATGAATAGGGTAGAGTAGAGTGCTTGTGCATTTGATTGATTTAGCTTTAGTAGGTGTTTTATTGGCATTTGATAGATGAGAAATGAGAAGGCTTAGACTTGTATTTACACCACACCTTTTGAAAATATCTCATAGTAGGGTTCAATAAGACAATTAGGTCGACCCATGGGTTTCGATCACTTTATAATTTGAATGACTTTTGGCTATTGGACACTAGATAAGGATCTAGACACTACCATCAATGGTAGTGTCCCTTTGTGGTCAAGAGTAAAATATAGGTATGGATGTAAAATTGATAATGAAGGATGTTTATCATATTTTAAAATTTCTATGTAATATAAAGATCTAGGTCATCAAAATGATATGGATTAGACTAAGAGATAAAATTTAGGCATAGTGAGATGGAGAATGAGAGCCTTGCGATAACAGAGAGGTTTAGAATTGAAGGGTAGAGCCCTGATTAATATTTGACAAATGTACAAAATTGAGATAGTATAAATATTCAATTTTAGTATCTATAGAGGGAAATCAATCCATGTAGTTCTCCCACTTAGAGTGCTTTGTGCGATTATGTTCCTTTGTCTACATATATGCATCTAAAGATAGCTTGAATACTTGATAATGTTTTATTTTGACTTGGATAGAATAGGTTCTTGATTTGGCTAATAATTGTTTTAAATGATTAGAATCAAATTTGGGAAGAATAGGGAAGCTTTAATCAGTGTGCAATAGTGTGAGTGTGCCTCAGTATTGAAATTGCCAAGTGATTTCTACGTGATAGAATATGTGACTTAGATGTGCCTTTATAGCAATCCAAAAGAAAAAAACCTCGTGCTACCATCCTAAAAAGTTGGACCAACTTGTAAGGGAAGGTTTAATTTTGAAAAGTAAATTTTTCTAAGGTGAAGGATAATATCAACCCATAGGGGTCAACACTGACTGTCATTATTAACCTATACTGGACAATTTTGTCTAGAATGTAATGTGTGAAATTTAGGATCTGAGATGTCCAAACATATTCTTATAGGGATTTTTATAGATTAAGAACATTTCTCTATACATAAGATAACAACTTAGAAAGGGGTAGGTTCATATAGGTACTTAGGATATGGTGATGCAATGAAATTGGTCTAGATTAAGTGTTCAAGTCAATTAATATAAAAGTGGACCAAAACTAACATTATCAAGTATTAATTGCCAAATTTGAGTGATTTTGGAGGTGGAGGACATCTACATTATCATTAGCCACTGGGGCAGTTCCCCTTGTACTATGAGAAAGATGCCTCTAGATTTTCTTCACCAAGACCATCCCAAAAGGGATTGGGAGCGAAGGGATAGAGGTAGGAGTTGATGTAGGTCATGAAATCACTTTGTGTTCTCCACCCTGCCTCCTCCCCACCATTGATTTTCACCATTAATGGGGGCATGGAGGGTGGAATTCAACACAGGTTGGCTATGGGTCTTCTAGTTTTGTGCCTTATAGTCAGGATGGGCAAGACAAAATTCCCAGTTATATTTTGCTAGTTCACCCCCTCATTGGTAGATAGAGGAAGATGTTGAAGAAAATGTTGAACAATATGGTTGAGGATCCATACTTGATGATCAATACTTCCATGGAGGTGGTTGGGGAGATAAACTAGGTAGTCCACTACCTCCTTCTCCTCATTTTGTAGGGCTAGTTGCACTGATGACTTAATATATTATTTTTACTATATATGGTTTTTTGTTAATATCACTTGTTATCTAACTTTGTACTAATGTTGTTGTGGGCCTAGGGTGGTAAATCTATTTTATTCCAAGGGTTAGTCCTGATGTAATACTTGTGATTTTTACTTAGGGTGTGCTTTCATACCACCTAAATTTTTTTATCAGGGATGTAATATGTTTATAATTTATATAAATATAATGTCGGCTTTCAATAAAAAATAATAATAATGATAGAAAGTTGTTGGACTTGTTTATAATATTTTGTAGGGCCATAGGTTCTAGTTTGTAATGGGCCAAAACCTGATTCTATAGACAAAGCATGATGCATATCCTTGAGTGGCTGCAATAATTTCGTTGGAAGTGGATACAGAAAGGAGAGACATTTAAATTCCCTGGTATTCCCTTCACCTTTAACAGTTCTCCTTATGAATTTTTACAATGTGTCATTGATAGAGTGGAAAAAAGGTTGCTTAGTGGATATCCAAACTTCTCACTTTAGCAGTAATATTTTAGGTTTGTACCAAGATTTTGGCAGTTACCCATGTTTACTATTTGTCTTGTTGGGCTCCTTCTAAAACCTCTAATGATAAATTAACAAAATTTCTTAGGAATTTTCTCTAGGCCAATGTTAAGTAAACTTGAGGTTATCACAAGGCTTCTTGGGATATTTGTTGCCTTCCTCAAGACAAAGGAAATATAGGCATTATTGATATCCATAGAGAAAGTATTGCTCTTTGTGCTAAATGGGTGGCTCAATTAATTAAAGGTAATGAGACCTAAAAAAACCTCTTAAGGCACTGCATTTCCTCAGACACTCCCTATGGTAATGCTAGTTAGAAAAATATCAGGTTTCACTCTCTATTTATTACCACTATTCTAGTCAAAAATGAAGGTTTTTTTGTTGTCAAAAGCATCTAAAAAGCTTTTGAAGCCATCAAATCCTTTTTTAAATGGGTTAGCTATGGTTTTCTCAATGGTTTTTCTTTCAATAATCACAATATTTGGTGGTCCCCATCATGGCCAATATTAGTCTTCCCTTAGAGAGAATGTCAAGTATAAAAGCTTTGTGTCTATTTAAATAAGGAATGCATTTTGTTAAGGATTTGACTTCCTCATGTGATTGGATTCCCTGGGATCTATTAAAAGACAAATATAAGATGCTCAATTCATATTTACCTTATATTTTGCGTATCCAAGAATTGATTCTTGAGGTCATGCTTCATAAGATGGGTCTGCAACCTCCACGTTCTTGGTGGAAGGACTTGGGGTGGAACTGTGACTCAATTTAAAAAATACTCTCCAAGGTTCAATTATCAAATTATGAGTTTTTTTCATCAATATTAGACAATTTAAACTGGGGTTGGAATTAAAATTCCTTGCCTAAGACCCAGCTCATCAGACTTAACAAAAATTGGAATTCTAAGCTCGAACACAAGCTCGCTTACTTTATTTGGTGTTTGGATTACCAAGGCCTCCCTCTTGGGGAGCACCTTTTATACATTGGGATTTCTCAACCCAAGTGTCCAACTTGCTCAAGACCTAAGTCCTTCAAACACCTCTTCTAAACTTTCCCAAAAGCTCAATCTGTGTGGTATTAGATTCACAACTTTTTCCAACCTTCCCTCCTAGAGCCATTCTCTTGGTGTATGATCTTCTTTGGGATACTACTCAATTGCCAGCTTATATTGCCTCTCTTTGGAACTTATTTAGATTTTTTATTTTATTTCAACTATGGAAGTCTAGAAACATAGCTATGTTTAACAAGGAAGAATTGTCTTCTCAGTACTTTGTTAATGATAAGGTAATTGTGATCTCTTTAACTCTTATGCATATTCAAGCTCAAGTCGAGAAAGTGGCACTCAAATTTCAGCACTTATAAGGGTTGCTCAACCACTAGAGGAGTGCTTCTTGCACTATGAACCAGTCCCCCCAGACTGCCCACCTCATGGCTCTCTGCCTCTGACGAAGTCGCTATCATGACATCAACCACCTCTCCACTCTTCTTCTACAACAGGGGATTGGAGTTTGTCAACACCTCGTGGGAAGTTTATTGTTGGGCTGTCACAGTGGAGCTCTAACTATTCACGGAGGTACCCTGGTTGGTAGTGTATTTTCGCTGCCCACTGGTTGGGCTATCATTGTTTTTTTTGTCCCTTGGGATTCCAATCAGGGCGGATGAGTGGCTCCCAATCCTCTTTCAATTGAGCCTTCTTCTTGGAGCACACAACATCCCATGGATGATTTGCCACCACCTCCTAATGGTGTACTTATGCTTGAAAAATTGTGTTTTACATAATGATGTTTGTTTTGGTAACTCTAAATTATCATGTTTTTGAACCAGTTTTTTCTTCCGGAATAAACTTTAAATCATATATTCTAACTAATAGCTTTATTTTTATAACCATCATACTTACTATATCTATATCTATATAATTAATTAATTAATAATAATTATATTAATACGTTCGAATAATAACAAATTATTATTATTTAAATGGCCCCAATTTGGGAGTCGAGATAGACCCTCATGGTTTGGCTCATCAATCTAGCTTTATATAAAGTGTACATTAAAGTCCGGATTTTTATCGTACTCGATAGGGATTTTGGAATTCAAATCCGATTTTATTCCCTCAACCCAATCTTTTCAATTTCAATTTTACAGAGACTTTAAGCCGACTTAGAGCATAACTCAAATCGCTTGAAATGACACCTAAACAAATTGAAACAAGATTGGCTATGTCATCTACAAAGATCTGTATCAAACCATCCATGCAACAGACAAGATTCGCTATGTCATCCATGGAAGTGTCATGATCCATTAACAAATTATATTACTTCCATTGTTAAAAACCAAACAGCTGGTTTTTAATGCAGGGAAAACCCAATAAACTTATATTTTCCAACAATAGAATTCAAACAAGCATACATCTATAAACAATAGAATTCAGACATATATGTCTGTATATTGTTTATTGTAGCTTGTAAGTGGTCAAGCATATGTTCACATAAATCTATACCATAATTATCAGTCATAGAGCATGCTAGATGTCCCGGTCTCTGGCACACTCAGGAGACATGTTTGGATATCGGCCTCTGTCATTGCAATAGTTGTAGATGGTATACTTCTTCCTCACCCATTTCAGCCTTCTCCACTGCATTCCATCCAAATCATCAAATTCTTTCTGATCCCACCACCTTCTGCCCAGTGTTGGACACTGTGAATTAGGTGCAGATGCCTCACACCCATCGATGTGGAATCCCTTATATGCTGCAACAAATGGTGCCTTGCTCCAATCTGTTTTCTCAAGCCCTCCCCTTGTAGCCCAGTCATCTGCATTCCACAGGCTTGAGTAGATCTTCATGGGCTGATTGAAAGGATATCTCACCCCCAAGTCCTTGCTGTTTTTGAACACTCTGATTGGAACATCATCTACAAAGAATCTGAAATCCAAATACAGTCTTTTTAGCACAAAAAGTTCATGAAACATATGCTAACAGTTAAGACATAATCGAGTGATTTTCTAACAAAAACAGTTGTTCTAAGTTAAAGAAATGAACTCACACAATCTGATGCATGTTCCAGAGTACAGAGTAGGAATGGTAATCCTTTGTAGGGTCAAACCAGAGGTATATACGCTGCTCTCTATCTCCTTTCCCTCCACTGAACACATTGGTTTGGCGAATATATGGCTGCCCAGACCTGTTGCCTAAGAACTCGAAGTCTATCTCATCATGCTCTGATTTCTGTGATGACAGCTGCAACTCACAGGAACAAAATTATACCGTTATGATACACACAAGCAGAAGTTAGAAGAAAACATTGAGAGAAGCAGCGAATATGGCTGTGTCATAAAGAAGTGTTTACATAAAAAGCAGTGACAGTCCCTGCAGAGTCACCCGGAACCATTTTTATATGCATACTGAAGTGCCCAAACAAGTATGTACCCTTGGATTGGAACCCAGTTCCTGCATCAACCCATCAAAAAGACAAGGAATTTTCTGTATCAGCTAAAGTTTAAAAGGAACTTCAGATTAAAAGGGTTGTAGTTTAAATAGTGCAGATGATGGTAAAGTGGGTTGTGACAACAACACCAACATATAAATTTGTACACCAGATATCAACTAAAAGTGTGCAGACCTTTGAAGTTTAAGACAAATATTAATAATGAATAATGCTTTGACGGTCGAAAGAAAAAGAAAAAAAATCTACACTGAGCTATAAGAAGCTATAGTTACAAAATTAAGGGCAGCATCTTAAGACACTACCTGTCCATTTGTCTAGAGTAAGTGTGGCTTGCTTTCCACCATCAATGTACTTGATATGATCAGCAGCCCAAGTGGGAACATAGTTGTTTTGGAATGGCACATCTATAGGCCTGTGAGGTGTGCCAGCCATGGCAGCAGGCACTACCACTATTAAAAGGAGTAAAACGATTTTGGGCACCATCTTCACCACAGCCCCAACTCTCTATAATGAGCATTACATACATCCACAATATTAGAATGAGTCAAAAATGAACCATAAAATGAATGAGTAGACAAAAATATTTTACTACCATTCATGGAGACTTATAAGCTCTGCAAAACAATTACATCTCTTCATATAAGAAATTCTATGGAAATTGATTCCACTTCAAATTTTTTAAAATACGAAAACAAACATCATATTAAAACTATAGACAGGTATACAATGTTGTTAGGATCTTCTCATATATGTATTGTCTAAGTATAAAACAGCCTGCTAAATCAATATTATATATAGACAATTCCTAATTGCATTTTCTAGCATTGTAATATAACCTTAAGTTTACAATTTGTTTCTTTAAAATTTATTTAAAATCAAAACAAGGGATGATATGATGGGTGCAAGCCCATAATTATTTTGACCGAGTAAATACTCCTCAATGCCTTCACTTAGGTTTTTTCTCTGAACCGAAAAAAAAATAGCTAGAACCATTTCTAATATACTATCTTAAGGTCATACTTGTTCAAAACCATATAATATTCTAGTACAGTTTTAGTATAACAACCTAGCTATTTGGCAGGCAGGTCAGCTTAGAAGGGTATGTATGTTCCTCAAACTCTTTTGATTTATTGAATTTTTTCAAGTCTTATTTGTTATTTCACCATTTCTTCTCCCTATCACATTAAGACAGCAACCCCTTATAACATACTTTCTCCCAATAATATCTACCCATCAATAGTTAATACATTCTAGCTATTCTGTGATACAATGGAAAGCCATAGCTAAGGCAAGAAGTAGGTCTCAGATAGAAACAGACAATTAAAAAACACAAGGTATCTTCACTGCACCTTAGAAGAAAAAGGTACCCCAAGAACCAATATGCTATGAGAAGAGGAAGAAAAGCATTTTGAGAAAATCGGTTTTTTTAGATATATAAATAAGAGAGTCATTGACAAATGATAGACATGAATGCTCAAAACTATCTGATTCTGGAATCTGAACTGACATAACCATATTGAAAGCTGCACCATTTTGTTTTTCTCCTAGAATGGCATATCATGTAAAACTCCTTTGTTGCTAAAATGGGAGAGCTATACTATTAATGTCAATGACAAACAGTGGGGTTTGTGCAGAACACAAAAGTAGTTATATGAGATCAACATGGTCCTATCCACTGATGACACCTGCAAATACTTATGATATAAATTCATCATAACACAAACGAGAAAGAAGACACATATTAATCAAGAAGATTTAAATTATAGTGAGGCCATACCCAACAAGCCTATATATCTCTCAAGATCTTAACAATTTTGGACAGCAACAAGGATGGTGAAATCTGACTAATCCATCTGGACTGAAAGACCCTTTTATAATGAGGTATGGGCAGTTGGGGAAGAATAAAATATTATTATGAAGATCCGTGAATCAGGATCATCACATGCAAACTTAACATTTGCCTTGTCATTACTGATAAAATACAGCTATGTTGATCTTGTTTTCCTTATCACAGCCAAATAATGCCAATGCCTGTGCAGTTTTGTATCCCTGCATATTTCAGATGGTGACATTGCTGCTGTTTATATTTTTCCATATGGGCCCTCTAAAAATTTGATTGGTCTTTTTTTCTTTGTCTAACCTACTTTTTATATAATTGATTGGGTACATCTGAATTATTCCAAGTTTTTTTCTTTGTCTAACCTACTTTTTGCCTGTTTACAGCTTTTGCAAACATCACA
Source organism: Torreya grandis (assembly GCA_037957365.1). NCBI lineage: Eukaryota > Viridiplantae > Streptophyta > Pinopsida > Cupressales > Taxaceae > Torreya > Torreya grandis. The sequence goes on along the minus strand of JARHVA010001211.1, from coordinate 2,062,034 downwards.
ATCTGTATAGCCCCTGAATTTGCAAATTCCTAAGCACACAATTTTGCATTATTGGGAAGGTCCACGTCTCACACAGATGTTTCAACCACCAAGTCACCCATCATTCAACCGACGTCCCATCTTTGCAGTGTGGTTGTATAGACAACCCACGATACACCTTTATATGATATGTTTCCTCTTGTTGGAAATTTCTTGGTAGAAACAATTCCAATCCATTGTTCTATTCACGAGTAATTTTTCATTTTGTTCTTATGTGGGCTCTTACTAATTTTTAATTTTGTTCTTATGTGGGCTCTTACAATTTAATCTGTTTCGTTATCTATAAGTTTGAAATGAAATGAAATGTTTTTAATTGCGTTCAATGATTGATATATAGGACCATCAATTTCATCACAAAATCAGAGACAATGATTTTTTAGAACATTGCTCGTCTTTTGTTGAACTAGATTAACATCTTTCCTAAGAATTTTAATCTTTTTTCTTCAAATATATTAACCATATAGCAAACTCTTAAATTTTCTACATACATGATTCGTATCCAATAGCCTTGAAATAAGAAGGCATTTGTAGAAGTATAATATGAATAAATGGATTATAATTACATAACTCCACTATAAGTATCTTAAAATTTTGAAGAGATATTAGAGTTTTTATATATTATACTGATAAATAATTCTATTACTTTTTCTAGTAATTTTTTATTCAAATAAATGATATCAATCTAGCTATATCATAATGTCGGGGTGGTAAATGGTATCAATCTAGCTATACCTTTGTGTCAAGGTGATAAATTGTATCAATTTAGCTATACCATTATGTTAGGTTCGAAAAAATCTTTCTGTAAAAAAAATTGGCCTCCAAATTCCACTCTATGGCCAAGATATTATGATTGACTTTTCTAAACAAAATTTAAAAAATGTAAATGAATCAATTGGGCATCAAATTTAAAGTTGAGATTGCCTTATGACAATCACATGGATTTCAAATTTAAGTTGAAACATAATTGTGAACAACATACTACATGACACTCTTCCTCGCTATCATTGTAGATCGCTTATCAAAGTAATAAACAATTTTATTATATTAATTACATTAAGTAATATAGTAATAATGTCTAATTAATTATTCTAAATCTAGTAGTAGGGTATTTGCATAGGGATTCGATATCTATCTCGAATAAATCAAGGTCTAGTAATAATTATTTGAATTTGAATGTGAAAATATGTGCTCAATAGTGACAATGCCTTTACCCAAAAATCTAAAACTTATCAAAGACAAATGTATGAGGCTTCAAAAGCACCCGATGCAAGTATAAAACATTGGGGATGCTTTAGACAATGCGCAGATATAACTTAAAATGAAGTGACGATTGTGTTTGCCTAGTCATGATCTCATGTTTCCTCACTTCAAACTATATGCTACAACACATGTACCTTGTAAAATAGTGTTAGCAATGTACCTTGGATTTCCTCATCAGGAAATATTAATTGTTGTAGTCTCAAAGGTTTCAACAGAACTCACGAGATATTAAGATATTAAAATGAGCCATCTACATGAACTAATGCACTTGAATACACAAAACTTTCTTCAAACATGATTATAGAGATAACATCGTATAGATTTGCATGATTATCTTAATTTCAATAAAAAAACAGAGTCATGCTTAACATCCATGCATAATTGTTTTAAAAGGTAAGATGACGATGTAGAAGTTCACAAAGGAGACATACTCAAAACACACAACAAAGTCAAATACTAAAAAAATTAAATATTTGTATTGAATATTCTAACCATAGCAGAGAGCTAACGATATACTTTTACACATGCTAGATATGTATATAGGATTTGAAGGGGAAATGACTCTTAACCTTCTTGACCTTTCATTTCCTCATTTGCTCAATCTGAGGTAAATTTTCAATCTCACATTCATTACATTGATTTACATGAATATTTTCCTTATAGAAAATATACAAGATTCTGCATTTGTTGCATGTACAAACTTCTACAAAACTCTGTGCAAAATATACTTCACATCCTACAACTAACACTTCCTCGAACTTAAATAATTGTCTCATCTTGAGTCAAAGTTGTTGACAAACTGCAATTGCTTAAAATTGAGATCTATCCACAGGTGGATTTGCTCTGAGTTGTGATCCCTGATAGGTATAAGGAATCTTTGGTTGCAATTTCAATTGAAGTTTCATTTACCAATTTTCACTTCGTGTGCACTACTTAGCTGTCCTTTTAGATTTTTAACTAACATATGAATCTACCATCCTTTATGGGTTTTTAATAGGTTTGCTTAACTAGGAGGTCGTTGCACTTTATAGGTTGTCAACCTTCCTGACCCTATTAGCAAAGGCTTCTCTCACTTGATTTATTCCCAAAATAAAAATTAGCCAAAATTGATCAAAAATATGGAATCACAAGACCTTATGGTGGTGGTGGTAGCATTGTTGATTAAGTTGGTTGGGTATGTTATGCATAAATTGAGGAAGTTATATTTATTGAGGATATTTTGTTGCATAAATTGAGGAAGTTATATTTATTGAGGATATTTTGTTGAAGCATTCTTCTTGGCTCACAACATCTTAATGAGCTCAATGGGGACTATATATTTTGGTTCATATCTCTTTTCCTGGACTGAACTTGAGATGATTATGAAATCTACTTTGTAGTCAATCTAATCTCCTAGTGCATCTCGCATAGAAGTAAATATTGTTCAAATCTATGTAAGACTTTTCATGATCTCTTGAAGACCCTCATTGCTCATAGCTAAAATCATTGGGTGATGAGTTACAACTTTGAGTTGGATGTCTTGCATGATGTTTTTCCATTATCTTCAAATAACATTATGACTGGACTCTTACAAATGTCCCCATACTCATAGTCTTATCATAATATTATCCCTTTATAGAAATGATTCCTAAAGAGTGACATCCATTTCAACTACTGACGCTTGCCCCTTCATTACTATCTTTGCTTTGTCAACATTAGACATGTCTTCAATACTTTATTTCAATGCCTCTTAGAGTTGGGTCTTCCAGTCGAGTAGATGTGAAATGTAGCCTTAGCTTCACTATGAAGCTTGCATGTACATACTTTGGTTTGCTCTAGTCACTCCATTTCCACCTAGATTTTGTGTCAATTCGGTGATGAGAGTCATGAACTTCTTTGACTCTGACATCACTTAGCCTCCCAAAAATTATTGTACTAGGGTTGCGTAAGTGTCATTGATGATATTTTTTGCCTTCACAAGATGATCATGGATCTCAATATTCTCCTCTCAAAACTGGTCATTATCTTGTTGTAGTTGACTAGTCATTTGTGTGAAGCAAACATGGAAAGTCTTGGTGTATTTGATTTGTTTATTGAGATGGAGTTGCATAATATATAAAGTAACTTACTAATACTGGGTTGCTAAGGTGAGCTCATTTGCTTGATTTGGAGGTGTTTTTGATTCTTGGTGTAGATGTGCCATAAACAAGATGAAAGTGGTGTACTTGGTCATTAGGGTCTAGATATCCATCCACCATAAACCCCTATCTATTTTTTCCCTTTTAAGGCTTTCTCTTGTAGCCTAGATCCTGTAGAGGTTTCTAAGGGTTGTGTGCTTGAGATTTAGTCATGTTTACTTATTTTGCATCTGTGTTGTGTTGTGGATGCACTGTATCATGCACACTTTAGCCTAATGTTGGGTAAGCTTGGCCTAAGGTTTCTTTTGTGATATGAGTTTACTGCACCTCTGCTTATATCCTTCTTCTAATTTGCCTCTTCTTCTTGAATATTATTTTCAACTTCTACCTAATACTTTGTATCCTACTTTTCCATATGTCTTTTTGCTTCTACATTTTCCCTCGTAGCCTTATTGGTTGCATATTTTATTCCTTACTCTTCAATGACCTTTTTATTTTCTTCCTCCTACTTACACAAGTCTTCAAGCCATTTTTATTCAGCCTTCTTGGTTGCTTACTCCATGTAACCTTCTTGTGTTCCTCTTTTGATAGTTTGACAACCTTCTTTTGTGGTTCGAACAAGTCATCATGATATTTTTTAGTCTACTCTTCTACCACTTTTTCCTATTTTACATGTGCCTTCATAGTAGACATAACCGATTGCTCTTCTACTTGGATTTGCATGTGCAACTGATCTAGATGGACTTGGTTGGGTGGTTGATCAACTTGTGCCTATTGTTATTATGCACTTGTATATAAAGTTGCACCATTTACTAGGCCTAGAAGATCTCATTGCTCATCGGTTGGTGAATAGGTAAAAAGTGGTCTACTTGGAATTAGGGAAGATGGATGGGTTGATTGTGGAGGGGAAGGTGGAAATAATGGGACAGTGGACTACATAGACATTGTAGTTTGGTGATTAAGCACAATTGTCTTGGCCCATGAGGTTGGTTGAACCAAGACCTTATTATAAGCTCAATTCTATAATGCAAGCTATGAAATCAAATCAAATATAATCTAATATAAACTAAAAACTTAGACTTCAATGATAGAGAAACAAATGAACAAAAGAAAACTAAACACACACATACAAAACCAAAATGGAATAAGCTTCCTCCATTGTAATTGACCCTGATTTGCTCCTAAATGCAACATATGTGTGTGCTCAAATCTTCTTCAAGGTAAAGGGAATATGGGAAACCTTTTAGTATGCAAGAGGATTTTTGATGACTTGGACTCACTTGATAATTTGATAACACTTCATTAGTATAAATGTGGATGATTGAAACTAATGGATTGCACATCAATTTATAGGCTTATGGGAAGTTAATCAGATGATTGAGGATTATTTTAATTTGTTGAATTATAATAATGATCAATGGTGAATAATCAAGCCTCATCCATAAGGATGATGACTATTTCTATGGGTTTAGAAGAAAGGGGAATTGGTTGAGTGAGTCAACAAGAATGGATCAAGTTAGTTGTTTGAGTCAGCTTAGAAGTTGAAATGTTCTAAGGTGACTTAGAAGGTAGTTGAGGAAGGTGGTTGAATGAGTCAACACACATTGAGGCAAATGTGGAGGATGTCTAGATGAGGTGGAAAATCCATATGTTTAAATAATTTTGGAGGAAAATAATGTGCGTGTTTATAACTAAATAATTAAGAATTAATCAATTATTTTAAACTTGAAGGAAAGCAATGTTAATTTGAATTCAAATTATGGAATGAGAAGAGTTAGCATGTGAAAGTAAATTTTGACACTAAATGGTAAAATTTATATGTCTACATTTTCCCCTCTCTAAAATGGTGTTGTGAAGCAACACCATTTCAAAGAATAGTAAACAAAGTAGAGCGTTGATAATTGTGAAGAAAAAAAAGTTATCCCAAATAAATGAAAATGAATGCGATGATGCCCCCTTGAGTGTTCATGTGAGAAATCATATGAAAGATCAAAATGATTCAAGGGAAAAATGATGGTTTGGGTATAATTAATATCATCAATAAACTAAAGTACTAAAATTAATAAATCACATACAATATTTAAAATAGGTGTAAAATTATTTTCCCATAATAGATAATTGCTAGAGAATATGGTGGAAAAAGAATATTTCTGATTTGTAGATTACATGCCTAGATGGTGCTCAAGACTCAAGATTCACACAAGCAAATTTGGTAACAATATATTTTAATGATGGTAAGTTGCAGGTCGTAAAATTAAAAATATAGATTTTTTGATGTGTGATAAAAGTTTACAAGATTGATAGTTACTAGCATTGATAAAGATGTTTAGAACTTTGATTAAATGATGATAGAAATTTTGGTTGAAATAACTTGAATGGATGATGGTGGTTGAATTGACCCTAGATACCCCATGTAACTGAGCACTACCTCCATTGTCTAGATGGGCCTCATGTTGATGTTGTTCACCTAATGTGAGAAGAGATGTGAAGTGATGATGTAATGTAAGATTGACCCATGGATGCTATTAACCCACTTAAGTAATGGTTGTACATTGTGATTGGTTGTGATGATGGATTTATTTAACCCCAAGCAATGATATATGCAATAATTCGATTGAGAATGATATGTCTCGAGATAAGCCACACTTTGAAGTGCCCCATGAGTAAGGGATGTGGGAATGATATATCCCATTGAAAAAGTTGCAAGCTTAGACTGGTTGATTGATTTAATAATTGATTGATTAATTGATTTATTTATTTATTGATGAGTTTATGGAGAAAGGAAAGATATTTTGATGTTTTCAGTTCCAATTGACATGGGTAGGAGATTGAATGGAAAGAGTAAGAAATGGTTTTAGATGATTGATGTGCAAGCATAAACAAATAACTTAATTGACTGCATGGATTAATGATGATGGATCACATGATTGGATATGGATGGATGGAAGAGAGAGATGATTATGGGATATATGGTACAACAAATTTAGTTTTGTGGAGTTAAATGCTTAAAAAAAGAGAGGAAAATGAATTCATCATTCTTAGAATGGCAAATTTGGCATTGATTATGGATAATTTGTTGAAGAGAGTGGTGAATTTATTATCAAATGACAAATTCATTAGCAAATGGTGAATTCATTAAAAATAGTGGCTAATTCGTTAAATATATTGGCAAATTCGTTCAAGATAATGACAAATTCATTCAACAAGTGGAAAATTCATTTTGAATTGTAGTGGTCATCTTTCAGAAGCCATAACTTTTGACTCAGGACTCCATTTGAGCTCTTGTTTATGTCAAAACAAAGGTATCAGAAATAAGAACGTAACCATATTGAAAAGACTAGTCATATATAAATGACGAGGTTGAATAAATTTATGTTCTTTTTATAGTATTGTGAATGGTAACGAGTGTGTTTGATATGGATATGTAACCATTTAAGATTAACATAGTGTCCATTAAAAATGTGTAAGAGAGATGACATGGACTACAGCCTCTAAGTGTTATGTGGGTTAGTCTTCTCAACATGTCATGGATCCTCTGAGGAGTAACCACAATGGTTTTGTCCCAGATGAAACACATATGCTTTGTTCAAGGATGTGATATGGATTGATATTTGTTTTTTATTTATTTATTTATTTTTATTTTCTTTGCTTGGAGTTCCAACAATATTTCCAACATTAATAACCGAGAAGAATTGAGCACCCTGATTTTTGATATTATGCATGATAATATGCACCAATGGTATGGAAAAACCATGATGTATATTATGTTATACACATAAGGACTTATAGATTCACAAGTACAAGTTTTGGTGCATCATGATATGGAATATAATAATAACACCATTTGTAATATGTATAATGATCTAGGCATAAGAAACAATAATAAAGATGATAAAAAGAGACATTTTACAGAAATGAAAACCATGTAAATGAAAAAAATAAGGAAGTGAACAATCAACTATACAAGAAAGTAAATAAATACGCAAGATGTACAAGAAAGTAAATAGCAAACAAGTAAGTAAATGACTATACAAACAAGTAAGCAAATGAATTTTTTTGATGTCCTTGGCTAGAGTGGAACGCTTTGGCATCTGAGATGTTTGACAATGTTGAATCATTTGATGAGTAATTTGCACAAGGGATTACTAGGGTATGTAAAAAATGACAAGGGATGACTAGGGTATGTAACAAAGGACAAGAGATGTTGATTTTTTTCAAATTTTTTATATTTTTGGATTTTTTTTTTTAATGTTTATGGCTTTTGTTTGATTTTTAGATGTATATACAAGGGCTACTAGTAAAGGAAAAACATGTTATATCACTAGGTAAAGGAGTGGTATGGGATGGAAGGGATACATTATGGATGGAGTATGTATGAATAGGAATGGATGGAAATTATGAGGATAATTCAAAGGGACACATGATATAAGAAATAAGTGTCTAGTCATAAAATGAGAATGGTAAGTATACACCAAGATGTTTAAGAGAATGTCTCAAGATGTTTCCACTTCTTTATTAATGTCCAAATCAAGAAAAAGATGGTTCTATGATGGAAAAGATTAGATTAATAAGAATGAGGTTCAATGGGTTTTGTATTAAATGAATAAGGATAATTAAGGATGGAATTGGTATTAAATAGATAAGGATGGTTTTGGATAGGTAAGGATAATTAAGGATGGTTTAGGATAAACGTATGATGGTGAAGGATGGGTTTAGAATAGATGTAGGATGGGTAAAGATAGTTTATGATAGGTGTAGGATGGGTAAGGATGGAGGGATGATTTAGAATGTATAAGATGGAATGGGTTTTCCCCCAAATGTAGGGTATTTGAAGACCACTGATTATTTCATGCATGATGTTAGAAATCATTTTTCATCATGGTACTTGACTAAAGTGCCATAAGAATGGTTTTCACTTTTGGATGGATTATTTATCTTTGTTTATTTACTTTTTTGTTTTTGGGAATCTAAATTATGGAAGGGTTTAATATGCATGATGTTGTTTTAGACTATATTCATAATTTATATAACACCTTAGTCTTACACTTGGTAGAACTTAGACCTTGGCTATTCTTCTTAGTTATGGACCTTTCCCCTTTCAAAAGTCTAGAATTGCTCTATCTTGTGCCCCTTGGCCTATCTTTTTTGGTTTGACTAATCTTATGTTGATGACCCAAATATTCTATCTTGTCCAAAATGCTTAAAACCTACATATCTTTCATGTTCCTTGGACAGTAACATCCCAGACAAACATCTGCATTGCCATAGGTGTTCTGCTTAGATGAAAATGTCTAGTTCCCTAAATTCATCCAATTTACAAATGAAACATATCCTAGTAGTCGGCCTAAGTACTTTAATGCAAGTTACTTCTCCAAAGGGATTATTATAAATACAAGATCAACCCTCATTCATTCCTCACCTAGAAACTTTTTACCTACTCACCAATCAACTTACAAAAAGGCATTCAGTCAAACATTTAAGTGAGCAAAGGTTACCTATTTTTTCCTATTTCCATATTACTTTTAGGGAAAACACATACACATGTATGAAGTACTAAAGGAAGATTCCAAGATCTATGTTTTCCAAGTTATAAGATAAGTAATTATTGTAAATATTTTACACATATGACATGATTCACACACAAGCCAACACATACGGGAGAACTACATCAATTTGAGGCTCTCTTCGAAGTATTGGCTATGTAGGGAGAACTCATTAACAAAGGGGTCTTTGGAGTTAGTTTGACACTGTGTTCCCACTAACCCATTTTTCTCCAAGGTCATTATAGATGAAAAACTAGGATTTAAAAATTTCATAAGAAGTGACAGTCCATGATTCAGATCTGAATGCACTATAGCAAAGGCAAAGATAAACCTAGAAGCATCTAGGTGGTCGCATCCTTTTCTAGTAGGTATTTCATTCAAGACACGTGTCAAATTTAGATAATAGTATCGATACAACCATCCAAGGTTGATGTTAGTGTACACAACTCTAGAGGCACATAATCCATAATTTGGTGACTATTCCATAACCCTCTTCTAGTCTATTTTCTACCTATTCTAGAGTTAGAACTATGTTAGCATCAAAACTACTTAATTACATTGTTTCTTTGTCATTTTCATATCTAGTATAGTTGTAATTACTATTTTTAGCCTATCTTAGTCTAATGAATTCAACATATGTTATATTAAGTTTAAAATCTAAATTTAAACCCAGATAACCCCAATCTAGATTTTTAGGGTTAAACATTTGGTGAACCCAACCTATGAAATTAAAATAGTAGATACTTTAAGGATGTCTATCTCTTTTTATGAGACACATTTTGTTTTTTGATTTATTCTAAAAATAAAGTGTTCAAATTTTCAAAGAATTAGATCATATCTTTTCTTGTAATCATGTTAGCTATGGATATCTTTGTTAATTATTTCAAGTTATAATACCTTATAATGTTCATTACTTATTATATCTCATGCCTAATTAAATTAATTCAATCTATAAGGGGTTACAAACCTGATTTTATGTATACTCCTTGTTCTAATGTCTACAATGAGCTTTTACTTGTTACTACAAAATGACAAAGGGAGTACATGAAACAATCATCATCCCCATGTCATATATCACTGCATCCAAGGATATTACTACCAAAACTTCACTTTTGGATTTGATACACCACTAATTCCATTAAAAGGATGTCATTTTGGATGCATTATGTATGACCATACTCTCTTGTAATGTCAAACCACCATATGTGGCCTCTGTCTTAAATTACATTAAGTGGACCATGTATACACATAATATTTTCAAACTTTTATCAATTACTAACACTCTATATCTTGAAATAAACCATCGATTCTCAATATCTCTGAGTGCATGCCTTAAGGGGTGCATCGAGAAAGGGGTGGGAAGACCATTAGTGCTTCTTAAGATTGTTATCTCTTTTGACACTTGCTATCTACATACTTGTCTCCAAAAAAAACATTCCCCTAAGCTTGTCCTTCTCTTTTTCACACTCCTCTAGTATTTTACCACCTTCATTATTCCTTTTCCTAACCTAAACCCATTTTTGATAGTTTCAATGACTATGTCAGCTATGTCAAACTTGTACTCCTATTGATAAAACTTATTAAGGGTCTAGGTTGGCCTTGGCTAACCTAGTGAGTTTTTGTCAATTGGATACTAGGTCAACTGGGTCGAACTTCTTAGTTAAAACTTTTAGAAGGGTTTAGGGTTAGATCTACCAATATAAACACAATCATTTCTCCATTTATAAGAGAGGAGAATAATAATTATGATATTATTTACATCTACTTATCCATATTTTTACTTGAGAATCAAGATTAAGGTTTCATACTTTCTTTGGAGATATGAATTTTGTCTTGTGAGGAAGTCTTTTAGATGCATTGATAGGTTTTGTAGCCTAAAGCTGATTTATCTTTATCATCCTTACATACCACAACAACATCTTGTGAAACACCTTAGACAAGGGAGAGATTGAGGCTCGATGGTTCATCTTCAAAGGTAAGTATTCCTAACTTTTTTCCTTCTTTGTAAGAGTAGATAGATATGCATTTGCACTTATCTTCCATTCATTAGGATTTTGTATATATTGACATAAGTATATATCTTTTATGCATGCTTAATTTTATTGTTTATTACCCTCACTTTATGCCACAAGCTTTGGTGAACACTAGATTAGATTTTTGCTTTACTTCTTATTAGTTTAGTGAATATGAAAACATAGGACCTAGTTAGGGTTATTACATAGTTTTCCCTTGATTGGAGGCTTTGGAACCCTCCCTAGTAATATTATTGTGGTAAGAGATCCCTTGATTAGGTCTAGTATATCCATATTGGTCATGACCCTGATTATCTAATGTATCCCTAATTGAAAGTGTAAGTAGGATCTATCTTTTTTGATCTAGGATTGATTTATAGATCTAATGCATTTCTTATTGCACACATTCTAGTGAGCCTGATGTGAATCTAACCCTTGCAAGTTTTCCTTCATGTTTTTCATTTCTATAATTTTACTATTTTATTATATTTACAATACTAGGTCAACTAGGTCGGTATAGTTCTAACTTGTTTGCACAAGTTTAAAAAATAGTCACATCAAAATGAATTTGTTATTTCTATGCATGTCTTCATTAGATACAAGTTATTGGATTAAACAGGTTAACATAATACTCTTATTTAGTTATAGATAATAGACTATGTTAAATAGGTCAACTTTGTCTTTCATACAACATCCAGAATAGAAAATTAAGTCATTCAGGTTGACTTAGTCTTACAAACAAATTCCAAATAATAAACTACATTGACCAGGTCGACTTAGTCATCTTAAAAGGCTTCAGTAAATAGGGTTTTACAAAACTAGGTTGACCTAGTTGACACAGTTGGTAGAACTTGAAAGCATCATTCAAGGCATTTCAATAGAAAATTTATAATCTTTACCATCTTCCAACCCACTAGGGTTCCTCTTTTTTGGTCTCTTTAAATTTAGGACTTCATTATGGTTCTATTTTTCACAAGTTTGTAATCTTCAAAACTATAATCCTATAGTAAACTAGGTTGACCTAGTCAATTTATTTCTTTAGTCTGTCTTCTATCTAAAATATTAAGTCAATCTAATTGACTTAGTTCTTAAGGAATCTTGATTCTACAATAAATTATAGACCATGTTGATTATGTTCTATAATGTTTGTATACAAGTCATCTAAATTGACTCTATACCATTCTTAAATTAGAAATTAACAATTATATGCTAGTAATTACTTCAAACTTTCATTTTTAGTTGTTTGCATGCTTATAATAGCTCACATAGTCTAATTAGGTGTTTTTTTAATATACCATTTAGTTGCACTATTTTTCTTTTTTTTCACACACTACCAAATCACATAATTTCAAAACACATTTAACATTTATCTACCCAAGGCCTCCCTACTTGGATTTTATCACCAAGGGGGAAGCCAACTTGGTTTTCTAGCAACATATAAACATGTGATTAATGGTATATTTTGGAAAATCACCCAACACCCTTATCACTACGGGATTGTGAAGTGAGGTGGTAGGCCTTAATACCAAGCTAGTACCATTGCCAACACAAATCTCTTTTAGCTTAAATGTGATGAAACCATATATATATATATATATATATATTTCCCTACTTTCATCCATCTTCCCTATCATACTTAAAATAACACTTTATAATAATCTAAAAACACTCATGATGACCATTTAGTTAGCATTTACTTTTTAGTTGACTCCTTGCTCTTTACTCATTGTATATTGTATTGCAAAAACTTGCATTGGCTAGTGTTGGTGCAAGTTTTGTGTTGTGTTCCCCAATTGGATCATTCTCATTGATCCAATTGTTTGTGTGTTTGATTTCACTCCTTGATTTAATTAAATTGCAATAAATTTCACTATTTTATTAAATTATCATGATGTTCGAAATAGTCTCTTATAGATTGTCTTTTACCTTGACTACAGTACTGAGTCAACCTGGTTGACCCCATACTCATTTTTGCCTATCAAGTTACAATATTAAGTTTTGTATCCTTATCAAACTATCTATTTTCTTGTCTATAGTACTAAGTAAACTTGGTCAACTTTGTACACTTCTACCTTCTATCCAATAGTTCTAGGTCGACCTGGTCAACTTTGTACTCTTATATGTATCCTTCCTATATTTTTAATTTGCATCATCTTTGACTTCCCTTATCTCTCTCCTTAGTCATGAACATCTTGTTTGAAGACAAGACTAAGTTGAATTCAATATATATGATGAGTCTTACTAACCCTAATATGTTATCCCATAAGCAACTTATGAATCCTACCCTAGATGCAAGTAATGTGCATGTAGTCACTTGCATTACAAATTATGGGACCCCTCCTCATTCTTCTTCACTTCATAGTCCTCTATTTTAATTTGAAGGTAAACCTAAATTAGAGTATACCCTAGAAGTACTCATCTTCATCAATCAGTTTCCCCAACATAGAGGAAAGGATCCTTCTACTATTTACCATCTCATGATAAGTGGTCAAGTTGAGGAGCCCCATTCACCTTCTCCTTCATTATCACACAAATTTGGGGATACTAGCTTCTTTGGTTCTCAGCATCTTCCATCTATTCTAACCCCTTATCATACCATGACATATTATTCTTTGATTTCTTCCACCTCCATGCCTAGTATCTCTACTAACATGATAGGTTCTACTTCTAGTGGACCTCTTCCAATACTTCCTCTTCTTAATTATTCCACTAGTGCATGATTTGCTACACATGGTAATCATGCCTCTAGTGTTGCTTCTTCTCATCCCTCTACTATTACATATTTTTCCACACAAGCAAATTATGTCACTAGTGCCTCACTAATAATTCTTTTCAAACTACTAATAACAACCATAGTGGTGTTGTTAGCTATCTAGATAACACTCAATAAAGATCAGATTTCTCAATTTTGAATCATACTTCGACTAACATGGGAATGATCTAAGGCTGTGGGATGCCTATATCTAAATCAGACCTCTAGATTTTGGTGAGGCTAGCTCCTCTGATTATGTGAATTGATGACCAAATACTAAACCTATTTTGAATTTTGAGGTGAAAAGGGAACAAGAAACCTACTTTACCTTTGGTGATGCACTTGAATAATTGTTTGTCCTTTAAACACTTGTAAACTAAGGCACACATATGGATCAAAGAAAAACTCTACAGATCAGTCCTAAACATTAGTATTTCAAAAATAGGATTGAAAGAAGATTTGCAGATTGAAAATATGTGCATGAAGGTCTCTAAAGTCGCTACATACAAACAACCTTTAGTGAAATTTCTATTCTTAACTCTTTAATTGACTTGTTGAGGATGAAATTATAGTATTAGATAAAGAAAAGACCTAAAAAATATGACAACTATCATGCTTATGTGCAAATACACAATCAATAGTACACACTACCACCATAAACTGATCTTCAAACAAAACTCTTTATTGATTTTACAGTGCAAGTTACAATTTCTGTATCTCTCCATATCCCATCTTTAGGGATTTTTCAAAATGGCTTCAAATACCCACATATATAGTAAATTTGAAAGACTCTAGCCAATGTAGAGGAGAGAAGGATTAGTCTTGATTTTGTTAACTCAAGACTAATTTTTTTTACAAAGATTAAATCTAGTCTTCAAATATCCTCAAAGTCTTTAAACTCATGCATGATCTTCAATTTTGGCATAGAAAGGAGGGTTGTGAGGCCTTATTAAGTTGGAAAACATTTTCATGAAAAATTATGCCCATCTTTGATTGTTAACTCAAGATAAAAGCTGGTTTTAAAGTGTTTGAATGTCCTTTGCATGAAAATGAAAGAATATGCATGAGAGTAGTTACACAGTCAACTGAGAATGATCTTACGCTTGATGACTGGTTAACTTTGCTTTACCATTCCCCTACATGATCTGGTAATTAATGACTAAAAGTGCATGAAAATATCCATGTGAAGAGTGAATGAATAATGTGGAAACTTCACTTGAACTCTAGGACATACGCTTCAATGCCAATCCTCTAGTTGCCTTTAATGTAAGAATAAAGTCTTTAATGTATGATCCTAATAGAGTTATGACTATCGACTGTAAGTAACTGCATGTCAAGGAAATGACCATGTTGACTATTAAGATTTTTCTCCAAGATCACACATCTACCCTTACCTCAAAATCTAGGCATAGGTCTTCCTGATAGATGGTATTTGGTTGAGATTTAATGATGATGGGTAGACCTGTAGAACTTTCTTCCTATTCAACCTATGGTTGAATTTATTCTCCATTAAAGACTCCAACCTTTGAATTTTGATATCGATCATTGATCTTGAATCTACATGGTCTAATGTGCTCCATTGGATCTACAGGATTTGCTGACTCGTTGACTTCTCACTTGCCATTAGATCTTTTGATATGATTGAATGTAGATCTTTGGATCTCCCTTCTCACACACCATCAATCTTTCTCTATATGAATGAATGTTTACCATTGATCTTCTATGAGTTTAATACACTTAAGACAATTGGTAGCTCCTTATTCATTCCTAGGATCCATTGACTAGGTGACCTCCATTTGCCATTGGATCTACCTTATATGAGTGAACATGCATCATAGATTTATTTGAACACACTGATCCTATTAGTCACTGTGCACCATTAGATATTTGATCATGATAAAATGTGCACTGTTAGATCTACCTTATGAATTTCAATGGTTATTTGTTGAGACATTAACTTGATGATTGCATGTACATTTCACTATGTAAGTCTAACTTTAAATGTTTATATCTTGAGATAGCAGGCCCATCAAGATAAAAATTTTGTAGAGGATGGTCTCAAGATAAATTACATCATTCTCATGTAATCCCTTAGCTCTAGCAGGCTCCTCAAGTGTAATTATTACATTCATGATCAGTTTACTTTGCCCATTTTTGTATGACATGCATATGACAGTCTAGATTCTCAAGGCCTATGTTAGTCATTTTTTCTTTAAATAAGGACACTATGAGGTATAGAAAATAAATCCAAGGAAATGGTAAACAAATATTTGAATGATAGGGGTTAACATTTGGTTTGTGAGGCCAAAATGTTAACAGGTACCCAAGCCACTACTACCAATTCCAATGTTTCAACTAATACCACTAATACAACTCAAACCCATCAACTTATATTACAAATTCTTAATCAAATGAATGATTTCCAAGCTAAAAATGAAAATCAAATGATGCAAATTTAAAATCATCTTCTCCATCTTCAAACCCACCCTTAATAGATGCCATGGGGCATGTATAACTAAAATGTTCCCCCACCTCCTCTTTGGGATTCCCATGGTAATCTTATCCCTCAACCTCCCCTTATTAACAAAAAAATCAAGAATCTTCAAAATGAGCCTCTTACATATTAAATTTCTAATATCGATATAGGAAGTATCACCCCTACCATTGATTATAATGGGTCAACCGATCCTATTCTTCACTTAAAAACATTTGGAAACCTATATAAAGATTGGGTCAAGGCAAATACTTTTGCATCTACCAAAATACTAGCAAAAATTCTCATAGGTGATGCTTTAGAATGGTACAACTAACTCAAATATCATTCCATCACTAGTTTGGAAGATTTAGTTAATGCTCTAGTCTAAGAATTCTAAACTAGTCACCTCCTGGAAAATACCTTGGCCCATTTTATCAATTATAATAAACTTGAGATCGAAACCACACAAGCTTTTATCAAATGATGGAAGACCTTGTCTAAAAAATTTGAACATAATATGGCAGATGATAACCTATTTCATCTGTTTACCAATGCTTTTTCCCCCAAGTTGTAATATTATATCTAGACTCTCTCCACGTACTTTGGAAGAGACCATTGACTAAGCCAAGCATCAATATTTCCTTATACATCAATTCAATCCATCCCAACCTTCTATGGGTACTCATATGCTAATCAAAAATAAGAATCATCATGTTACACATGATGGTGTCATCGACTCTTATGATACCATTCACACTATTCAAGCTGTTCCCAACCGGACTCTAGAACACGCTTCCCCTCCTAACCACATCACTAATCCTCATTTATAATCAAAAAATAACATCAAATTTCATAAACATTTATCCTTAGAAGAATTATAAAAGCGTCTACCAAGACCTCTCTTACAAGAAATTGATCCCACTTGTCCTATGAAATCTTGGTACAATCCTAATAAATTTTGTTAGTTTCATGCTAGTTGGGGTCATTCTCATGAGACTTGTAGGAAACTTCATAATTTATCTATGGATTTCCTTCTTGGTCCTAATTTTGACCATGATTCTATGATTTGTAAATGTCAGTAAGCCTATGACATTGCCTTCAAAGCCCATGAAACATAAAAAAAATCTCAAGCTTTGAACTAGGCCAATGCTCATTCAGTTATCTATAAAGATCCTATTCCAAATCACCAAGATAACCAAGACAAACCTACCCCTTCTACCAATAATGTTGATAGTCTTCTTGATCTAAATCCTAAAGAGAATGTGGTCAATATGAATAATATGTGAAGGGTGGTTGTTTTGATCAATCCTCATCCCATCCACACCCCTCAATTATCTCGCATATTTCATTGTATCGAAGACTCTTCTCCAACTCACTTAATAGAGTTGGGGCAAGAAGACCTTATATATTTTGATGAATCAATTCCAACAACTCCCTTGGATAACACTTCTCAGACCATTTCTACCATTCCTCTAGCCTCTTTACCTATCACTAATTTCAACACTTTTTCTCAAACTAAACTTGCATCAACCACCCCATCTTATCAAGAAAATCAAGAAAATCAACAAAATTGTCCTCCACCTAATCCTCTCACATCTTATTGACCTAAATTCATATGCACTTTGGCTCCTCCTTCCAAGGACCTCATTTGTAATATTGCAAATCAAAATATTTTAAATTAATTTGGTTTTCTTAGAAATCTTATTTTTTATAAATATAAATATTACATTTAAAAGATTAAATTAAATAAAATATAAGTCTACAAGGGGTTTCATCCTTGGACTATTATAATCACAAGGGTGTTCATCCTTGAGATTGGTTGTATAGCATGATGTTTATACGAGTTAGATGATTGGATTCATAATTAGATGCTTCTAATAATTCCACATCTCTTCTCCCTTATATAGACTTGAAAAAATTCTCACAAAGGAGGCATCCCATTCAAGAGGCACCTATTCACCAAAAGACGTGACCGTTGACATTTTTGTCGACATTTATATCAATAATTCCATAGATAATTCCATTAACATTTCCATTCACTTCTAGCAACATTTCTATTTGACACTTCCATTCACTTCTAACAACAATTCTGTTTGACATTTCCATTCATATCCATTTAATGACTATTGTATTAAATGGCAGTGTTTTTCCTTGGTAGTGATTTCTTCTTGGAAGTGATTTCTTCATTTGAAATGGTAGTGCCTCTCCTTGAATTCAATGTTCTCCTTCTTGGGGATATTATAGACCTCCCTACCTCAAATTGCATATCCCCAAGCAATTACAAATTGGAATGTTCAAGAAGTAAGGCTCCTCCCCACATTGCATTGACAATCTAGAAGTAGAAGGATCATATGAACTCCATACAATAAAATATCGTATGACAACCTCAATCTCATTGAGAACCACCAAAATGTTAGAAAATTTTGTATACATTTTCCATGAGACAATTTTACAAAGAACCAACACTTTAAAATCTTTAGGTTTCTTATTTTCACTCAACAATGAAGGATAAAAAAAATATATGAATAACTATTGTCAATCAAGAGGTGGATGCAAACATTTCTAGTAGACATGTACTTTAACTTACGCAAACCCCTTAAGCCATTTCTTATGATATAGTACCAAGTACATGTAGAATTTCCATGGAATCCAAACATAGATCCTTCAATGGCCTAACATTGATCCATGATTTTATTTTGTTTAGAATCATAGAAAAGTATAAATAAATTCTTGCACATTCAACAACACATATATTATATCTATAGATTCTTCTGAAAATAAATCAACTTCATTAAAATTATCAGATTGATCATCCTTTTAGAGCCATGATATACTAGACTTCACAACTAATTCAATTTCATTGGAATACGGATGCATCTCTGAATTTGTGGAAAATAAATCTATTTTCTCTGGTAAATATAACGAGCTTTGCTTGGAAGATTTAATGGTGAAAAGAAATCCCACATGATTATGATAGACTGTAGGGGAATACCAAATAGAATATCCTAGTTGCTCTTTATAAAATGGATTATGAACAATATACCAAAATAGGTTTACCATAACATGTGCTCTCATGGAAAATAGATCTAGTTGGAAAATAATTTGAACAAAAGTATTCATATAAAAATTGTTCTTAATAACTTTTTTCTTTACTTTCCAGGCTCTATGCAGAAGATCTAGCTTTTGATAACTGATCAGAACTTGTGCAAGTAATGCCGATACAAATGTATCTTCAAACAAATCTATAATTTTATCAACATTTACCTCTGATAGTTACGATGGTAAATACCAATGATATTGATGAACCTAAACAAATTTGAGAGAAATTTTGTCATGTCTGGAAGAAATAATGAAAAGAGGTAGGAAAATTGGTTATCAATGTTGGGTAATTTTGTCAAATATTATGAGTGCATTTTAGATTCCATACTAGCATTTTTACAAATCCTTTCTTTGTTCTCTCTTACAAAATTAGAACTTCCCTATGTGGCCTGAAATGTTTTGACAAATTTGAATGCTAAGAGCAAAAGATTTTTGCTCAAACCATATATCCTTGTTTTAGAAATGCAGGTTCTTAATGCACAAATTTTGCTATTTAACAGATCCATGTTTATTTGATACAAAATCTATTGAAGAACATCCAAGAATAGTGAAGCATACATTTCTCATATGACATTGGACTTTATCAGTGAAAACCCTAATATATTATCATAGTTTATGATGAAGTAGGCCTCTATATTAAGAATTTTATTTACTTCATGATCTCAAACTTTGATCGGATTATCATCTACTACACATTTTGGAATTTCAACTTTCTATTTGAAATTCTTCATGCTAATTAAGTTTGCTTTACAATAATTCTCTAGCATATAATTATGTTTAAGTGGTAGATGTAAATTGGAGTCTCTCAACAAGGACCTTTTCCTTTCCTCTAAAATAGAAAATAGAATGTTTTCAACAATGTAAATACTACCAAACCATGGTTTATGTTGGACATTTGACAATTCATAAGCCAATGATTGGGTCACTATGTCAACTCACATGTTTTGTGATTTTAAGAAATTTAAACTTTCTAATATTAAGTTTGGATCCCAAGTTTTGAATATAAACTTCCCATGAAGAATGTCTTCTTCCCTATACACTAATGAAGGTTTAACCATTTTAGATGCAAACCCAAGTTCAAATTATTGAGAGTCATAATATTGGAACTCTAGGAATATGAAATTTAAGTTATGGATAACTCCAAGCTCCTTAAAAATCCATGCTTGAGGACTTACATCCTTTAATAACTTGATTTATGGAGACACAACCCCTATAGCTAATATGAACAAATTTGGACTTTTTCATCCAATTGTTAGATTCACCACATCCTTGGCATGCCATTCATCAACATCCTTTAATATCCCATCATCATAGTCTATTTCTTCCAATATCACTTCAACCCATCCTACCGAAGAAGAAAACATTGAATCAACTTATCGTTCATTTTTTTGTTGTGGATGGTTTTGTGTAATTTATCTCTAAGTCACAACCCTCAAGTGTAGCATTTCCAAGATAAATAGTTACAACTCAATTGCCTTTATTGATTTATGAATGTTTTAATCACACCTCCAAGGACTCTCCATGTTCAACATGTGAATTTTTTATTACTCCAAGATGGCCAGACAAATCTAAAAGAAAAGGTGCACATGTAGAGTCTTGTTTGTTATCCATAATATCACTGGAAGTCTCTTCGGTATCCTTCAATGAGTGAGGTACATTTAATGATTTTTCATCTTCCAAGGCATCAAGGTTATCTGGTGGATGTTTTTCCATATTCTATCAATTATTTTGGTTGGCTCTCCATCTTGTTTATTTTTAAGATCATAGCCCATTATATCTTGTTGATAGTGTGCATTAATCAAACAATCAATTGGTTTATTAAACTTAGAGCCTGTGTTCGAGGAATAATCCTCAAGACCTCTCTCTTGCACACACTAAAGTTTATCTTCACTCTGACATATACAACACATATCAACATCATCAACATCATCATTAGAGTTTTGGATAGATAACTTGTGTGCATCTCTAATATCCAAAGTTTTTATGTCATTCTTCACAATAGACAAGTCTCCATAAATATCAACTTCTTCTTGGATAAGTATGTTTGGGAATTCCCTTAGTTCAACATTGGATGCCTCATTTGTTTGCTCCTAGATAGGAAAGTCAGTCTTGGAATTTATCATCTTCCTTTCTTCTGGGACCTCTTGAAAATTGAATTTCTCATCATATTCAAAAATACCATAACTATGATTCTTAAACTCATCTTCCTCATAGTGTTTGTTTCCATTCCATGACTCTTTTAAATCCAAATAGTTTGAAAAAGAGATTTATTTTTGAATCTCTTCTAAAAGGTAATTTATGACTTGAAACTTTCCATAATTTCCTTATGTAGTGACCCCATGGTTCATAAGCTAGCAAGAAAATTAACTTTTATACCACTATAATATTCCAAATCAGAATATTTTACATTATTTTGGTTTTCTTAGAAATCTTATTTTTTATAAATATAAATATTGCATTTAAAATAAAAAATTAAATAGAATATAAGTCCACAAGGGGTTTCATCCTTGGGCTGTTATAATCACAAGGGCTTTTATCCTTGAGAGTGGTTGTATAGCATGATGCTTATACGAGTTAGAAGATTGAATTCGTAAGTGGTTATATAGCCTTTAAAAACTTCTCATAAAGGAGGCATCCCATCCAAGAGGCACCTCTTCACCAAAAGATGTGATCATTGACATTTCCATCGACATTTCTTTCAAAAATTCTATTGACATTTCTGTTCACTTTTGACAACATTTCCATTTGACACTTCCATTCACTTCTGATAATAATTCCATTTGACATTTCCATTCATATCCATTTAATGATTGTTGTATTAAATTGAAATGTTTCTCCTTGGTAGTGTTTTTTTCATGTGAAATGTCAGCACCTCTCCTTGAATTCAATGATCTCCTTCTTGGGGATATTACATCCTTTAACGCTATGCACCTCTTTCCAATAGTCCTCTTATGGGTTATGATGAATGGGATCCTATCATGGAGATTACTAATCTCCCATCTTAGATACCATTTATTGAACTTATCCAGACCTCTCCACATCATTGTAATCATCTTATGTAGCTTTTATTCAAAATGAACATACCTCATCCTTCCCTAGCAGGATATGAAGCCACCTTATTCGGATCAGAAGATGACATTTTACAACAGTGTGAAGATATGTCCATACATGTTCATGAAATAATGGACACTTCTCTTTCCCTTAAATTATTCATTGCTTTTATGATCCTTGATGAAATTTTGCTTTGTGTAGATGATCCTCCTCTATTTATTAGCATCCAAATTGGTGATATGCAAGTTAAGTGTGCTTTGATTGATGAGGGTTATAGAACTTGTGTTTCCTCTCTTGATTTTATAAAAACCCTTGGATATTATGAATGTAATCTTAATTCCACACACGACACATGTCAAGGCTATGATCGAAGGCAAATGCCTCCTTTAGGATATGTGTGGCTCCTCATTACCATCTCACCTATCACCATTCACTTGAAGGTAATGATATTCAATTTTTTTCTATCTTATAACATATTTCTTGGTAGTCTATAGACTCATTTCATGAGAGAAGTTACATCTTTTGCTTACCAATGTGTCAAATTTCCTCATAATGGATCCATATATAGGATTCAAGGTGACACTATTCCTTGGAATTTTGAATAATTCTAAGACCATGGTGTAATCAAAATTCCCACCCTTGAATCCTTGCCAAGCATTCCCTTTCATGAATCTAAACAGTTTAACTTTCCTATCAATTCCACTCGAGGTTACAATGCTTACCCTAAACTCGTCAAGAATATGCCCCCTAACCTCCTAGATTTTGATGATGATGAGCTTAACAAGATTAATATCAATATTAAACCCTCAAATATCTCACCTCATCTCATTTCTCAGCTTCCTCCTTCTTTACAACCTCATTCTTGTCAACCACCTGGTGATGATATACCCATTGTCTTAACTAAGACTCTGTATTCCATTCACCACACCACATCAAATGACAAGGTCATCCTTACTTATGCCATTGATATTTATACACTTGATTATGATGATGGATACACCTTAGATGATCCATTCTTAAGAGGTCTAGTTCAGGCCTAAGATGCTAAATTGTTTGTTATTTTTCCTCTTTTCTTCAATCTTTCAATATATCCTCTAGTATTCCATCCTATATCATTCCTAATTTTAGCATTTTCCTCTTGATCATAGGGTAGAGATGGTGCACACACATCTAGTTTATGAATAACCTCATGGGAGTATGCTTATGGATCATTCTATGACTAGTTTCTATCAACTTGCTAGATACCAAGACAGTTGTAGTTGACTTATCTTTGAGATACTTGCGACTATCCTTTAGAATTCTATGCATCCCACCCTTCCCTTAGCATAGCTTAGTTTGGATCCTACTCCCACTCCCTCTATAGATGAGTCTCTTCCTATTTTTGATCCTATTACTCATTTATTCAAGCCTTATCTAATCTCTCTAGTAGCTCCACCTTCTCTTGGTAATGGTTTATTCCCTTTATCATAGCTTGCTCTTTTTCCCACTAAATTGGTCGATCAACCTTATTGTGATATTCATAAAGTTGTCGATCATTAGACTAAAGACTATTCATTATACCAATCTTTCTCACTTCTTTTTATACTCCCCTTATGAGTACACATACCAAGTCTACTCACAATAATATCTATTACTTACATGGCATAGATAATCATTCATCCACAAATTGTCATAAGTTATGTCAGTATATTGATAGCTTATGTCCCACCACTCTTCAGCCCTCAGAGAAGGATATACCTCCCCTAAAAGTATTACCTATCTTTTTAAATACAAAGAGGTATATTGTCTATAGTACTAATGTGGCACCCATCACATTGATTATTTCCAAATCCTTTAATAACATCTTAAGGATCACCTCCTAACCATTCCTACACCTTCTACCCTTCCTGCCATAGGTCACTCTCAGAAGAAAAATCTTCCTTATTCCCCAATAGCTCTACCTCTTATGGTTACATCTTCACTTGTGGTCCCTTCTCCATATACTATTCCTCCACCCATGAATCCCTCACCTGTGGATCCTTCCCCACCAATGATCCCTTCATCTCTTATAGAGTCTAGTCCCATGCATTCTCTTGAGCATCCCTTCATCTTCCCAAATATGGAGAGGTATATTATCTCTAGTACCAATGTGGCACACATCACACTAATCATTATCACATCTTTTAGTAGCATCTAAAGGATCACCTCATAACCATTATTTTACCTTCTACCCTTCCTCCCATAGGTCACTCACACAAGAAGGATCCCTCTTCTTCCCCCATGGCTCCACCTCATGTGGTTCCATCTCTACTAGTACATCACTCACTTGTGGACCTTCCCTCACCCATGGAACTTCCCTCACCTATGGATCCTTCCCCATCGATGACCCCTTTATCTCCTATAGAGTCTACTCCCATGCATTATTATAAGCATCCCCTACATAATAGCCCTCATTAGCATGATCCTTCAAGTAGTCCTACATTTTCCATCAAAGATATTTGATGTGAAGTATTTTCTCAACATTCATTGAAGATCGATAAGAATTTGGCTACATTTCGCATTCAACTTAATAAAGACTTACTAGATGTTATGGATATTGTGTGTGGATAAATATATCAGTACTTATGAACACAAACATGATGTTCTTACATTTATTTATTCATTTTGATTAGACTTTTTCTCCAACTATACATCTATTTTATATCATTTGACATTGTGTCAAGTTCTTATCTATTTGACATGGTGACTTTTGTTTTTCATTATATGTTGCTTATGATGTCTTTATTTTCTCTTATGGATTATTTTTCATAAGTTCATACTTGTTCTTCTTGAGTTCCTTTTTTTATGATTACCTTGTTTTGTTTCATGATTGATTACTATCTTATCTCTATCAACATGGATAATTATTATTGTGAATTGATTATACAAACCTTTCTCCCTTTAATCATTCCTCCTTTACCATGTGATTAGTTAGCATATAATTTATCTCATTACAATATCCTTTTACTGGTCCACTTTGGATCTCCCCTTATCCCCTATATTCCCTTTCACAAACTAAGCATACACATGGTTGATACTTTAGATAACATCATGGTTCATAGTTAAGCCTAAGTGTTATAGTCAGTCATATTTTTGGATAAGTAGCTTGCTCTAGCCAAAGCCTAAAGCTCTTTTATGTTTATCTCTCTATCTCACATGATTGGTCATTCCAAGTCCATATGGAGGAAGAATCTTAAAATCCATAACATATTCAAAAGCCAAATAATTTAATAAAAGACAATGATTTAAAAGGTAACATTCAAATATTTCAAAAGTCAAATCATACTAAAAGACATGATTCTAAGCACAACTCCTTTCTCTAATCAAAGCCCAAAATCCATAGTTGGTCTCATGATAGAGCCAAGGTATATTTGGGTATGGTAGGCTAGTAGATTAGAAAAAGAGAATAAAAAAAATCTTTTAGTTCTACCAACTTTCTCATGCAAGTACCCAATCTTTGCAGTAGACCAATGACTCTGTAAGGGGTCCTGAGGAATGGGGAACACATTGTGGGAATTTAGGTCCATTTTTACTTTTCTTGTTCAAAAATACCAACATGAGTCGATCTTAGTACCACACTTATTTTCCTACACAACTTTATACCTCTAGCGAACATTTATCCTCTATATATTGATGGTAACTAGTCACTTAGTGTCTTCTTGTATCCTTAGTATGCTCATGTCTTCTCAAAAAATTCCTATGTTATGCTTTTTACATTCCATTTTTCACTCCTTATAACCCTAATATTTCCCCTTGAGAAATATTTTTTGTTCACTAATCACTCCCCTTAGGGATTCCATTTGTGAGTTGCAGTGTAAGACCATGGATAGGACCTAGCTTTCCTGACAAATTACCAATTTTTTCACATTACCATTCCAAACACCCCTCTTTACCATAATTTAATAGTTTTTCCACCTCATTGATGTTTCTTTTGTGAGATTTAGTGTAAGACCATGGATAGGACCTGGCCTTCCTCACAAAATTTTCCAATATCCAAGTCACAATGAAATTACATGTGTCAAATATGAGATAAGATGTGATTGATTATAAGTTACACATCATTGACATGTTTCCCATCTTGTTTAGTATGTCTTATGCTTATTTTATTAATCTTTCACTTCTATCTTCTCATTTTCCGATTGCATTTAAGAATCCAAACATTTTTCTTAAAGTTTTTCATAATTCCCAACTTGAATTAGTATGATTAATTTAAGACCATTTTATCAATTTTTATTTCTCTTTTAGACTTCCCAACATGATTTAGTATGATTTATTGAATTAATCTATTTGTTTTTATACCATTAATATTTCATGTCCTTTCTATTTTATTATAATATTTTCATACTTTCCAATGTGATTTAGTGCGATTTTATTTGTTTTAATTTGGTGCCACTCTTTCTCATAATTTAAAAACAATTTCCCTCCCTTGTTTACCACATTTTTAAAAATTAGACCTAGTCATATTTTGTTATTACACATTTCTCATCATGATATAGTGTGTAGTGCATTTGTTTTTTTATTAATTATACTTTTCCAAGTCCTTTTTACATGTTTTTTTAACTATGCATGTGTACTACATAGTGTTAGAAAATAAAACACCACACATATATTTCTTATAGTATATACCACAAAATTAAAATACATGTTCTAGAAATAAATATATCCACACATCAACAACCACAACCAAAAATATAATACATAAGATCAACATCTTGTTGGAAATATTGTCTTTGATGTCAAAGGTCTAACATTATTGGTGATAGAGGCCCCATTGCATTTAATGTTGTTTTTAATATTCATATCTTAGCTAATGTGTGTTAATATTTATTTAATATTAATGAATATATTTTTGGTTGCATATAAGTCAAAAGAGGGCCCATAAAGAAGTCAAAGAGTCATGGGATAAAAGATAAAAGATGAATGGGATGTATTTTCTCATGAAGAGTCATCTTGAGGAATTCCAAGAGTCATCATGTGAAGACAAAAGAGGGTATGGTACATTTTTTCATGAAGGGACACTTTGAGGAATACAAAAAGTCACTAAGATAAAGCCAAAAGAAGAAATGACACATTTGCTTATGAAAGGCCACCATATGACTTCTCAAATGTAAGGATACAAAGGGTCATGCAAGTTTGGTACCATTTTTCATGAGGATTGAAGGGTCACAAAGGGTGAATGATAAAGTTCATTTGGAAAGCTATAATAAAGGCTTGAGAAGCTATTTGTAATAAGAAAGAGAGTGCATGGTTTATATTTGTTTTTGAAGAGAGAAAAGTAAGTGAGTTCATGGTTTGTATTTATTTTCGAAGAGAGAAAATTAGGAGATATTTTAGAGTTATATCATTTGTTGAGTAAGAAACATTGAGAGATAGTTGTGTTTTATACACAAGAGGGGTTAGTGCTCCTATGGGTTGGTGCTCATAAATAGTTGTTATGTTGGTGCTCGATAAAGGAGTTGGTGCTCTTGTAAGTTGGTGCTTGTGAATTGTGTATTTTGAGTTGGTGCTCATTCATATACTTGAGATTGATTCTCCATGGTTTTTCTCACTTTGGTTTTCCATGTAAAAATTTGGTCTCTCTCTCTCTCTCTCTTGTGTGGTGCATATTATTATTTCAGTTTTATTGCATACTTTGAATGTGTGATTAAGTGGTTAAAGAAAAGAAATCAGATTAAGTAAAAGATATATAATATACTGATTCACCCCCCCTCTCAGTATATTTCATGCTTAATAATTGGTATCAGAGTAGGTTCCTTTGGAAAAAAAATTTACAGCTTGAAGGTAGATTGGAAAGCATGATGGCTGGATCACATGAAGGTTTTTCTACAAATAAGGCACCTTTGTTTGATGGGACAAATTATACTTTTTGGAGCATAAAGATGAAGACTTATTTGATGGCCCTTGGATTCAACATTTGGCAAGCCGTGGTGGAGGAATATGAAGAGCCACAGACACTTGTAACTACTCCAACATAAAAGAAGGAAAGTGAAAATAATGCTAAAATTTTAAATGCTATTTTATGTGGTTTATGTGAATCAAAATTTGTTAAAGTTATGCAATGTAAATCTACTCATGAAACTTGGGTAAAACTTGAGAATATTTACAAAGGTGATGGAAAGGTTCAGCAAGCTAAGCTTCAAACTTTCAGAAGACAATTTGAGAGTTTGAAGATGGAAGAGGAAGAAAATATAGCAAGTTATCTTTTACAAGTTGATCAAATAGTTAATCAAATTCAAGGTCTTGGAGAAAAGTTAGAAGAATCAATTGTGGTTCAAAAAGTTTTGAGATCTCTACCATTGAGATATGATGCAAAATTTTTAGCAATTGAAGAGATGAAGAATTTATCCAAGCTAAAGATGGATGAGTCTACATGGGATTCTTATGGCATATGAGATGCAGACCGAACAAGAGAAACCCTCAAAGAGAGAATCTGCTTTCAAGACATCAAAGAAAGAGAAGGCTAAGATTCAAGAATCAAGTGATAGTTCTAGCAATGATGAAGATGACAATGGAGCTCTATTCATTCATAAGCCAAAAAAGGGCATATGTAAATATCAAGGAAAATTACCTTTTAAATATTTTAATTATGGAAAGATTGAACATTTTGTAGCTAAGTTCCCAAATAAGGGAAATGGTGATAATAAAGAAAGGAAAGTCTACATACAAGAAAAATTTCAAAGGAAAATTCAAGAAGGTATTCGAGAAGAAGAGTTTGTATTCTAAAGATCCTAGCTTACTCGAAGATAGTGGAGTCAGTGATTCAGAAGAAGAAGAGATTATATTCATGGCCATACATGAAGATACCTTCACAAGAAAAAGTATAAATGATCAAGAAGAAGAATAGGATGAAGCTCAAAGTGAATCTAGAAGGAGAACTCATTTGTGCCTTAGAAGAGTTAAAATCTCTTGAGAAGAAGAATTGAAGATTAAAGCTCCAGATTGAGAAAAATAAAAAGGAGTCAAAGGAAACAATTGAAGATCTACAAGCACACTTTGAAGAACCCAAGAAGAATGAAAAAGATCTAATGGCATAATTGCAAAAAATAAGTAAAAAATGTGAAAGGTATGTTATTAAAATTTCTTCTTTAAAAGCAGATCTTGAGAAAATAAATAAAGCAATCAATGATAGAGCAACCAATGCTTCAAAATTTGAGAATAACACTAATATGTTGAGATAAGATATTAAAAAATCAAAGATCAATGTTAGATAAGATAGGCATCAGATTTAAAAAAGAGAAAGGGGAGGCCACTACTTTTACAGACAAGGAAAAAGGAAAGTGCTATGTTGAAGCTCTTACAATAGAAGAAATTAAAAGGAAAGAAGTTAAGAATACAAAGGACATCTCAAACAAAGAAGGCTGAAAAGAACAGAGATATAAAAGGCAATCAGGTCAGAGATACACAAACATGTCTTATTTTTATGGTTACTAATTTTATTGTAGTAGATATGATCAAAAGAAAATAGAATGTCAAAAAAAGGCTAACAATTTTAGAAATAAGGAGAAGGAAAATCATGTAGAGTCAAGAAGAAGCCACAACTCTTTTGCTCCTCTATTAGGCTTTAATGAAGAGTCCATAATATGTTACAAGTGCAAAAAATTTAGACACATAGCTCGGTACTATAAAAATATGTTTGAGTTCAATCAAAAAATGACCAAAGTTTCAAGGCTCTATTCATCAAAAATAAAGTTTAGACAGGTTCATGGCAGAAAAAACAACCTGAAAAATCTATGTTGATGGAGACAGTTTTGCATGCAAGAAATGAAGAAAAGCCATGGTTCATTGATAGTGGATGTTCGAGGCACATGATATGAGACAAAAGTCAAGTTCATAACCTTGAAGAAGATCAATGGTGGCATAGTGAAATTCAAAGATAATACTACTGTCATAATTGCTCGAAAAGGTACACTAAGTTTGGATAATGGTAGAACTAAAACTAAAAATGTTTTGTATATAGAAGGTCTTAAGCATAATATTTTGAGTGTAAGTAAAATGTGTGATTATGGGTACACACTAAAGTTTTATGTAGAAAAGTTTTAAAATTAGGAGAAAAGATTCAGATGTGTTGGTTGAAAATGCTTAGAGAATAGGCAATAATTTGTATATGCTATCAGACATCAAAGGTCAAAGATGTTGTTTGAGTCGAATTGAAGAAAGTTGGCCATGGCATAAGAGGATGGGACACATAAATTTTGATAATCTTGTCAACATCAATAAGAAATAAGTAGTCAGAAATCTTCCAAAGATTAGAAATCCATCCGACACACTTTGTGAACCTTATTAACATGGGAAGCAGGGTAGAAGGTAGTTCAAAACAAAAGAGTACTCAACCACTCAAATGCTAGAGCTTGATCACACTTATCTATGTGGACCTATGAGAACTCAAAGTACTCAATGTGAGAAATATTTCATGTTGCTTACTGATTATTTTTCATGTATGACTTGGGTAATGTTTTAAAAAAAAAAATTAGAAGCTTTCAGATATTTCAAAGTATTCAAATCATTAGTTGAGAATGAAACTAGTTTGAAAATTAAGTGTCTAAGATCAGATCAAGGAGGAGAATTCATGTCAGCTCAATTTATTGAGTTTTGTGAAGACCATGGAATAAAGAGACATTATTCAGTAGCCAAAACTCCACAACAAAATGGAGAGTTGAGTAGAGAAATATAATAGTTTAGGAGATGGTGAGGACAATGCTAAATGAATCCAAGATACTAGATAAATATTGGAGAGAGATAGTTGCTACAACAGTGCATATTCAGAACAGAGCATTATTGAGAATCAATAGTGATAAAACTTTTTATGAGCTATGGAAAGACAAACTAGTAACAATTGATTATTTCAGAGTTTTTTGGCAGTAGATGCTTCATAAAGAGAACTAATGAAAAACTTGGTAAGTTTGAATCCAAAGCAGATGAAGGTATATTTCTTGATTATTCTTGCAAAAATAAAGCTTATAAATGTTATAACAAAAGAACCAAGAAAATTGTTGAAAGTGCAAGTGTTAAGATGGAAGAAGATGGAACATAAAGAATCAATGATCTAGTAGACATTCCTGAAATCATTGAAGAGGAATATTTTAAAGAATCAAATGAAGATGAGAAAAAGGAGAAAAAGGACACCAAAACTCCATCTAAATATGTTCAGAGAAATAATAATGAAAGTGACATCATTGGGGACATAAATGAAGGAATTTGCACCAGAAGAATGATGGTAAGTGAATTTGAGCAAGTTAATTTCTCTTTGTTATCCAAAATTCAGCCTAGAACTTTTTCAGAAGCTAGACATGATAAGCATTGGGTTAAGGCAATGGATGAAGAATTAAATCAAATAGAAAAGAATGATACTTGGGAATTAGTGCCTAGACCAAAAGATAACAATGTGATAGGAGTGCGCATCATATCCAAATGAAGTCAAGAACTTCTCTTTAGATAGGGAAGACCACCTGTAAGTAAGAACACACTACCACAAAATATTTGTTAGTAGGTTGGTGAGTGGGTAGCCAAGAAACTTGCTTGTTCCAAGAAGTGATAAACTTCTTGGGGGATGATAGTCCATTATTTAATACAAAGAGTTAAAAATGAAATGATAAAGTAAAGTAGAGAGAGAGAGAGAGAGAGAGAGAGAGAGAGAGAGAGAGAGAGAGAGAGAGAGAGAGAGAGAGAGAGAGAGAGAGAGAGAGAGTTGCATGTACCTTTTCTATAACCTTTGTGTAGCAATCAATATCATAGAGCAAGCAAAATACAATTTTGGTTTGTTAGAAGGTTGTTTGGGCTAGTTTAGGGTGATTGGGTAAAAGGGAAGTCACTGACGTCGGTAGGGTAATTGATGTCGATAGTGGTAATGTGACCAACATCAGTAGGATAACCAATGTCAGTAGGGGAAATGGAGTCAAAAATTCATAAAAGGCTATCTTAAGTGCAAGGAAGGATATTTGACATGTTAATGGGGTTGGAAAAGAGTCGTATGAGGGGTTAGAGAGATGGTAAGAAGTCTGGGTGAGGATTTTAGTTTGGTTAAGTTAGAGGTATGGAAATGAAGGAGTTTTGTAACTCCTCCTCAAGGATGGATGGGACTTGTGTAAACACTAATAAGAAATAATTAGAATTAATAGAATACATGGATTCTTAAATGATATAAGTACTTGAAGAAATACTCTTGATAAATCTTTGATAAGGTGACTGATTGAATGAAGATGAGTGTGTGTCACCTGTTTACCATAGTTTGAGCTCTTTGTATAATGGATCAATTCCAATTTAGGTTTTGATTGGTATAGAGAAGTGAATCTCTTGAGTGAGTTTTTGCTTGGGAGAGAGAATGTTTGTGGGGGCTCCAAAATAGGTTTAGAACATTACTTAATTAATTAACGTCGATGATCCCACTGACATTGGTCTTAGGTTGATCGATGTCAGTTGAGGGTTGACCAATGTTGGTGGCATAAGAATAGGTCAAAGGGGCTACTTTTGGCTCTTTTCTTCCATTTCTCTATGCCACATGTGACACCCACTAATAAATGGTCAATAGGTGAGGTTGGGTATAGGGTAATTGGTTAGAAATTTGTTTATAGGGTAGGAATTAGTTATTTATGGGAGACCAAGTCTAGTGGTGACTCATAGGGGGAGAATTAGTCTTGGAGCAAGATGGCTAGGCAAGGTGGCATAGGGAATATTCAATTAATCTAAATTAATTAATTAAATATGTGGGGTAAAGGCATGGGTTAGGAAGACTTATTACAAAGGGGGTTTAGACACAACACATTATACACTTGTCTAACATAATTTTGGTGTCTACATTTACCCCTTTTTGTCTTGGTAGGTTGTGCCATCAAGTTGCAAGACAAAAATGAAAGTTGAGTGGTCTAGGCATGGGGTGTGATATCCTCCCCCTTAAAATGGGAATTGATTGGGAAAAACCCAAAATTAGTGACTAATTTGACAAGGAGTAAATGAGATTGGTTGGTTATGGGTTAGTAGTGCAGAGATGACATCATGGTCATAAAGTACTAAAAATTTGTGTTGACAAGTTGAAAATAGGTGTGGTCATGGAGGATTTTGGTTAAAGTTACCAAGGCACAACTTGTTAGTGATATTTGAGAAGGTAGGATCAACCAAAACTATAGCTCTAATGGTCAAATGTGTTCTAGGTATTTAAGGTAAGAAGTGCCCTAAAAACATAATAGGTCGCAGGTGATAGGATCAGTTAATGGTGATCCAAATCAACTAATAGTCATACATGTAAGGTATTGTCATTATGCACTAGATAGCATGAATGATCAAGACACCAAACTTAGATGTAATGAGTGGGTGTGTAATGAAACATGTGTCTAGGTAATAGTTGGCATGAATGGAGATGAAAATTATCCCAATGGTCAAGTTTGTAAAGGCAAGGTGTGTGCAAGGTTACCCTAGAATGAAGAAGGGACTATAAAAAGTGATGTGAAATTAAAATGCTATTGCATGGTATCATTGTTGATAGTGTTATACTGAAATCTATGGTAAAGCAGGCAACATCAATGGCCTAAGGCATAAATGACTGACGTCGATGGCCAACCAAGCCTAATAAAAAGGGGCTAGGTGGTTAACCAATTTCATTTGCATGTTGATTGGTTAGAGAGTAGGAAAAAGCCAAAAAAGTTGATAAAATGATGGGATGAGCTGGAGACCTAGCTGGAGGTGTGGTAGCATAGGCACTAGTCATCCCAATCTGGTGGAGGTAGAGAGATGAGGTAGGGTCCTTTAAACTTTTGGTTTGTGTTTTTTGGTAATTTTATTGATTTGAGTCCAGTGGGGGGTGTAATAGTTTGCTAGCGAGTAGTGGGTAGGTAGTGGGGAGGGTAGGATCATGTTTAGGCTTTTTTGGGTGGGTTTTAGGGTAGTTTAGGGTTAAAATTAGAAATGGGTAATGGGTGGGGTTCAGCCCTAGAGCCGAACTAGTCACCAATGTCAGTGGTAGTTTGTCAATGTCAGTTAAGGTCTTCCTATTGATATCAATGGTAAAGGCACTTACATTGGTGTGTTGTGCACTGATGTCGATAGTCTAGGCACTTATGTCAGTTGATAAGTGACCAACATTGATGGCCTTATTAAACTAAAAAAGGTAAAAATGGGGAGAAAAAGAGTTAAAAAGACATAAGGCCTTAGGAAATAGGCAAATCATGTGACATAGAGTAGATTTAGCCTAGTTGAACAATGAGAGATTGGTTGAAAGGCTTGGTTTAAGAGAGATAGGTTGTAAGGCCTTGGGTAAAAAGGGATAGGTTGGATAGTTAGGTGGGTAGATGATCAGGCTAGCCCCAAAAGACCCCATGTCTTTTGAGTGCTACCTACATAGCCTAAAAGGGCCTCAGGCCAATGTAGTTCTCCCATAGGATAGGGAAAGTGGTTAAGGTAGTGGTTAGAAAGCTCCATTGATTAATTTTATGTGTTTATGGTTGTAGGTGAGGCATGAGTTGACCTTGAGAGACTATCTTTTGACACCATTGACTAGGATCAAGAGAGATGTGTTAGTAGATGAGTGGGATCACATGGCTATAGTTTGTCTTGGTAGAGTTTGGTAGTATTTTTGGGTCACTTGAGATGTCAACTTGATGATCACACTGATTTAGAGGTGGGATAATAACACCAACACCTTTCACCTATTGACTAGTGAGATGATAGTCACACTAGAGGATGTATACAGGATCCTTAGATTACCACTGCAGGGTGAGCAACTTTTTGCATACATGAGGGAGGAACATGACATCCATATGGTGTCATTTTTTTGTGAGAATGTGAGTGAGGTTACATATCACTTAGCATCATTCGCTTATGAGCCTCTATTTTTAGTAGATGAGGAGGAGCATCATCTTAGCATATTGATGATGATTAGTATCATGATGTATGCATTGCCAAATGTAGATGGTGGTATATTTTTGATCACCTTGATAGGTATCATGGCTCAGATGATAGAGTAGAGGATATTTTTTACATGGGGGCCTATATACTTGGCTCTATTGTATAGAGAGTTATGGGGTTTGCATCTACATAGACACTATAGTTTATGTGTTGGGCACCTATTACATTGTTGGGCATATGAGCACATCATAGTTGCGTGGCCACTAAGACTACCATCTATGATTGTAGAAAGATTCAGATCCAGGTTCAGATGATGGTGAGAGACTATGGCATAGACATGGGTTGATGGCATTGTGTAGGATATCATGCACTATAGAGGGCTACTAGATGGTTTGAGTCTAGGAGATATTATCTGGTGTCCCTATTTGATGTATCTAGTATTCAGGAGTCAGGGGGAGAAGCTCATTAGACTATAGAGCACACTATGGGTTAGAGGCAGGGAGTAAGGGAGTTTGAGATGATACTTGTGGCATAGGTCAAGAGACAGCTTAGCCTTGTGTAGGATGTTCCACTTGCTTTCCCTAGATATATGCATGATGACATCAAGGTACCACTCCTTTTTCCATTGGGGATAGATGGACTTAATTTTGAGGAGCTATTGGTAGGCACAAATGTGGTTGATGCTAAATACACTAGGGCATACCAGGCATGGTTGGTAGAACTACACCCAATTGTACCAATTAGGAGGCCAGATCCATAGATGTAGGGTTTGACACATGAGAGAAATGCTACTTTATAGGCTAGAAACATGGCCATCTAAGAGAGGGATATGATCATGTAGGCTAGGGATGCCATGATTCAGGATAGAGATGTGGTATTATAGGCTATGATATCACTATTTAGGTGAGAGATGTGGCTATGTACGCTAGAGATGCTATAGTTATAGAGATAGATACAACATTATATGCCAAGGACATGGCCATACAGGAGAGAGATGTTGTAGTCCTTTCATAAGATTCCTCATAGGTAGAGGTCTTGGGGTTATATGGTCTGGTGGGCCATCTTCAGAGTTAGGTGGCCAGTCTACAAGGATGACTGACCTCATTGACAACAAAGAGAGATCAGTTGAGGTTATCTACATGGGCATTGGTAGTTGTTCCTCCTTCTCCTCCATAGGTAGTAATACAAGTAGCAAGATAGGAAAGTGCCATGGGTCCTCCATAGACTGTATCTCTTATGAGATAAAACACTAAACTGGAGAAGATTGCATACTATGAGAGGGTGATCCATGATTTTTCATAGATTCCTAGATTTGTAGAGTTTAGGGAGTAGGAGTGATCAAAGACACTGACCTCAAGTTCCAGTGTGCAAAGATGGAGATAGGGAGAGAGTGGTGGTGTCTCCACCTCATCACATCCACCATGATTTTGAGGAGGCCATGTTGATCCTAATTTTGAGAGATATTTTTATATTTATTCATTATATATATATATATATATATATATATATATATATATATATATATATACCAGCCTACAAGTCAATGATGCAAGATGTATTTGAGAGAGAGATGAGAGATGTTGAGATTTGTATATGATGTATATTTATTCAGCACACGCACATGCGCGCACACACACACACACACACACACACACACACACACACACACACACACACACACACACACACACACACACACACACACACACACACACACACACACACACACACACACACACACACACACACATGATGAGATGTTTTATTTGATGTGATGATGATGTGTTTGCTATTTTCATGTATATGTTTATGGTTTTGGATGAATTTTTATGATATTGATATAATGATGATGTTGGTTTACTATCACTTCCATGTATGTGATAGCATATGCATAGTAGATGAGATTGTCATGTTTAGCTTTCCCATATGTGATGGTATATGCATAAAATGAAATGGTTGTGTTTATGAGATAAAGGTTTAGAACTTTCCATATGTGAAATTTTATATGCTTGGTTAATTTATATTTTTAGCATGCTCCATATGTGATGGTTTATACTAAAAATAAATGTTTTGGTCATGGTTTATTTCCTATATATTGGTATTTAGAAAATTGTGGTTCAGGTGCATTCTTAGTATTTACGATATATATGATTGGTTTCATACTAAAAATGAGCGGTTTGGTCTTGGTTTGTTTCCTATGTATTGGTTTTTAGGAAAATGATGGTTAAGTTGCATTCTTATTACATTCCATAGATGTGATTGGGTGTATACTAAAAATGAATGTGTTGGTCATGTTTTTTTGGTTTCTGCATTTTCCATATGTGATGGTGTATGCATAAGTGATGGTTTTAGGCATTGTGACATTATTCCTATTTATTTTTAGTTAGGAAAATGGTGGTCACATTGCATTTTTATCATTGTCCCATATATGTGATGGTATATACTAGAAATGAATGTGTTGGTCATGTTTGTTTGGTTTCTACATTTTCCATATGTGATGGTGTATGCCTAAGTGATGGTTTTGGGCATTGTGACATTATTCCTATTTATTGTTAGTTAGGAAAATGGTGGTCAATTTGCATTTTTAGCATTGTCCCATATATGTGATGGTATATACTAGAAATGAATGGTTTTAGGCATTAGTTTTAGGGTAGATGTAGGATTTAGAGTTGTTATGTTTATGAGTTGAGATGGTGAGTTCTTATATTGGAAAATGTATCTATAGAAGAAAAGTCAACATATGAAGTGAAAGGTAAAAGAGAGAGACAAGGTGCTTTTTATTGACACAAACCAAAATAACAACGTAAATAGTCTCTAAAGTTTGAACTTTTTATGCATTGTATTAGTTAGCCATTTGTTAGTTAGAAAAGCGTGGTTATCGCCTTGTGTTAAGTAAGATCAAAGTCCCTTAAAAATGTGTTTTTGAGGGGAAAAGGGTGTAAAATGGAATAGGAGTAGTGATGTAGTGTAACCTTTAGATTAATAATGGTATGCCCCATTTGTGGGTTACCCGAGAGTGACTATAGACAAGTCCATGACATAAATTTATTGTGTTGCTCTTTTCTTTTTTATTTGTTTTTGATTTTGTTGTGTAAGTTGATCGATGTGGCAAGCTCACAATGGGATGAAGTTGATCAATAGGGAAGCTTTTGAATCATATTTGCCTTTGATAGTGGTTTTTTGACTTAGCCATCCTTCAAGGGTATGGTCTAGTATTTTTTATTTTGCTGGTTTTTAATAGATGTCCTTCAAGGGAGCAGTCTATTTGAATGTAACTATCCTTCAAGGGAGTAGTCTAATTTTTTAAGAGCTAGGCATGATTTGGAGTAGTTGATGTATCCCATATTATTTTCTTTTGCTTTTGCTTTTTTGAGTCTTTTTGTTACTTTGGTCATGGACAATTCTATAGAGGCTTATAGGTTTGCCACATTTTGGGACAAAACCAAAACACTTCATAGGTTAACTAAGTGTGGAGGAATAAGGGTAAGGTGAAAATAATATGAATATAGCGGGTTTTCTTAAGGGATGAGCTTAAGTTAAACACAAGGTAAAGTGTCACTTAATTAACAAAATAATGGTCGTAAATGCAAT
The DNA here is from genome assembly GCA_037957365.1 of Torreya grandis. Classification (NCBI taxonomy): domain Eukaryota; kingdom Viridiplantae; phylum Streptophyta; class Pinopsida; order Cupressales; family Taxaceae; genus Torreya; species Torreya grandis. The sequence continues at coordinate 2,023,242 of JARHVA010001211.1, read as the reverse complement.
GCATTTAGAGGATCAGGTTCTGGCCTTCAAGAGAAGACAAGAATAAGCTCTAGAGCCATATTTATGAGTTATAACATAGGGTCCTAGCCAATTGGGAGAAAACTTTCCCCGTTTTCTCTTTTCCAAGTTAGTCACATGTTGATTTTCCTTTAAGATGAGATCTCCAATATTGAAATCATTCCCTTTAAGGTTTTTGTCATAGGTGCATTTGATACACTCTTGGTAGATGTGGAGATGGTTAAGGACTACGAGATGACATTCATCAAGCAACTCAAGTTGAGCCAAACGTTCTTGGAAAAATTTGTCATTAGTTATAATGTCTTGTAGTGAAATCCTAAGAGAAAGAATTTGGACTTTAAGGGGTAAAACAACTTCCTTCCCATAGACTAGGGAGAAAGGTGTAGCTCCTATAGAAGTGTGAATGCTAGTATAGTAAGCCCATAAAGCATAGGGGATGTGGATGTGACAATCCTTACCGACAATGTTAACCAATTTCATAAGGATTTTGGTCAAAGTTTTGTTAAAGGCTTCATCTTGCCTCTTGGCTTGTGGGAAATAGGGTGAAGAGAAGTTGAGTTTGATACCAAAGGCATCACAAAGTTGCTAGATAGTTTTGTTTTTGAAAGACTTACCATTGTCAATTATGATTTTTTAAGGTACACCAAAATGACATATGATATGATGGTTGATAAATTCAATGATTTTATTAGCCTTAGTGGATATGAGAGGAATGGCCTCAACCCACTTAGTGAAGTATATGTTGTTGTTATGATTGATCAGTGACAAAGAGAGAAATGGGGGTTAATCTCACCAATTAAGTCTAAACCCCATTGAGAGAAGGGACAAAAGTCCTTAGCAATTTGTAAGGAATGAATAGGAACGTGAAATAGGTTGGTGTGTTGTTGACATTTGAGACAATGTCTAACATAATCAGTATAATCATGAGAGAGTGTTGGCCAATAATAATCAAGGCAAAGGAGATATTTGGAAATTTTGTGACCATTAAAATGACCACTGCAAATCCCATCATGAACCTCCTTAATAGCAAAGAGAATCTCTTTAATAGTGATACATCTAAAGGAGGAGACCATCAAAACCTCATTTGTAGAGAAGTCCCCCTAACATAGTGTAACATGCAACACACTTTATGAAAACATGCCACACATTGTGGGAGAGGTTAGGAGGAGTAATAGAGTGAGAGAGGTAATATATGAGTTGAGTATACCACAAGTCATGTAGATCATTAGTGATATTTGCAACAAAGAGGATGTTGGAGGAAATGTAAGAAGGTAAAGTTAGGTGATGTATAATGACATAGATTTTGAAGGAAGAGGAGGAAGAGGCTATGTGGGAGGCTAAATAAGCCATTATGTCTATAAACTTATTGGTTGAGTGAGGAATGGTCTACAAAATATAATGGTCAAATGATTCTAATAAGGTATCTACAAGATGTTTTTACCATTGTAGAGTCTCATTCTTACATAGATAAGAACCATTAACCTGGTTGATGACTAATTATGAGTCACCAAAAATGGTTATGGATTTTATTCCTAAGAAGATAACTATTTGAAGCCCTATAATTAAGGCTTCATATTTGTCCATATTGTTGGTGTATTCAAAGTCTAGTTTAAGTGATAAAGGCATCAGCTCATCATCAAGAGGGATGAGGATAACCCTTGCTCCCCCACCATTTTGACATTTAGACCCATCAAAGAACATTATCATTTGATAGGTGATATCATTGGTAGAAAGCATAGCAATCGACTCATCGAGGAATTTGAGATTTAAGGGTTGGATATCAAGGAAAGTAGTGGCAACTAGTTGGTTAGCAATGGTTTACCCTTTGATGGACTTCTATTGGATGAATTTTAAATCGAATTCAGCCACAAGCATAAGGTACTGAGTGATGCATTAGTTGTGGTAAGGTTTAGAGTGCATGTATTTGAGAGGGTCAGTGTGGGTGATGACATAAGTTTTATGGCTGAGGAGGTAATGTCTTAGTTTAGAAGCTATAAATACCAAAGCAAGGCATAGATTCTTGATATGAGTGTAGCAATTTTCATAGTCAATAAGCATTTGGATTATGTAATAGACTACTTACTCATGGTGGTGATCATCCCTATGTGATATCATAGCTCCTAAAGAATGGTCGATTGAAGAGATATAAAGATAGAATGGTTGTCCTCTTTAGGTGAAATAAAGATGGGTGGAGAAAGGAGATACCATTTGAGTGCATCAAAGGCTTCCTCACAATTTTTATCCCAATAGAAAGGAATTTAATTTTTGAGAAGATGGTGAAAAGGTTGACAATGATCTAATAGTTGAGAGATAAAGTGATGAATTGATTAGAGCTTACCTTGAAGGCTATATAGTTGTTTGAGTGTTGTTGGTGGAGGTATTTTGAGGATTACTCGAACCTTAGAAGGGTCAACTTTAATACCTCGAAGAGAGACAATAAAGCCCAAGAGCTTTCCAGAAAGAACAACAAAGACACACTGGTTTAGATTGAGTCAAATGTTATACTGAAGAAGGTGAGTGAAAATGATTTTAAGGACCTCTAAGTGATCCTAATGAATTTTATATTTCATGAGTAGGTCATCAACATAATCCTCCATAATTGTGTGTAAGAGGTCATGGAAGATATAAGTCACGGCACGTTGATAGGTAGCACTAGAATTTTTTAGTCCAAAGGGCATAACCCGATAACAAAAAGTTCCCCATGGGGTGATAAAGGTTGTTTTGTGTTGATCCTTAGGGGCAAATAGGATTTGATTTTATCTTGATAATCCATCCATAAGTGATAACATCTCATGGCTTGTTGTTAAATCAACAAGTTTATCAATACTTGGCAAAGGAAAGTCATCCTTTAGATAAGCAAGGTTGAGGTTATGGTAGTCAGTGAAAATATAGATTCCTCTTGTTACTTTCATGATAGGTATAATGTTGGAAACCCATTGCGATTAGTCAATAGGTTGGATGAATTTAATGGAGATGAGGCATTGGAGCTCATCCTTGACAAGGAGAGTAATATGAGGATGCATTTTGTGAAGCTTTTACTTAACTGGCTTAACATCATGATTAGTGACAATGTCTTTGTAGGACCAAGCAAAATCCTTATTATGGTCATAGAGAAATGTGGTGTACTCGGTTTTTTTGGAAAAATCTAGAGATTGGCCTATTTTAAGAATAAGAGGGTCTTCATGAGAAGGCAAGTTAATATTGATGGTTGATTCACTTAACATTACTTATGTCTCATAAGGGAGTGATTGTTTGATGTAGGAATCATAAGAACCCATATTGGTAATAATGTCATCATTAGTTACACAAGAGATGGTGTTAATTGTGGGAGAATCCTCATCGATCATGTGAGGATGTATGAGAGGAAAGGACCATGTTTCCCTACCCTAGTGATGGGTAAGGGGGCCCAAGTGAATGACATTTATTGAAAAAAAATTAGGAGGTGTGGATACCTCCAATTTTGTGGGTGATGGTGGAGAAAAGGAGTTGGAAAGAGATACAAGTTCTTTAATGATAGGAATAGAAGAAGTATTAATGGATTGAGTTGGGTTAACATAACCAATGCCATGCCTTTGTTTGGCATTATCAATGGTTTGATGGGTAGGGTATTGAATGGACATCTGAGCACCTTGCTCATAATATCCTAGGCCAAAACCTTTCCAAGCACACTTATAGAGATAATTATGTGTAAATCTAGGCTTTATTAAGAAGGAAAATTCATAGTTAAACTTTTGGGGTGAAGAGGATGAATTACACATGACAAGAGATTGATCAATTCCCCCATATGTGAAGTTGGTTTTGAGATGGAGTGGACCATATGGGATGATCATACCAATACGAGGATTGTAGTTGGCACTCATATGATATTTTCCATACTCTTGAGGGGTATGAAACATGTTGAGAGTTAACAAATGATATTCACCAAGTGATAATCACTTGAAGGTTTCCTTCATGGGATCCTTGTTAGGAACCTGTGTAGTTGGTATAGGTATGTCTGGGGTAGCAAAACTTGTGAAGGCTTCAGAAGTGGGTTGTGGAGGTGATAATGTGTTAAAAGGAATAAGAACATCATTTGGGCTATAGGTCATGTTACATGTCTTGAATGGAGGTGGGTTAGTGGGAATGACATGAACTTGACCATTGTATTCAAACTTAACACAATGATGCAATATGGAAGGTACACATGCCATATCACATATCCATGGTCGCCCAAGAAGTATGTTGTATTGGAATTCACCCTCTACAACATAAAATAAGTTAGGAAGGTTATTAGGACCCACACAGATGTGCAAGACTATGGTGCCAATAGTTGTAGCACTAGAGTCTTTAAAAGAACATAAAACTACATTTGTTTATGACATACAATTGTTAGGGAGTGATAATTTCTTGTAAGCATAGGTTGAAATGATGTTGATGTTGTCTCCCCCATCAATCATAACTCTCTTGAAATGAGTTTGATCAATGTAGGTAGTGATAAAGAGGGTAGAATCTTGATCTTCAAGATGCTGAGAGGGGATCTCTAAATCACTAAAGGATATCATAGAAATGGTGTTGAGAGAATTGACGAAGGCTAAAAGGGGTTGAGGGTCTTCAGGTTGAACTTCAACCACTTTTAAGGCACTAATGAGAGCCTATCGGTGTTGGCATGAGTTTTGAATTAACTCATATAGAGACATCTTCATTGGAAATTGGTGAAGTTGCTTCACCATGGAGTTTTAGATAACTTCCGATGATGACTATTATGGAACACCCAAGATGGAAATCTTGGGATTTGAAGAGGGGATGTCCTTTGTAAAGGGGTGAACCCAAGGAGTAGAGACCTTTTCCTTTCCTTTGTCTTTTTGATTTTATGATCGCGTAGTCACATTGTTCATGTTTATTATATATATAAGTGAATGAGGTGATAGAGAAGGTACAATAACATCTTTGGGTTTAATGTGAAAGGGGGTGTTGTGAGGCATTATGGATGCCAAGAGTTGAATGTTAGGAGTTTCAACTAATTTAACACCCAAGAGAGCATCAACATATAAATGGTGATGAATGATTGTTGTAAGATCTTTGCAACTCTTAGTATCATGTCTTGAAGAATGATGATATAAACAAACTTGTGAATCATTGAACCATAATGGTTTTGGTCCAAGAAGATCAAATGGTTTGATGGGGGGAAGAGTTATTTTTTATGCTTGCAATAACTAGTGTAGATAGAATACTTGGGAGACTTGAAATGGGTTAACACTCATTGTCATAGGTGAAGTGGACACCTTTTTGAGTTTGGTGGTGATGGGTGTAGTCTTGTGTGACACCCTTTTAGGTGATGGTGAACCCACATGTTTCACTTCCACCTTTTTAAGTTTGGGTAAAAGGGTGCTAGACATTGAAGGTTTGTGAGGTGGTAATGGAAATAATGGAGGCAATGTCACTTTATGTTTTACATGGGTTGGTGACACTCCCACCAAGGTAGGGGGATGTGGACCCAAAATAGATGGTAAGGTTGAAGGAGGAAGAAGGGTAAATCAATGAGGTTTTGGGGTTTTACCTTTCTTATTTGGTTTAGGGAGAGAGACATCCCCTTGTTTTTAAGGGGTTAAATCTAACTTCATATGTGGATGAACTAGATTATAAATTAGGATTTTGCCTAAAGATCTTATTAGATTCATTGTGGCAGATGCATGTGAGGTGGAGGGCTTTGAAGTAGAAGAGGAGGCATCTGAAAGCTTCGGTGAAACAACACACACCTTATCAAAAACCTTAGGATAAATGGTTGTGAGAGGGTTAACAATGAAGGGAGATACTCTTTGTGTTGGATAAGGTGTTTTAAGGCTAACCAAAAATGTTGTTTGATCTATTTTATTATAATCAAGGAATTCAAGATTTTCCACTAAACATGAAAATGGTTTAGATGTCATTGGTGTGGGTTCAACCAGTTTGTCTTTAGATGATTGAGAGAGAGGAGATTTATTTTCCTCTGATATTTCCATCCATAGATGGGAAAGAGTCAAAATAGGGTCATCTCCTTCAGTAATAGATGAAGAAGTATGTTCCTCTATAGTAGGTAGAGAATGAGGAGATGAGGGCTCCTCAAGGGGATAAAGAAATGGTATGATTTTTCCTTGAACATGTGGACAAGGAATAGGAAAGGTGATATCCTCCATGGGTAAGAGGAATGGAAAGATGGGTTGGTTTGGGGTGGTTCAATGGGTGCTTCATCAAATGTTAAAGTGGAGAAATCTACCTCATCTATTTGTGAAAGAGGAATGGATGAGTCACTTTCTTTTATGGGTTGAAGAGGAAGTAAAAAAGGATTTCTCTCACTATTTATTGAAGGGGGAAGAGAAGCATGATCTCCATTTTTTGAAAGTATAGGTGAGGTAAGTGCAAAGGTAATTGGTGAATCTTCATGGGGTAATGCAAATGGTAAAGGTTTCTCTTCCTTACATGGAATTAGAAGAGGAGAAATAGGTTCTTCTATTGAAAGAGGACGTGGAGTCAAACCAACTTATACCATTTGTGGAGTAGGAGTAGGTAAAATAGGCACCTCATATTGTGGCAATGGTTGGGTTAAGGCAAAGATCACATTGACTATATGAATCTTATGATCCAAAGAAGTTTGAGGATTAGTGTGGACTATGTTTTGGTTGGGCACATGATTAGGGAAGGGTTGTTTGAATATGTCCATATTTTGGTTTGGGGGAGCATTTGGATTATCTAAAATGAGATCACCCCTATCTAGCATATTTTGGACAATATTTTTAAGAGTTTTGCAATCATTGACATTGTGGACTTTGGCACAATGATAGTTTTAAAACTCATCCTCTTTGAACCATGTTGGAATGGGTCAAGAAGGATCAAATTGGATTAGAGGTTTGATGGTAGGAAGGTTGATAACTCCTTTGTTGAGTATCTTTTCTTAAATGGAGGTGTATAACTCCCCAATAGGAGTATACTATCATTTCTCATACCATTATTGAAAGAGCTTTGTTGGGTTGATTGGGTTTGATTATGTTGAGGGTTGAGCCATGCTTGTAGAAGAAGCAAATTTCATAAACACAACATTTATAGACCCTTTTAAATGGGAATATTTAGATGAATAAGGATAATTTACTTTAAAATCAGAATTTTTACTATGAAATTTGATCCCATCCTCATTTATGGCCCAAATTTCAAGCTTTCACACCATTGTGAAAGATTCATCAAATGTGCAAAAGGTTTGCACTTAGATTGTGGATGAAATATGTTTTGCACATGCTCTAGAGAAGAGCTCAATGATCTTAGGTTGAGGCAAGGAGAAGGAGAGTTGGTATATGAGACCTCTCTAATGAGAAATGAAATTGGTATAGCTTCATCATCAAATTACCGAATAGAATAAAGGTTTGTTATGGAAACCTTTTTGGAGATATTAATGGAGAGTGATCAAGGAAAAGTTATGCAAGTTGAATGAAGGATAATAGTGAATGGTGCATGATGGAACTATACCAATCAAAAGTATCTCCTGAAAGAGACATGGGGAATGTGTGAAGTAATAGTGCATCATCATGTCCTATCAAATAGCAAGCATGTCTGAATGCTCACAAGTGTTGCTGTGGGTCCTCTTTGCTCTAGAAAAGGGCAAATTTTGGGAGTTCCCATTGGTTTGGGTATGGATAAATTGGTACAAAGGGGTGAATGGGTTCATTGAAAATTTTATTGTAAGATAGAATATTCTTTGATCTAGATACAAATGTCTCAAGGTTACTCATTTTATCCATGAGCATTTTGATGAGGTTGGGAGGAGGATTTGTTTGAGAAATACCTCTTACATTGTAAGGAAGAGAATAAGAAGTTAAAGGCATATATGACACTACCTATTGTGGTTGTGTTGACACAACATAAGGATAGTGAATCATAGGTTGAGGCATAGAAAGAAATGGGGCTTTCCCAATTGAAGTAAGGGAAATGGATTAATTTGTGGTTATGGGTTGAGTGGAAGGCATATTTATGCTTGGTGAGGGGTGAGTTGTGATTTGGGTGTTAATAGGTGCAAGAGTTGATGAGATGGGTACCACTAAGTTATAAAATGGGGTTGAAATAGATTGCACCCCTTGTGCTTGTGAAGGTAAGCAAGTTATGTCAGGGTGCAGGTTGGATTTAACAACATGTGATGCTGCACTTGGAACATCATGCACAATTGGGTTATTGGTTGATGTGATGGTTTGGGTAACCATGGAAGGTCTAGCTGAAACTAGATTTCACACCATCAATGATGTTGGCATTCTAAGGAGTGGGTCACCTGAAGAGGTTTGGTTTTGGCTTGTAGCAAGGTAATGTTGGAGGGCAGTTACATTATGATCAAGAAATAAAGCAAAATCTTGATCGCCTGCAACTACAATACGAATTTGATTGGGGTTGGGCATTCTTTACATATCTTATTCCATTATGGATTTAGAAACAAAAGGGGAAGGTGGAAGCGGTTGATGGCTTGCATAATCAACAAGTGTCTTTGCTTGGCTTCATGTTAAAACCATGCAAAAGAATACACTAATAGTCTAAATACATTGTGTTAAGGTCAAGTTGAAGCTAAATGAGTTTCAAAGAAAGTTTAAAAGGCTGTGTGAAGTTTCTATTTAAGGTAGACTGTAAATTTAAAAATTTACACAGTGACCAACATCAGTCACTTATAACTAATGTCAGTTGGGGCAGCTGTCGATGTTGGTTATATATAGCCAATGTCGATCACTATAGAAGTCTAAAAAGTGCAAAAAATGAGTTTTTGGGATTCAGAGAGTGAAATCTAGGTATTTAAAAGGTCTTAGAGAATCTATATGAGAGTGATAAACACTTAGAGAGTCTGATTTTAGAGATTATTTGACTTTTGTATTTGCCAAATTTGGTTTGATCTCGTGAATCAAAAAAAAAGCGTCCTCATAGACTCAAAAATATAGGAAATGGAAAATAACATGCAGTGACTAATATTAACAAATAGAGATTAATTTTAGTCAAGTTAGATTATGCCTTAAGCAGAGAATGAGAATAAAAATTAGTTGTTATAGGTACTAGATAGTAGTCTAAGGATGGTTTCAAGTAAATTTTGGTTTTCAAAAAGTATTTGTGTTAGACTGGGTACATACCTTGTGCTAGGAGCTTACTCTCCCCACTTCATGAACCTGAAGCTGAGCTAGGTCATTTAGCCAAAATATACTATTTGCTTAGATTTTATACTCTGTCAGAGGATAGAGTGGGTTCTTCCCTTGGTAATGACTTCCAAGTAGAATAATTGGGTAGGGTAAGGTGATCCACCAGGTGATGAAATCTTGATGGGTCTTGTCTCAAGTATCTTAAAGTGCTTATTTTGTGTTTGTGGTTTGGATGTGTAAAATTTGTAACCTAATATTCATTCATAATGCTTTAATTAACTAGATGTGTTAATTAGACAATAGACAGAGAATGAAATGCAGTATGTTTTAAACCCAAATTAAAATTGTGTTAATTTAGATGAAAATAAAGAGGAATAGGAAAAGAGGATGATTTTCATTATCCTATCTGTGCATGCAAAAGAAAAGAATTATTTTTAAATTACAAAATAAATTGAGTTTATTTTGTGAAGTAAAAAGAATGATAGAGAGAGGAGAGTTCAATTTACTGCTTCTAAAAAAGAAAATAAGAAAATTGCATTTATCTTTATTTTTTTCCTTTTTTCTAAGCAATAAGAGGAGAGAGAAAGTGCAAGAAATGACAAATTCAATACTGTGCACTTAAATAAATTCTTAAAAAGCATATAATGAACCCAAGGAAAACTCTAGGGGTCCCACCGAGCATGCCTGAAATGTTTCAATTATTTTTGATTAAATTTAAGAAGTGAGAAATAGAGAAAGAAAGGTTGGGGATTTGTGATTATATGTACCCGGATTGGTGCACACTATATCTAGATGAAGTCAGGAACTCCTCTTTGGATAGGGAGTACCACCTACAAGTAAGAACACACTACCATATTATATTTGTTAGTAGGATGGTGAGTGGGCTGCCAAGCAACTTGCTTGTTCCAGGAAGTGACAAACTTCTTGAGAGATGACAATCAATTGTTTAATAAAAAGAGTTAAAAATGAAATGATAAAGTAAAGTAAAGAGAGAAAAAGATAGAGTTTCATGTACCTTTTTTGTAACCTATGCATAGTAGTCATTATCACATAGCAGACAAAATATAATTTTGGTTTGTTAGAGGGCTATTCGGGCTGGTTCAGGGTGATTTGGGTAAAAGGGCAGTCATCGATGTCGCTAGGGTAACTAATGTTGGTAGTGTAAATGTGACCGACGTCAGTAGGATAAGTGATGTGGGTAGGGGAAATGGAGTCAAAAATTCACAAAAGGCTTTTTTGAGTGTAAGGAAGGATTTTTGATAGGTTAATGGGGTTGGAAAAGAGTCATATGAGGGGTTAGAGAGATGGTAAGAAGTCTAGGTGAAGAGTTTGGTTTGGTTAAGGTAGAGGTATGGAAATGAAGGATTTTTGAAACTCCTCCTTAGGGATGGATGGGACTTGTGTAAATGATAATAAAAAATAATTAGAATTCATAAAATATAGGGATGCTTAAATGATATAAGTATCTAAAGAAATACTCTTGATAAAACTTTGTTAAGGTGACTCACCATACAGAGATGAGTGTGTGTTGCCTGTTCACTGTAGTTTAAGCTATTTACACAATGGATCAGTTCTAGTTCAATATTTGACTAGTACAAAAAATCTATGAGCATGGTTGTAATGGATAATCACCAAAAGCTTGGTAAGTGTGCTTTGAATCTCTTGAGTGAGTTTTTGCTTGAGAGAGAGAATGTTTGTAGGGGCCCTAAAATGGGTTTTGAATTTTGTTTAAGTAACCAATGTCAGTGATCCTACTAATGTCAGTCTTGGGTTGACCGATGTCAATTGAGGGTTGACCAATGTTGGTGGCATAAGAATAGGTCAAAAGGGCTATTTTTGGCTCCTTTCTTCCATTTCTCTGTGCCAAGTGTGACACCCGCTAAGAAACGATCAGTATGCGAGGTTGGGTATAAGGTAATTCATTATAAATTGGTTTATAAGGTAAGAATTAGTTATTTTTGGGGGACCAAGTCTAGTGGTGACTCACAGGGGGAGAATTAGTCTTGGGGCAAGGTGGCATAGGGAATATTCAATTAATCTTAATTAATTAATTAAATAAGTGGGGTAAAGGCATGGGTTAGGAAGAATTGTTATAAATGGGGTCTAAGGGGGGTTTTGACACAACATGTTATACACTTGTGTAATGTAATTTTGGTGTCTATAGAAACTTTTGCACCAGTGGCAAGGCTAGAGGCTATTAGAATATTTTTTGCATATGCAGTGTTTAAAAATTTCAAAGTGTTTCAGATGGAGGTTAAATCTTCCTTCCTAAATGTGAATCTAGAAGAAGAGGTCTACATTGAGCATCCTAAGGGATTTATTCTCTTAAATATTAGTAGCCATGTATGCAGATTGAAGAAAGCATTGTATGGATTGAAACAAGCTCTCAGAGCTTGGTATGCAAGACTTGATAAGTACCTACAAGATCAATGTTTCAAGAGAGGATTTGCTAACAATAATATCTACATCAAAATATAAGGTGAGAATTAATTTATTATTATAGTATATGTTGATGACATCATTTTTGGAAGAAACATTGAAAAGATGATAAAAGAATTTTCTGATAATATGCAAAAATAATTTGAGATGTCTATGCTTGGAGAATTGTCATTTTTCTTAGGATTGAAAATATTTCATTCAGATAAAGGAATTTTCATATCTCAAAGTAAATATTCTAAGGAAATGTTGAATAAATTTGGTTTTGAGGATTGTGCATAGTTGGCACACCAATGTGTACAGGAAATAAGGTGAGCAAAGATGAAGATTCACTTGTTACAGATCAATATTTGTATAGATATATGATTGGTAGTATTTTATATTTGACAACATTAAGGATAGACATCATGGATGTAGTAGGTATGGTTTAAGATATCAATCAGCTCCAAAATATAGTCATATTCAGTTGGTGAAAAAAATATTTAGATATATCAAGGGGACATTGGATTATGATTGTGGTATCCCATAGGCAGAGATTTCACTTTATTTTCTTATACAGATTTAGATTGGGTAGGATGTTTGGATGAAAAAAAGAGTACAAGTGGAGGAGATTTCTTCCTTGGTGATAGTTTAGTATCATGGCTAAGCAAAAAGCAAAATTTAGTATCACTTTCTATAGCTGAAGTAGAATATATTTTAGCCATATTGTGTTGTACTCAAGTGCTTTGGATGAAGCAAACTTTGGAAGATATCAAGGTAAAATATGATGAACATATTTGTATTTTTTGTGACAAAATAAGTGCTATTAACATTTTGAAGAATCCAATGATGCATTCAAGAACAAAACATATTCCCATTAGATATCACTTTTTGAGAGAGCAGGTTATAGATCAACAGGTTAAGATGAAATATATCAGTACTACATAGTAGAATACATATATTTTCATGAAGGCACTACCAAAAGACACATTTGAGTATCTACAGGAGAAGTTGGGAGTAATTTATTTTAATTCCTACCATTGAGGTTCAACATCAATTAAGGGGGAGCTAAGTGTTAGCTCTATGTAGGGCCTTTGTCATTTATGTCAAAAGGGGAAAAGAACAAAAATAAGTACAAGTACAGGTACTTGTGTAGAAATAGGTAAAAGGAATAGGTACAAGTTTCTACAGTAAAGGGGAGTTACTATATGTTTTTTAGATGGTAATATGTAAAAGTTTTAGGATATAGCAGTTTCAGTTTGAGGTTGCCATCAATGACAAAGGTGGAGATTGTTGGAAATATTGTCATTGATTTCAAAGGTCTAGCATTATTGGTGATAAAGGCCCCATTACATTTAATGGTGTTTTTAATATTCATATCTTGGCTAATGTGTGTTAATATTTATTTAATATTAATGAATATATTTTTGGTTGAATATAAGTCAAAAGAGAGCCCATAGAGAAGTCAAAGAGTCATGGGGTAAAAGATAAAAGAGGAATGGGATGCATTTCCTCATGAAGATTCATCTTGAGGAATTCTAAGAGTCACCATGTGAAGAAAAAAGAGGTATGGCACATTTTTCCATAAAGGGACACTTTGAGAAATATGAAAAGTCACTAAGATAAAGACAAAAAAGCAAATGATGCATTTGCTTATGAAGGGTCACCACATGACTTCTCAAATGCAAGGATACGAAGGGTCATGAAAGTTTGGCACCATTTTCCATGAGGATTGAAGGGTCGCAAAGGGTGAATGCCAAAGGTCATTTGGAAAGCTATAAATAAAGGCTTGGGAAGCCATTTGTATTAAGCAAGAGAGTGCATGGTTTGTATTTGTTTTTGAAGAGAGAAAATCAAGAGAGTACATGGTTTGTATTTGTTTTCGAAGAGATAAAAGTAGGAGATATTGTAAATTTCTATCATTTGTTGAGTAAGCAACATTGAGAGATAGTTGTGTTTTATACACAAGAGGGGTTGGTGCTCCTGTGGGTTGGTGCTCACAAATAGTTGTTGTGTTGGTGCTTAGAAAAGGAGTTATTTCTTCTACAATTTGGTCCTTGTAAACTTTGTATTTTGAGTTGGTGCTCATTCATATACTTGAGATTTTTATCCATGGTTTTTCCCACTTTGGTTTTCCATGTAAAAATCTGGTGTCTCTCTCTCTCTCTTGTGTGGTGCATATTATTGTTTCAATTTTATTGCATACTTTGAATGTGTGATCAAGTGGTTAAAGAAAATAAATTAGATTAACAAAAAAAAATATAATATACCGATGCACCCCTCCATCTCAGTATATTTCATGCTTAACACATCTAACTATCAAAATAGAATATCTCTATATCATGTGTTTTAATATGAAGTACATAAATACATCACTCTAACTCTATGACTTGGTTCCATCATGTTTATCTCATGGCATAGACATGTTACCCATAGATGTCTCAGACTATCCCCTTTAAATAGTGTATTATAAAGAGGTTATTTGAGATCTCAAGCCTACTACCTATCCCTATAGGTTGGCCAATTAATCCTATACCTATCCCAATTGGATAGTGGTATCCATATGCATAACTCTTTCCTGAACCAAGGCCTACCATGCTTGTGTGTCTCCTACTCCCACCCCTACCAGTGGTTGTAGCCCATCTTTGTATGCTTGTATCTACCTCACAACCTCCCTACTAGTATAAACTAGCTTGCCTAAGTTAGGGAAGATGGTACCATAAGATAATCCAACATGGTGGGGTTGTATGGTGCCAGCACCCCATCCATATTATCATGGTGTTCTCCCATCACTAGGGATCCCCATCTAACCTCTATAGGATCTATAAAATTCAAACTAGATAAATATTAGATCACACATACATCTCAAAATCTATCTATCTACAATCATATACAACTAGTATTTAATATCAAAAGACTAAAAATTACAACATTTATTACCTATCTCAATGTCACCAATCATCATCTCTCTATCTACTCATCTATTGAGCATGGTTTATCTATTAGCTCATCACCCAATCACCTCATTCATGGGATGCCTCCCAATTAAAGTAAACCTTGGGGTCACCAACCATGCACATCTTGGGCCTCTCCTTAGTGGTGTCTCTATAAACTAGTGCTACCCTGGGATGATTGATAGGTCATCCTAAATGACCACCCTTTATGTTTGATCCCATCATTAACATCTCTATCGATGGTGTCATCGAGGTGGTCGTTACTCCTCCTACTATGGTACCATCTATGGTACTTATAGAACCCATGCATCCATATCCATTCCCTCTCTAGCTACCAGTTATCATGCTCAACTAGTCCATGGTCTCACATGCCATAGTCTAATCTCTAGTCTCTCTACTAGTACTCTTCCTCTTCCCCCTTTTGGCTCTCTCACATGATTAGCCCAAAATGTAGGCACCACTATAGGAGCCATCAGGTGAGGGAGTCTAAACTATTATGAAAAGTGTGTCATCAAATAAATCTCTACCCACTAGGTGTAGTGGACCATGATTTGCACTCGTGCTAACCCTAATTCCCTAGTCACCCAACTCAACTAAACAATCACAATGTGTGCATAGGGCTGCCACATAATCTCTCCTCATGTGATCATCTGCATCATAAGCATGTGAAACATGACCCATGTATCCTAATATTATTTCCATATCAAAACTTGAGGCAACTAATCATTAACCATATTGGGTAACCTAACTGAATTATACATCAATAAGCTCACATATATCTAAGCACTCATCAATACCATTTTACCCATGGTCTTCTACCCTTTGGATAATATCCCATACATATCATGCATGAGATGAACCTAGATGATAAAACCTAAATCATAGAGTGTCCCTTGATCTAATATGGAATAACACAAGGATATTGCATACAATGGTACCTTATCATCCAACTTGTGACATAGTACATGTGTTATCATAAGTCCTATCACAACCTTCTGGATATCCAAAATTTGTGCAATATAGACATAAAAAAAACTCACCCTTATCCCTAGGTAAATCCTATCTAAGCATGTCATCCACTGGGTTGGTGCTCATCTTTCCTCTTGATCATCTAATGTCCTTCTAATAATAAATGTCCCCCTATAAGAATTCCAAGTAATGCATGGACATCCTCCAAAGTGATACCAACCTCTATAGTATCCCCATCCACCACCCATCTAAATGTGTTAGTCAAACATTCCCAATCTCTTAAGAACATGACCACAATATCAACACTAAGTGGGATTGACCACATCTCCATGATGCCTCCTAATCCCAATGCAACTAATATATCTCTATCTACATCTATTAAGTTCTCCAGTAGATCAGGTAGCCATAATGCATCTACCAATCACTAAAATCTTTGGCATCTCTATAAAAATCAAACAACAAATGATCTATTATACCTTCATGTCACTCATAATCAAAAGACATTCTTTCAAATTTCATAAAAATAAAATAATTTTCCTTATTTAATTCATTTATTACCAAATTGACCTATTTTCAAACTACATCAGCCCTTTGAGTACTAAGTCATCCACCCTGTGGCTTAACAATACTATATCGGTCCCTTCTTATATTGCAGTACTATATCAACCACTTAGAAACAAACTAAGTCAGCCCTATAGTACTAAATCAGCCACCTTATACTTAAAAAACTAATTCAACCTTTCTTTTCTATTATCAGTAGTATATCAGCGACTTAGAAAACATATTAAGTCATCCATGTAGTACTATGTTGACCCTTTTCTTCAACTAACTATGTCAGCCATGCCCTACTAAGTTAGACCATTCAAATTTTTGTTTTCTACCAACTAAGTTTATTTTATCTACCTTGTTCATTCATTGTGATGATTTTTTGACCAATTGTCATAAATGCCTTGGGCATTTATTGCTCCAACCCCTTCCTCCCTAATACCCCATTTGATCCCTAGTGTCCCTAAAAATTTCCTAGTGTTCATTCTGGTCTATATATTTTGTCTAATTAACAAATATTTATCAAACACTCAATTTCAAATAAAAATACTTAAAATTTTGAAATTCTTAGTTGTTTACTTGTGTTACACTTGCTGCGACCACTATGCATCCTCCCCATCTCAGGTGTTGTCTCCTTACCATCCTGGCTCTCTGTGTTGTCATTAAGTTTCTCAGAGCTATATTTTTATCATAATAGTAAATAATAAAAAATGAATTCATTTTCTCCCTATTTATATTTACTATTCAAAATTATTTACCCTTCAAATATTTACTGTCAGATTTCTTGTTTTAACCATATCTTTGTTTCTACTAACTCATTTTTAGAACTAGAAAAAGTTTTAGAATCCTAATGTCATATAGAATATTTCTAACTATTATATGTTTATGTTGCAAAAAATTTATTTTTTTGTTCTTTTTTGCTAATCTCTATAGGTTCACCTAATGTTCCTCACATTGGATGGCTTCACACCTCTCACATATCCCTCTTTATCTACAACACTAAAGTAGGTAAAGGTATGTGTTTTTTAATTTTATCCTTTCATTTATCTTATTTTCTCCTTATTTCACTTTACTTAGCATCAAAATTATGTGTCATCATGTTCTTTTCTTGAATCACCATCCCCTATTGTACCTATGTGATACATGATGAGCTTCAAGTGGGGCATGTGTATACACATAATATTTTCAAACTCTTATCAATTATTAATGCTCTATATCTTTAAGGAACTCATTGAGTCTCAATATCTCTGAGTGCATGCCTTAAGGGGTACCCCAAGAAAGGGGTGGGTAGAACATTGGTCCTTCATAATATTGTTGTCCCTTTTGCCACTTGTTATCTACACACTAGTCTCTTAAAAACCATTCCCTTAAGCTTTCCCTTCTCTTTTTCACACTCCTCTAGTCTTTTACCAACTTTATTGGCCATTTTCCTAACCTAAACCCATTTTTTATAGTTTACATGACTATGTTAGTTGTGTTGATCTTGTACTCCTATTGAAAAAACTTATTAAGGTTCTAGGTCGGCCCATATATGACCTAGTCCATGACCTAGTTAGTTTTTATCAACTAAGATACTAGGTTGATCGGGTCGACCTTGTTGACCAAAATTTTCAAAAGGGTTTAGGGTTAGATTTGACTATACAAACACAATCATTTTTCCATTTCTAAGAGAAGAGAAGAATAAGTAATATATATTATGCATCTACTTATCCACCATTCTACTTGAGGATTAAGCTTAGGGTTTTATAATTTCTTTAGAGATATGGAGCTTGTCTTGTGAATAAGTCTTTTATATGCATTGATAGGTTATGTATCCTATAAATTATTTATCCTTGCCATATTTACATACCACAATAACCTCTTGTAAAGCACCTTGGCTAAGGGAGAGATTGAGGCTTGACAGGTTCATCTTCAAAGGTAAGTGTTCCTAACTTTGTTCCTCCTTTATAAGAGTAAATAGAAATGCATTTTCACTT
This sequence comes from Torreya grandis, assembly GCA_037957365.1. Lineage (NCBI taxonomy): Eukaryota > Viridiplantae > Streptophyta > Pinopsida > Cupressales > Taxaceae > Torreya > Torreya grandis. The sequence continues at coordinate 2,005,254 of JARHVA010001211.1, read as the reverse complement.
CTCTTCTATGCATTAGAATTCCATATACATTAACATGAGTATATGTCTTATATACATGTTTAATTTTATTATTTATTACCCCTACTTTGTGCCATAATATTTGGTGAGCACTAGATTAGATTTTTTCTTTACTTGTTATTAGTTTAGTGAATATGAAAACATAGGATGTAGTTAGGGTTATTGCATAGTTTTTTCTTAACTAGAGGCTTTATAACCCTCCCCAATAATATTATTGTGGTAAGAGATACCTTGATTAGGTCTAGTGGATCTATATTGGTCATGACCCCAATTATCTAATGTATCCCCTGTGCATCATAATTTAGATTCAAGAAATATTGACAAAATGATAATAAAATCCAATACTTTGATAAACACTAATAGAAATAGATAGAGAAGATAAATTAGAACCAATATAACATTCTTACCACTCTCTTTACTTTCTCATGCCTCCATTCTAGGATTTAAATGCATGTGATTAGACTTAGATTTGACAAAGTGATATCTTGATGTTGGATGCTTGATAATGGATGACTAATGATTGAGGATTATGGATTTGTTATAGGATTTCTATAATTATTTTTTCATGGTTTCCATATCATTATTATTCATTATTTGAGAGTGGAGAAAGAGGTTGGTTAAATAGAGGAAAGGAAGGAAGATCAAGGGCTTATATTTGAATTTAGGAGAATGAGATCAATGGTTAGTAATTATCCAAGGAATATTAAATTCCTTGGAAACAACTAGAATTAGAGGTTTCTAGAGGGCAGGGCTAGGTTATAGAGAGTTATAGAATTCTCTGTAGGAGTTAATGATGATTTAGGGGAGGTTAAATAGGGATTAGAGAAGTATTAAGTGACTAGGGGTGTAGGAAATCCTAGGGAGTAGGCTGGTAGGTGGTTAGGTGGGGTTATGGGAATTAAAAATTCCCAAATAATAGATAAACATAATTAGATTAGGATATTTAGAATAATTAATAAAAGAGTGAAGATGAATAAGGTTAGTGAATGGAGATTAATGGAAGATGGATATTAGATAAATAGACTATGGATTAGGATAAATTAGTAGGATACAGGGGGATATTAGCAAGATAAATTGGACAAAGCAAAATTAGTGTCGACTAATAGGAATATTAGTGATAGTAATAAGACAAGTGATTTTAGGTGCATACATTTTACCCCTCTTTAAAATGGCATTATGAGTGGATGATGTGGAAGGAGTAATGGTCTTTCAAATAAAAACCATGTCATAGATGAATGTTAGTAGATGATGTTAGCAGATATGATGCCCCCTCAAGGGGATATACAGGGAAGAATGAGCCAAATATCCACTCAAAAGAAGAAATTATGGGTGGGAAGAGATGGATAGGCAAGGGGATAAGATGTCAGATGTGGGATAGATGATGAAGAAAATGGAGGTTGACTTGAATAATTAGCTAAAAATTGATTATGCCCCTAGTAAGGACACATGCTCAAGGAATAGAGATGACGGGTCTTATAATTAACGACACATCCCAAGGGGGAATCAATCATAACAAGATGATGATAGGATTAAAATTCCATAAGATTTATATGTATCCCAATCAAGGATGCATGCAAGGGAGAGCTCTAGGCCAACAAAAGATGATGATTTGATAAAATTATCAATGGGTATAGCTCAAAGCTAACTCAATTAACATGATGAAGATGATAAGAGAGAATAAATGATGTGATCGAGTGACCAAAAGACTAGGGAATAAGGATGGATGATATAGATAGTGGATGAGCTATCCTTGGGCACTAAAAAGTGGCCAAATGCTACCTACATAGTCTAAAAAGACCTTAGGTCAATGTAGTTATGAGTAGGAGATGATGATGATGATGATGATTATAAAGTGATGATGATGAGGATGATTATACTTGTTATTTATTTAATGATATGGATTAGATGAGGGGATAAGGATAAAATATTGGATGTTAATTAGATGGGTTGTGATGGGGATAAGGATGATGAGATCATGTCATCACGAATGTCATAAATTTCATCATAGTCTAAGTAATACAAAAATATAGCACTTGACAATATGTCCCATGATATAAACATGACCAAGAAGACCTTGTACCAAAGTGCATGGGTAAATAGCAAACTCTGTATCCTTGAGGGCCCTTTGGGTTTCCTCATAGCATCCTCATTCATTACCCAAGAGATATGATCTAAGATATACATGATAAAGGATAGTTAAACAAGACAAGAAAAATAAACAAGTAATATACACACAAGTATCTACATGTAGTTCATAATGTCTTATCTAATGATGGGATGAGTGACTAGGGAATGGAGTGGACTAGGATGATCATGATTTGATTGTGGACTTAGGATGGGCTTGGATTTGGATAGGATGATCATGATTAGGATTAGGATTTGGATATTTTCCCTAGTGTAGGGTGGGATGATGGAGGATGGGAGAAGCTCTTTGATTATTGATTTGGTCTTGGGATTGGGTCAAAAAGTGGCCAAGGATGGTGATTAGATAAGTGATGACCAACGATTACCAATAAACAAGGCCCTGCAAGGATTTAATCTAGCAAGGAGACTAGGAGATGATGATGGGATCAAATACATTTCATGCTAGCAAAAGTAATTGGAAAAATGATAGAATGAAGAGTCAATGATAAGGATAGTAATGAGATCAATTACCTTCCATACTGACAAAGGGTAATTAGATGGGCACTAGATTAAAATCTTTGAGAAGGTGTTATATGTTGATAAGACCTAGCCAAAAAGATGAGATTGAAGAGATGAAGGGATGGGTGACCATTAGGATGTGACTAGGGGATGTTATTAAAGATTGTTAGTAAATGTGGTGGCTAAATGTGGATGTTAAGACTAAATGTGGTATCCAAAAGATGGGACAATATGAGATGGATGAAGATATATGTGACTAGGGGATTAGGTAGAAGACAAGATGCAATGGACTATTTTTAGCTTTTTCAAAATTTTATGATTTTTATGGTTTTTGACATTTTTTAATTTTATGGATTTTTGGGATATGTATATATATATTGTACAAATGAGGTTACTAGCAAAGGGAATGCCAAGCCTAACAACTAGGAGAAGGATGGAAAGATAGATGGATGGGATGACAAAGGATGATGATGGGGACCAAGGATGAATGGACTAAGGATAGCTCATGACCACTTCATGAAGGAACTAGATGGTTATTTTCCTAAGTTTTCATTAGAGGATATGCCAAGATGGTTTTTGGACATTTCTCAAGGCACCTTCCACTTCCTTACAAAAGTCAAGATAGGAAGGAGGAAGAGATAGGATGCATTATATGATGGTAGATAAGGGATATGGACAATAGAGAAAGGGATAATATGGATAAGGATGGGTGATATGGACAAGGTTGTTGAGGAACATGGTAAGTAAGATGTATGGAATGGATGGATTTTCCCCCAAGTGTTGAGGAATGATGCAAATAATAGATAATTCTATCATGATGATGAAAACCAATTTTCATCATGGTACTTGCCCAATGTGCCAAAATATTGGTTTTCATCATTGGATGAATGATTTATTTATTTTTTGTCTTTTGTTTGACATGTTTGACTTTTTGACTTTATTGGGCATCTTGATTTATTGGATATGAGTATGAGATGTAGGAATGTTGATGCTAGATGGAGACATTAGCTGACACCTATTTTAAAAAAGGTGATGTTAGGACCATGTGATGATGACCTTTATTGACTCTTGATTTAACACCCTCCAAATGTTTTAACTAGACATCTTCATGACCCATACAAGAGACAATGTTGCGTAGCGATTTGAGATATGGTGTGGATGGAGGTATGTCATGAATGTGGTGATGGGATATAGTATGGGAAGGAGGGATATGCTTATGAATGATGTGATGAGATGGGGAGAATTTAATGGGGTTCAATAGTTGCATACACCATTGGATATGGTGGAGGGGGTTCTTTAGATTGGTACCATGAGATTGCGGGATCCAAGACCTTTTGATTTACTAATTCTTTGACCCAAGCATTAAGAAGATGATTAATCATATGATTTTTGAATTTATTTCCCCTTGGTTCAATTTTTTGGGCTTCATCAAGAGAGATGGATTGTTGACATGACATATAATGATGATTTTGACTTTGATATTCCCCTAGTGCCTGATTTTGGTCTTCACTAGGAGAAGATATTTTTTGATTAGGTTGATGATTTGACTTTTCTTGAATTTGATTTATGGGATCAAAGATGATTTGATTATGATTGACTTTTGGAATATTGTTTTGGACCTTCATATTTGTGTTATATGATATTGCATACACAGGGGAATCTAATGATGCATGTTCTTATTTGTCCCCTTCATAAAGTGAGATAGAGGGATGATGGATGAAAGGTGGAGGATTAACATGATGGGATGGACTAAGGGGAAAATGGGGAACATGGTACTCATAAAGGTCATTAATATCCCTAGCATTAACATTGGAGAAGTGTCATCAATAATCTCAAAAGGATTATTAAGACACATATCCAAGGTAGGATCAGATCCACTCTAAAAATATTCAACAAATAAAGCATTCAAGAATTCAGTTATGACTTCATCATCTTGATTGGGATCTTCAAAAGAGTATGGATTATCATCATTTACTACAATATCAATAAGGGATGATGATTATGATGAGGAATCTAGTGTTGTACATGATTCCTGTAGTGGCTCTAATGCATATTTTGATGTACATGGTGCTATGTTGCTAATAAAAGATGATTTGTCTATGATTGTCCTCTTAGTGGGGGGTATTTGATGTGATGGGTGAGAAGGAGATGATGGATTAATAATGGATGAAGTAAAGATAGGTCCATAAAAGGGGTTATGGGATATAGAAGGATTAGGTTTATGGGGAGTAGACTTGTTTTGAATGGATGGGTGGTTGAAGATGAGGAGATCACGAAGGATGGATAGGATGTCTTAATCTTGGCTCAGAAGTTGAAAGGTTTGATCATGATATGAAATGAAATATTGGAATTCTTCTTCTGATTCACCCAAGGATTTGAATTCATCTAATTTATCCTTGATTACTATGTCACTGTGATCGATGAGGTCTTGGACATAATCTTAGAAGTTTTGACATCATTTAATGGAATGCCCCAAAGTTTGATGATATAGACAATATTAGTATACTTTATACCAAGAGGGCTTAGGCTTGGTGGGATCAATATGTGGTATGGGTGGATAGACCATCATGTTAGTGGTGATAAGTTATTGGAAAAGGGATTCCAAGGATATAGGAAGGGAAGTATAAGGACCCAATTTACTTCGTGACTTTGATGTGGAAGCATTGGACTTTACATTAGATGGCATTTGATGTGGTTGGGTGGATGGAAAGGTGGCCAAGATTGGATTCCCTTTTTTATTAGGGGAAGAGGTAGATGATTTATGATGACTAGTGGATGGGGGATTGGGAAGAGACTTACATGAAGGGGTTTGTGATAGAGGTTCAATAATATGAAGGGGGTTGACACCTTTAGGAAGTGGTATACCCATTGTAATGATTTGGCAAAAGGATCTCATCCTTGTTGGTAGCTATGTATTGGTCTATGAAAGTGGGTTCCAATTGCATGGTGTTGGGTGATAAAGGTGAAGGATTATGATTAGTAGATGGAGGATTTGAGTATGGACAGGTATGAATTGGGGTCAAGGGGTTTTGAATAAGGCTAGTGGATAGTGGAGGGGGATGGGATAAGGTTTGATGTTGGACTTATTTGGGAGGTGGATTTAGGCTTATGGGGTCAAAATCATTGGGAAAATGGGCACCCATATTCCATAATTGCAAAAGGAATTCATCTTTATTCTCTATGATGTATTGATTGATTAGGGTGATTGCATCAAGGAAGGTCGAGGCTGATTTTGACAAGCTAGGGGTTTTTGAATGGGATGTTGGTTTTGGGTGAATGGGGTCAAGGACATAAGGTAGGTGGGCACCCATCTCTAGTTTTCTTAGAAGGAGTTCATTCTTATGGGCCAAGATGTATTGGTCTATGAGGATCAGATCCAAATCTATGGGGAAAGATGGATGATGATGAAAAGGTATACTAAAGATTATTTAAACAAAGTAAGGCCAAAGGACTAAGATAATAGGATGGATGATAATGATAATGGAAGAGACTTGAAAAATTAAATACTATGATCAAATTTCAAATTGGTAGTATAATAGGTGTTAATGACCTATCAATGATGTCTAGTTTTCAAGCTAGCAAAGGGATTGAGGATAGTGATGGGTACCTAAATTCAAACTAGCAAGAGAATGATATGATGGGTGATAGTTATGAATAAGGCAAGATGATTAGACTAAGGGTGATTGATAGTTGATGGGTTTTCTAGATTGAAACCGACAAAGTGATAAGGTGCTAGTAAGATATTGACTAGGTATGAAATTTGACCAAGTGGATGAATGATAGTGGAGTAAGATGATAGGATGATGTGGATAATAGGACTAGCTCAAAACCTTAGACCAATTTTCTCAAGATGGGATGGGGTAGGATTAGGTTATGAAGGTGATTATGACAATGGAATAAAGATAAGTATGATGATGAAATGATAAAAGGTTAATGAAAGGTGGACGATTTAGACTCATATGTGACTTAAAAGCTAACTAGGATAAGATGAGGTGATGATCGGATGGGTGGCAAAGGTAAGGTCAAGACAAGTGATTAGGTATGGATTTAGGATAATATGTGGATGATGAGGTATGATAAGGATGTGATTAGGGGATGACTAATGATGTATGGATCTTGTGATAAGATGTGATTAAGAAGATGTACAAAAGAGTGAATAATGTACAAGAAGGAAAAACAAGGATATACAAGGTGATGGGATAATGAGAAAATATGGCATGGGGATGATTAAGACTATGGATGAGGTGGACTTTAGATAGAATGTGGATGGTGAGATAAGATGGGATCAAGATAGGTGATGGGTTATGATCAAATATGTATAAGGGGTGATGTCAATAAAAATGATATGGGAATGATCAAGACTATGGTATGATTAATGGATAAGGTAAGGTCAAAGTGAGGTGTGATTGATTATGGATGAGGTGGTCTTATGATAAGGTGTGACTAATTTAAGATAGGAGAGGGGATAATGAAAAGGATATACAAGGAAAAGGTTATAAAGATATACAATATGATGAATAGGAAAGGATATACAAGATGATGGGGTATGACTAGGATGGGATGAAGATAAGATAGTATGGGATATGTAAAAGGATGTAAAAAAATATGATATATATATATATATATATACACACACACACATACAATGGGATGAGTAAATATGAGGATAATATAGGTGGATGAATGGATGATTGTTATGAAATATGGATTATGTGCATAAAATAATTACAATAAGATATAATACATAATGAATGATAGATGTGAAGGATTGACTATATGGATATAATAAATGTAAGGATGGATTGCGTGGAAATAAGATGATATAAGGATAATATGGAGGGAGGGATGAATAACAAATGTGAGAAATGGACTATATAGATAAACTAATTATAATGAAATATAATGACTTAAGGATACAATGTGTAGATTAATGGATATATATGTGAGAAATGGACTATGAGGATAAAACACGTGAGGGGATGAGAGGATATAAGTATAATATGGGTGGATAAATGGATTATTGGTGTAAAATATGTATTATTGGGATAAAATAATAAAAATAAGATATGATGGAAGGTGGATATGATGTAAAGGGGGATGTTCTAAACTATTCTACAAAAATAAGAAAGATGATAATTATATGAGGATATGGATGGAGGCAAATAATAGGTGGATATAAGTAGGAGATGCAAATGTAAAGGAAATAGATGATGAAGAAAATGGATAGAAAGTGGATAATCATGATATGTGGGATGCTATGACATATAAATAGGATGGTCAATATAAGGAAAATGGTGAAGGAATGTGTTATGAAGTGAATAAGAGGTGGTAAAATATACAAGGATATGAAATGTAAGTGGATATTAAATACTATGGAATGGATATAGATGAGAGAATGCTTGTAGGATGGATGGAAGTATGATAATGATTTAATTAAAATGCACAAGGAAGGATGTGAGAAGATGATGATGCTAAGTGAGATAGATCCTATGAGGTGTGGGTAGGATAAGAAAGTGAAAATGATATGGATAGAAGAATATGGGGAAGTGTGATGGTCAAAAGGGATATGATAAAAGGTAGTGGATGCTTACCAACATGTGCACCAAAATTTGGATTCAAGAAATATTGACAAAACGACAATAAAATCCAAAGATTTGATAAACACTAATAGAAATAGATAGAAAAGATAAATCAGAACCAGTATAAAATTCTTACCATGCTCTTTAGTGTCTCATACCACCATTTTAGGATTTGAATGCATGTGATTAGACTCAAATTTGACAAAGTGATAGCTTGATGTTGGATTCTTGATAATGGATGCCTGATGATTGAGGATTATATATTTACTATAGGATTTATAGATTTATTTTGTCATGGTTTCCCTATCATTCTTATTCATTCTTTGAGAGTGGAGAGAGAGGTTGGTTAAATAGAGGAAAGAAGGGAAGATCAAGGGCTTAGATTTGAATGTAGGAGAATGAGATCCATGGTTAGTAATTATCCAAGGAATATTAAATTCCTTGGAAACCTCTATAATTAGAGGTTTCTATAGGGGAGGGCTAGGTTAGAGTTATAGAACTTTTTTAGGAGTTAATGATGATTTAGGGGAGGTTAGATAGGGATTAGGTGACTATGGGTGTAGGAAAGCCTAGGGAGTAGGCTAGTAGGTTGTTACGTGGGGTTATGGGAATTAAAAATTCCCAAATAATAGATATATAGGATTAGATTAGGATAAAGGGATATTTAAAATAATTAATAAAAGAGTGGGGATGGGTAAGGTTAGTGAATGTAGATTAATAGAAGAGGGATATTAGATAAATGGAATATGGATTAAGATAAATTAGTAGGATACAGGGGGATATTAACAAGATAAATTTGACAAAGCAAAATTAGTGTCAACTAATAGGAATATTAGTGACACTAATGAAGCATGCGATTTTAGGTGCACACATCCCCAATCAGAAGTGTAAGTAGGATATATATTCTCTGAGTTAGGATTGATTTATAGATCTGAAGCATTTCTCATTGAATACAGATCATGCATAATATATCCTTTAAAAAGGATGATTTACTACCTCAACATCTTATAAGTATTAATTTTCCACTCTACATCCAAGTATGTGTTTGAAAAAAAATGATAGAACGAGTTCTTATGGACAATGGTTTAAGGCTCAACATTTGCAACATATCCTTTCTCTCCTTAATTGGCATTGTACCTTTAGATTTGGAACCATATAATGTGATTATCAATGGATTTTATAATATTTCATGATAAGTTTTGGGATAAATAACATTAAATATTACCATGTGCCTTTGTACATTACCTACTTTGTGCCAAGTTATGCCAAATTATTTGAACTATAAAATTCTCTTAGGATGGCCTTGGATACATGATATGTATGTGGTTCCCTCTACATTGCATGAATGCTTAAAATGTAGTCATTAGGGATTCATTTACACATGTTCAATGGATACTAATCCATTCAAACATTGTGTAATGGCCCAAAAAACCAATAATACTACACCAAAATCATATAATCCTAATTTTGGTTCTTGATATTTATTAAAATATGGGTACAAGGAACAAGGTTGGGTAAAAATGAGTAAGGCATAACTAAACCCATTTCTCCTACAAAGAATACAAACTAGCAAGGTTTGTGTTTTTTTGAAAAAGCTAAAAGACACAAGCATATCACTCATTGTACAAATTGTTTTAGAAAGGCCAAAACAAAATATATGAATACCTTTATAATTGAGCTCTAAGTGGTCAATCCTCATATAACTGATAAGGGTGATTCTCCATAAATTTTGACATTGAATGCATTCTTCAATGATGAATCATTATTAGAGTACATGGGGGCATATGAGGATCTCCATTATTTATATCATAAGAAAAGGTTTTATCATACCATATTTTATCTTGATTACTTTGGTGAGAGCAATGATATCAATTTCCAACATGATGCATCAAACACTATTCCTACCACACCATTTATCATAGAGAGATCTACTTTGTTAAATGAAGAAGCAGTCAAATATAATTTTGGAATGGATAATGGCACTTGACTAGTTTTACTTGTTATAATGATGTAGGATGATGAAGGAATAACTTATTGACATGTCCTCCATGATTTTACTAAACTCTTTGCTTGATCTTATTTGGATATGCCCAAGATTGATTTGTCAGTTGTAATGCATAACATATTATTTTACCCAAATGCAAAATTGGTAAAATAAAAAAAATGTATCCTAAAGTGGCATTATTAGTTAAAGACAAAATTCAAAAGCTATAAGATGTTATCTTTATAAAATCCATTTCAAATTCTAACTGGGTTTCCAACATTGCCCATATTATAAAACCAATGGTGACATTTGTTATTACACTAATTACCATGATTTAAACAAAACTTACCTTAAAGGCGATTTTCCATTACCTAATATCAACGTGATTGTATATTCTACGGTTGGATATGAGACATTTTAAATTTATATATGGATTAGTGGTATATAAACAAATCAAAATTAAACCCACAAACCAATAAAAGACCGCATTTACCACTCCTTGACGTATATTTTGTCATATAGTCATGTCTTTTGGATTAAAAAATATAGGAGACACATATCAAAAGTCCATGACTCATATATTTAATGATTTTATACATAAAACCATTGAAAAGACTATTTCAAATAATTTGGACTTATACCTACTAAAGTGGAGTGAAGAAAATTTTCTTCAAAAATAATTTTCTTATATTCTAAATAAATAGGACTGTTTCAAACCATTTGGGAATATATCATTTTGAATGAACTGAACTATTTTGAATAATTTGGACTTATGCCCGCTAAAGTGGAGTGGATAAAATTTTCTCCACAAATAAATTTTATATATTCCAAATAAATTGGAGTGTTTCAAACCTATTGGGCACATATCATTTTGAATAAATTGGGCCTTTTGAATAATATAGATTTATACCCACTAAAGTGGAGTGAAGAGAATTCTCTCCAAAAATAAATTTATTATATTCAAAATAAATTGGACTATTTCAAAGCATCTGGGCATAGATCATTTTGAATAAATTGGGCTATTTTGAATAATTTAGGCTTATACCTATAAAGTGGAGTGATTCAAGAAGATTTTCTCCAAAAATTAATTTTGTATAATCTAAATAAATTAAACTATTTCAAACCATTTGAGAATAGATCAATTCAATTAAATTGGGATATTTTAAATAATTTGAAATTATACTCATTAAAGTGGAGTGGAGAATATTTTTTCCATAAATATATTTTTTATATTCCAAATAAATTGAATTATTTTAAACCATTTGGGAGCAGATCATTTTGAATAGATTGAACTATTTCAAATTATGGCACATTTCTAGGCCTTTAGACCGATCATTGATCCTTTGAATTAGTTTCTATTGCTGGGACATGTGGCACCATTTCACTAGCAAAATTATGTATAAAAACATAATAAGCAATTAGTTCATCTATGTAATAAAATATCTAATGAGAATTATTTGTTGTTCATTGGGATGATCTTCATGAGTAGGTGTCAATATACTAATAGATCAACTTGGGTAATTTCAAAATAAAATGATGGAGTTTCCACTTGAAAGGGGATTAGCTTTGAAACTTGGGCCTGAGTCAATACTTTCAAGGAATCTCCAGCTATAAATCAAATTTCACTTAACTAGATCAAAGTAATTCTAAATTAGAATCGATTAATTTGAAACTAATTAAACTATATTTGAAATAATTTAGAATTGATTTGTATGAAATTGATGATAATGCTTATTACTAGAATTATAGTTTATAATCAATAAATACACTTAAAAGAATCATAATATGGAGAAGTTACATCTTTCTAAACACTAGTTCATAGCTGTTGGAATGGATTTTGCTTTCTCCCAAGAATATGATGATAGAGGTGATTTTGATTCTCTAATCCTTGTCATCTTTCTGACTTCCATTTATAGTATATCTAATTGACATAACATAATTTATTTTTTATTTTTTATTTGTAACACAATTCTGAGAATTACATTTAGTGAACAACATATTGGCAATTAAAAAAATGTCTCCAAAGGTCCCTTTAAAAATAACTTCATCTAATTTATTTAGGTTTATATTGAATGGATTAGATTATTTTTCCCCCAAACAAACATGAAATTTGAGCTTGTGTAACCATGACTTGAATGAGTATCCTCAAATGATTGTCCTCTATCATTGACCAAATGCCAACATGAAAAAAAGAATGTAGTGCCACTTTCAAAATATATTTGGAATGATCTCGAATGTAGTATGACATATTTTCTATTTTATAATCTTCTTTTTTTCCTATATCATTCATTTGCATATATTTTATTTTGTGCACAACAAATAATAAGTCATCCAACTCCAAAATCAATAGTTTTTTAGAAGTCAGTTTTAGCTCGTATTTTAAAATGTCTGCAATTTGCTAGAAAAAAATGAATCCTTTATTAAAAATATTATATTATAAGAAATATAACATGAATTTTTTCTAAGAAAATGTTTTACATGTTACTATATTGGTCATTGATGCACTTTTGATTTGCATTTCTTATTGTAACATATAAACATAATGCATTTCATTTGAGTCATTTTTTTTCATTTCCTTAAATCTTATAAATATTCATATAAACATATATAAAAATAAATACATGCTCAGGCACATTGTAACTATACTCATTATACATGGATGTACCATTTCTATTGCTAGTTTTATGACATACATATGCATATAAATGTTCATATTGAATCCTTATAACTTGACCATAACTTTATCATATTTTGAAATAATCATGTTTTCCATAACTTGTTTCTCATAGAAATTGATAAAAATTTAACATTGATCAACCAACATCTATATTCTTACAATAATAAAAGTATTATTTGTTTTTATGCCTACCAATATATATTTATATGTTTATACAACCCATCACAATAAACAAAATAGGATTTACTCTTCCAAGCTGAATTTCACTATCACTAATTTAAATGAATATACACCTTAATAATTGAAACCCCTTCATATACTTCCAATAAGACACATCAATTTAAAATTTATTTAACTCAATAGCAATATAATTGTTTCTAGCACAATGTACTTTATTATTTTTCTATTGATAAAGAACACATGGATGCTCTGCATCAAAATTTATTGTATTGAAGACATATTATAACACATATTTTGTTATTTTAAATTGGGTAAATTAAACATGTAAACAACATTTTAATGGGTAAACACAACCACATTCAAGTCTACACAATAATAAAATGAACCTACACTTCCAAATCCCAAGCTGATGCAAGTCTATATTTTATTATCTTCTATAATCTCTTATCCATAAAGAAAATTCAATTTTAATGTATTTAAATAAATAAAAATAATTAATATATTATAGACTTGTATGAAAATTTATAATTACACATTTATTGAAAGAGGTTTTCACTATTTTTTTGCCTTTTTATAGTTTGTATGGGTGCACTCTTTCATTGAACCTTTGGTTCTTTATTCCCTACAAAGTATTATATAATATAGTAACTAAAAATTCTAATCATTAATTTATTTGATATTTGTATTTTAAAAATGTGTCATGTTATAGAGTTTTGCCTTGTGTTGTTTTCAAGGAGGCAACAACTTGTAGACATGTGTCATGGATTGTTGTGTTGGATACATAAAGTTTTAGAGATACGTTATGAACTGATTTAATTAAGACATAAACATATGAATAAATATTTTATTAGAATTATTAATAGTTGATAAATAAAAAATTATATAATTGAAAAAATATGCATGATCTTATCTTACCTTCTTTAACTTACAATGTGTCATGTTCATGGATATGATTTTCCATTATTATTATTATTATTATTTATTCACTTGCATGCAATGCCATTAGTGTTGCATACTAAAATATTACTAAGATAATAGGTTTTAAAAATAAAACATACACACTGAAAGATTGTTAAGATGTTATATTTAGAAAATGAAGCATGATTATAAAATAAATAAAAAATCATATGTAGCTGGTATTGATTGAAGTGATTGTTCTTGTATTGGTTGTTCTTGATTTGTCAAATGATTTTGAAATTTAACATTAAAAATTATTTTTTCTTCAATTTCTATAATGCAAGATAAATTTATTTACAATTTTGTACAAGTATGCACCAATCCATCTCTTGTATATACCCATAGCACGTCACATGTATTTGAATTATTGAAAGTAGAGATAAATCTCTCCCAAAAGTAGTTATCTAGTTCATTTTTGAATGGCCTTCCTATTTTGTGTGAACTAATCATTTGAAATGTTGGTATATCTTTGTAGATGTCAAGACCTTCCTCTAATCTACTTTGTTGAGAATGGAGGATGAAATCTTAAAGCTATAATCAATGGAATCCTAAGTAAAATTGATACCTATAATATGATTCCAATTGAATTCATCACTATCTGGACCCCATAGTATGACACCCATTTTTTTCATGGAATAGAAATCACCAACACGTAGATTATTGAGAGAGGTCTGAATGCTAAAAAAATGTTCTAGTTTGTGGATGATGAATAATTTGAAGGCCTTGATAATAAACTTATCAATCAATGCCTAAAAAAATTGGTGAATATGTTCTTCCTTAAAAACTTTAATGAGATTCAAAATATTAATAATTATCAAATTGACATGCAGACCAAGAATGAACATTTCATTGAAATCTTCTAAAATGGATGGCCAAAGACATGGGGGCTCGTAATGATAGTTGAATGTTTTTATATCTATCTTGGGAAGCTAACCTCCATCAATATATAGATGTTTTTTTAATATGATTAATGAATATTGAGATAATGCTTCTCAACATTTTTTATTTTTTGAAATACCTTCATTCAGAACACACAAATCATCAAACATTTTCATAGAAATTGTATAATGCTACATTACCTATTCAAGTGTGATTGTTTTATCTGGTGGTAGTGTCAAATCATGGTTTCTAAAATAATCTATAATTTTTTATAATATGTTACTTTCTAGCTTTACCTTTTTGCACCAAGTATCCATGTTGTTGTACCCATGAGTTTTCAAGAAGGAAATAGATCATTTTCCAATAAATTTGTTAGTTCTATTTTTTGTTTGTTTAAAAGCCCTTGAATATTTCTAAGTATTTTATACTCATTAGATTTAAATCTTCTTTATTTAAACTAGGTAAACACTTTAAAAAAAATCAAACACCTTATCACAATAATGTCAAATGGGTTGTTCCATGAAAAGAAGGCATTTTCTCTCCTATAGTTATTGTGCTGAACAGTTCATTTGTGGAACAAGTATCTATCTTGTTCATGTATTTATTCTATATTTTTTTCCTTGTTTAAATATTCTTTCAACCTCTTAGTTAGATAAGGTCATGTGTATATCAAAATATTTCTAAAAATGAAGCCTTATAAATTGTTTCTTTGGCTTCATTATATTGGTTACATATTTTTTGCACAATGTAGAATAGAGTACAAGTTTTCAAAATTCTTTCCCTTCTAACAGAACATTTATTTCTCAATGATAGTGAATTTTATTCCTCCTCTGAAAGAATTCTCTATTATGTTGTAATTGTGTGTTTGCCATCTGTAATTTTGAACCTTACAATTTTTTTCTCCACCATATCTTTGAGGACTTCCTTTGATTCGATAATATATTTAGGGTTTCTTGGATCAAAAGGAATTAACAAAGCATATTTCATTTAAACCTCATTATGTTTTACAAATGAATGAATTATATCATTCACCCCTCTTTCATTTAAATTTTTTATTTTCATATTAGCATCCCCTAATTCATAGAGCTCTACAAGAATGTTCAAGGCATTATTGCTAGAGGAAATATACCATGTAGAGAATTCACTATGTGTCTAACCAGAATTTTATGTCAATAAAAGTGTTCCAACCTTTTGTTTGATCTTATTTTTTTCCACTTGTGTGAGTACTTATATGGCCTCTTTCAAATCTGCATATAAATTTGTTACCCTTACTTGTCTTGTTTTCTTCAATATTTTTTGTCATGACTATGGGGTATCTTAAATACATGTTTGCATGGTGGCAAGTAGAAGAAGTTGTTTCCCCTTGTTCATGTTTTTATTTCAACATATTTTGTATTCTAATGACCAAAGTATCTCTATATATCAACCCAAACATTTTAATGTTGTCATATCCAATCAAATCAAACCCAAATATTTCACAAGAAGGAGAAAACATTTTTTTGTCAATTTCATTTTGCTAAGTGTAAATTTATTGAAATTACCTATAGCTTAATGGAGAATTACCTCTTCTCTATACCATACTTCTAGTTGGAATTGAATGGAATATTCAAGTTCATCCTTATCACAATCAAGGGTTATTCCAATTGGAGAAGATTTCTTTTGGATGTAGTACTAAAAAAGTATATATCTGCATACAAGTTTGGCAAACTAAACAACTCAAAATAGCAATCAACAAGAGGAATTTTATCACCACCATAAAATGGAAGATGTTGATGTGGATTTAATTTTAGTTTTGGTAGTTTAAATGGTATTATATCTAAATTATCTTGGAGTGACATATTTTTTATGCTTTTTATCCAAATTATCTTGGAGTGAGGCCTTCTTCTACCTTTTAAGTGTGGGAATTCTTTTTTCATCTAAAGACATTTTTTAAAGCAATTGAAATGATTTAAATATTGATCTTTTGTAAAATATAAGTTGCATATTGCATCAGTTCATGAAATTGTTTTGTGATTTACTACAATACAAAATACATATTAAATCTTCATAATATATACATTAACTCATACTTAAACTAATAAGGTATGACAAAACTAAAAATAAATTATATGTGCACCAACCAATATAATCTAATGGGCAAAAGAATCCACAAACATTTATTTCAAAAGAGAAAGATGAGGGGGAAGTATGTTTCTAATATGTCTCAAAATGCGCATCAATAGGTCCCTTCAAGGTATATCCTAAGATATAACTTTTAATCATACAAAATAATGAATTTTTATTATAAGACATCTCATAGGAGATACATTCAAGTTAACCATGATGGTATTCTAAGTGTTTTTTAAGGCCCTTGAAGGAATCTCCTAGTAGACACCTCGAAGGGTGGTGTCATACATTCAAAGGGATGTTGAATATATCTCCCAATATAAATTTACTTGACCTTAAGAGCACTACTAATTGATAACTTGATAACTTGAAGGGACTTCTAATACTTGAGAGAGCATGTATTAGTGATGATAGGCCAAACATAAGAGCATGCATTTTAGGTCTTCCTGTGAACATGCTCTTTCCACCTTAATTTAAATTAACAATTTTAATTAGTATGTTAATAGTTTCAAATATAAATAATTACCTTGAATAGTGCTGCTCAATAGGCTCTATGGAATGCCTAACATCTATTTCCTCAATTCAGACTAGATACCATTATTTGCTTATGATGCTGACTAGTGATGCAATGTTTGCCCTTGGTGAAATTAAAAGCTAAAAGCTAAGAGAATCGATCATTCATAAAGAAAAGAGGCCCACTCTAGTGGGCCACTTATATATGATGTCATATATTTTCATGTTGTAATGGGAACATTGTATAAAGTCTTCAATGAGCTATGGAGCCTGACCATCGACTGTATCAAAAATTGCATTTGTGATCATTCTCAATTTTTGTATATCTATGATTATACCAATAATATGGTGAGGATTATTGAAGATGTTTATCCTTAAGTTTGGTAATCAAGAATGGATTTCTATTTCAATGTATCTTCTTAAATACACCTTTCTAATAGGCATAAGAGTGGATTTCTCCTTCAAGGAATAAGTGTAATTTTCCTTTACATGGAAGGCACTATTGGGAGATATTTTAAAGGCCCTTGTAATACCTTCAAGGCATCTCTTAGGAGATACCTTTCAAACATGTACAAGATTGGATTTCCCCTTCAAAGTATCTCTTAGGAGATATATTTCACCATTGATATTTGATCAGATGGCTAAGGTGCTACTAGATGTATTGCTTACAAGTTATTATGAGTTTTAGATAGATGCAACACACTATGGACATGAATCGATCTTGGATGGACATGAATGTAACACATACCAAATCAGAGGGCTACTCAAGTCATATTACCTATGAGAAGGATGTGTGCCACCTTTAAGCCCACACAATGATGTCACATGTCATCCCTATGAAGCTAAATCTCAAGATATATGAGATCACCTTTGAAAGAGACATATGTCTCTATATGAGCCATATTATTAATGCCAAGTTTTTGATGGTTGTCCAAAATCCTTATGAAGGTGACACCTGTCAAGGAAATCTCCGATAGCCTTCTGAAGGTGACACCTATCAAGGAAACCTTTGATAACCTTTTGAGAGAGCATCTGAGGTGATACCTATCAAGGAAATCTCTGATAGTAGATCAAATTCAAATTAAAACTAATTTTTAATTCTAATGAAATTAAATGCCAAAAGTAATAGCTCAAAGTTGTTCCAAACACATGTAGATTTGACGAGCTTACCATTAATATAGCATGAAATAGAATTACCATCTATGTTGCATTAATCAAACCAATCTCTAAAAAGGATAATCAACTTGGATATTATTATCTACATTTTCATTTGAACCTATACACATTTTTTCTCTCTCTATAAGATGCCTTCTCCCAGTATGACAATGACTCAAGCTATTCATAGGTTATATCCTGACCACCATTATTGGAGCTCAAAAATTATAAAGAGATATAGAAATACATTGTTTTCTACCTAAAATATTATAAAAAAATGTCACAAGTAGGTCCCTCAACGATGGGTAGGAGCACCTCTTTCAAAAATGATGACATCTTATTCTAGAATGGCAATTCAATTATTTTCAAAGACACAAAATTCATCCCCAAGGCCATAAACTTAGGGGAAATAAATTAAAACAATATTTACTTAAATGTAAAATAATTTAGGGTAGTTGATGTGGCCAAGATAATGCCTCACATAAACCAATTAGATTTTAACATCCATGTAATCAACATTATCAGTCTCCATAAGGCTGCAATGAATCTAGAAGTCATTCCATACACTAACCTAGTCTATGGTATCTTTGGAAGGATGAGATGTGAAGATGAGATTTAGTAGTCATATAAATGGAAGGAATAATGGTGTCTCTCAATTTCACTAAATTTTTTATTTATTTATCAAGAAGAAAGAGTAAAATTAAAAATAAGGATAAGGTTGGTAGAACCTAGATTTGGTTTGCGCTCATGATCCAGATAGTTATGAGATCTCCTCTTTGGCTTAGGAAGATGACCTACATAAGAAAAAGACTATAAAATGGTTGTTTATTTAAGTAGAAAGGTGTATTACCTAGAAAACTAGATCTAAAAATTACACAACTTCCTTAGAGTCTATCAATTCACCTTTTAAGATAAGTTAATAATGACAAAATAAGGTGACATAACATAAATGAAAGTACTTAATTTAGGTGAAATAAATACTATTAAAAAAATGATTATATTAAAAAGAAAACATTAAGGTGAATGCCAAACTTTCAAAGTATGGTCTAAGTATGGTCAAGTTGTTGTTTCTAGTCTGTATTGTGACAAAAGTCAATAAAATAGGGTTTTGGTTAAGGTTGAGAAGTGGTTTTTGCTTGTTTATTTTGGGTGTCTAGTTTTACACAGTGATCATTAGTCGTCAAGGTAATCATCAATGGTCAGGGTGATCATTGACGACCAGCATGATCATCAATAATTAGGGTGATCATCGATGGTTACTATTAGTTCTAGTTCGGGTCAAGAAGGTTTCTTAATTGATGTTATAGGATGGTTTTGCAAGGTGGGTTTAGGTCAAATATTAGTTACAAGGTAGAGGGTAAGGTTTAGATGTGGTTGGTTCAAGGGTTAGTCATTCACATGATTAAAAAGAGGTTATGGTTGGATGGGTGCAATTTCTAAACTAAATAATTGAAACTTGAAACAAAGAACAATATATTTAGGTCATGGTTTGATAGTTGATAGTTGATGGCTTGGAAAAGTTTTGGAGCTTACTAGAAATGATTTTTGATGAAGAAATACCTATATAAGAATTTGATGATTGATCTTGATCTCTATTCTCTCTCCTTTACTTGCCTCTCGATGACCTGCTTACCCCTTCCCTTTCTCTCAATTTCTCTTCTTTTTATAGGGAAGGAGAGGTGAAATAATATTTTAATAAGGGGTCCAACTTGTTGTCTAAATATAACTCACACATGCATTAATTTTCACATGAATTAGATGATCTAATTATAAAAAATCAAGTCAGAGTTGAAGGGCCAGTTAAGTTGTTTAAGTGATGAAACCTGACCATTGATGGTCATGGTGATCATCAATGGTTAGGGTGATCATCAACATTTAGGGTGATTGTTGACAGTTGATAAGGCTAAGGCAGAAGGGTTAAGGTTGGGTTAGCTAGGTGGATTTAGCTAGTAGGTCAAACTAACTTGGGTCAGGTGGGTTAGGATAGACTAGGGGTTAAAAGGTCAAGGTTGGGCCCAAGGGGGTCCTAAGGTGGTCCAAGGAAGTTTTGATATTCAAAATCATGGTGTGTAGATTTATAGTGTCTACATTTCCCCCCCTTTTTATTATGCAGATTTGAATCAACAAGCTGTAAAATAAAAATGGATTTCTAGTTAAAGGTCTAGTTACCTTGAGTATGGGAGGAGGTGTTCCCCCTTAAACTAGGAATTGATGAGGTAAAATAGAATTAGGTAAAAGTTTGATAAGGTGGGTGAAGGTGATGACAAAGGTGGACATCATGAAGATGGGTGACAAGTTATGCACTAAAGTGCAAACAAACATGTAAAGTACAACAAAAGGTGTGATAGCCAAGATCACATAGTGACTAGATTTCTATAGTTGGAAAAAATAAAAGTCAATGCTAGAAGGACAAGTGGCAAGTGGACTACATGACCATAATTAAGTGTGGTGGTTGGGTATATTTGCAAGTCTCCTTAGTGATGTATATGTTTTGTTGGGTATCTAAGGTAGGAAGTGTTCTTGGTGAAAACATAAACTGATCAAGTGTCACAAGTATCAAAGGTAGGAAGTGCTCTTGAGAAGACATAAGAGGGTTAGGTAAGCATGAGGTAGCACAATTTCAAAAGGTGGTCAACATGGCAATGTTATTACTGTGGTCAAAAGACTAGGCAAAAGTCATCACAAAATGCATACTAGTTGCGCTGAAATAGACCAATGGTGAGATGACAAGGTGGTTAGGGTGGGTGGAGAAGGTAGTTTTCATGGGTTAGTTTAGGTAATGGTCTTGGTTGGTGGAGAAACGTGATCTCCAATGGTTATTTAAAAAAGGTAAGGCTGGGTTATGGAGAAAGGTGATCTCCAATGATTAGTTTATAGAGAAAGGTAATCTCTAATGGTTGGTGGTGTTCAAATTAGTTGTCCAATTGAGGTACCATGTGGTTTGGTAAAAAGGTGTCCCATTTCTTGGTGAAAGGGTGCAAAGTGGGTAGTTGGGGGTGTTAATGACCTAAACAAGGAATACATAGATCTTGACAAGGTTGTCATAGAAGTATAAGGAGTAGGCTAAATGCTCTAATTGGCAAAGACTATAATGGTAAGATGGGTGGGCTTATGAATATAAACCCTTCATGTTTTTCTTAGTTATTAGTTTAATGGTTAAAAAGGTAACTTGATCATGAAGTGTCAAGTAATCTCAAAATCCCTTGAATTGCTAGAGGGTAAAAAGGGAGATGGGTGAAATTATGACCCTCTTATGGGGATGACTTGCCCCTTCTATAGTTAATCTAGGAACCATGATAGACAAGTCCATACTTTATGTTTGGTGTAGGCTAATCGATGTAGAAAATCTACTAATGTTATTGTGAAAGCTAATTATAGCTTTCTTGGGAGTGCTTTTTTTTTAATAGGGTCTTTTGATTTCTTTGTTTTATTGTGTTAGGAAGCTGATCAATGCAGTAAGCTTCCAGGTGATTATTGGCTTAGCCATCCTTTAAGGGAATGGTCTAAGATTTAGATTTTCACATGTTGATAGTTATCCTTCAAGGAAACAATCTATATTTTTAAGAAATTGTTGATAGATATGGGCAGGTGTCCTTCAAGGGAGTGGTCTAAAATGCTAGAGATGTGACCCAAGTGATATTTGGTATCCCAAATGGATTTATGTTGGTTTAGACATGAACGAGTCTAAATAGACATAAGGATTTCTTTTATGGGGGTGAAACCATAACATAAGAAGGTTGATGATGTGTAAATGAGGTTTAAGTGATAATGACCATTGGAATCTATCTTGTAAAGTTGTGGAAAGTACCATGAGAATCATGCCATAAGTAGAGTCAGGGTACCCATGTTCAAGATTTGGATAAAAGGTTGTGATGGATAATCACATGATCCTATTTTTAGTTGGTTGTCCTTAAAAATAAGGAAATGAAAGTGGTATGACAATAAGGGATGAGCTTAAGTTAGACACAAGATGACTTAGAAACTTTTTTTAACAAAAGAACACACAAGAGTGTAAAGCATTAAGGGGTTTAGGCTCAGATATGCCCTAGATCCAAACTTACACATGAATGGTTTGGGAAAATCAAGGCTAAAGATGTCCCCCAGCTAATTTTTAACACTTGAAAAGACATGAAAAATATGTTGGAGTGACGATGGTTAAGTAGGCAGAATGGAACAAAAATAATTCCATTTGTCTCCATAAAGTTGGCTAGGTGATGATTGTTAGACTTTGCTTAGACTGTAATGGTGGTTGGTTTTTGCTTTGGGTAGGTAGGTTTAAGTGTTGGTTTGGGTTGGATAACTAGGTGTAAGTTAAGGCATAAGTGCTAAGGGTTGGTTTGGTCATTGGTTAAATTTGGTAGGCAAAAGGTTAAGGTTTGGTTTGACTATTGGTTAATGTTTGGGTTATTGCTTGGTTGAAGATTTAGAGGGATAATTCCCCTAGATGATTTTCCAAATGAATGTTGAGGTGGAAAAAGATCCCCAAGTAAAGATATGGGTTAGTAAAGAGGGTTTAGGAAGGATGAAGATGACTTCATTTGCCTCCCAAGGGTTTTTAGTTGTTGGTTTGGAGTTCAAGTTATAGGTGGTGGTTCAGGTGAGATCGTCATTATGGTGCTATGGCAAGGGAAAAATTATTGAGTCAGATTTGGATAGGTTTAAGGTCCAAAAATGATGTTGGGAACATTATCATGAAATAGAGGTGAGGTGGACAAGAGTGTCAAATTATCCCAATGAGGGAGTTTAGGTGAGGTGTGGTTAGCTTGGATAAAAGGGTAGCCAATATTTAAGAAATTTTGAATGAAGGTTTGATGTTGGTTTATGTATAGATAAGTTACTTATAGTTGGATTAAAAGTTGGTTGATCATGGTTGATTGATTTGGTTTGATTGGTTGGGGGAGGTAGGATAGGTGGTTGGTTTAGCTTGTTGGTTGGGTTTGCTTGTTTGTTTAGTCTATATGGTAAGGTAAGGTGACAAATATTTGACCCTATTCAACATGGAATCAAACCAAAGATAATGTCATTAGGTAGATGAAAATTAGCATATTCTAGAGGAAATAAATGGGTTTGATTTTATCTAGGTTGGGTTGGATTTAGTTAAAGGCAAGGTGTTTTGAGTTTGGGTTGGATCCATTAAAAGGAGAAGTGGAAAAAGTGGGTTGGTTTCCTTAATGATGGTTTCAAAGGAAAGTTGAGAAGGTTTTTCTTGGTTAAAAAGTGGTTGGGTTAAGGTTGATTATTCTTTAGTTATGATCTTAAAATGAATTTTAAAAGGGTGCATTTGGTTAACAAGTGGATTGGTTGAAGTTTCAATTATGGTTTCCCTAGTTACAGATGCACTAAGGACCAAATATAATGAAGGGACCTCATTGTGTTGAGGGCTTTGATTATGGGTTTGAAAAATAATGGGTTTAGAAAGAGGTTCAATGATTGATTGCTTAAAGACATTTAAGGCTAGGTTTGGGTAAACATGGATAACATCCATCATAACCTCATTTTGATCGATAAGGTTTTGGATGATCATCTTAAAAGACCCACATCTATCTACCAAACTCATTCTCTATAAACCAAATACACATGTCTATTTATGTGATGATACGTACAAAACTCATTATATATAAACCAAATAGGTTTTGGAAGAGAAGTATTGATGAGTCTGATTTGAGGGAATCTAATGATAGAATCCCTTAAAAGATTGTCAAGGATCAAGGCATATGATTCCTTAGCAGGGTATACTGCCTAAGAAAAGGGTGCACTAATGGATCTTGAGGTTGCACACTAATTAGTTATTTTGGTGAATTTGGTTGGTCAAATAAGCTAGATTAAATTAACAAGTTTGAGTGATTTGATGGGTTGGGTATGCTTGATAAGGTTGGTAGGTTGAAAGAAATTTGGTTGGTAGTTTTTGGTTTGATTTGGTGAGGTTGGTTGGTTTAATAAGATTTGTGGGTTTGAAAAGTTTGGTTGGTTGGATAGGGTAGATAAGGTAGGTTTGTTTGAGAGGTTAAGTAAATTTGAGGTATTTTATATATTTGGCATGATTTATATGGTGGGTAGGTTCGATATGGTTGGGTGGTTTAGAAATTTTATTTGGCTCAATATGGTAGGTTGATAGTTATTGGTTGGATTTAATGGGGTTGATAAGGTTAAGAAGGTTGAGAAGGTGGGTAAGGTAGGTTGGATTGATAGGTTTGATAACATCAATAAGGGTGATAATATTGATTGGTTAGAATTTTTTTTTTGATAGTTATTGGTTGTGTTGTCCCCCAAAAATATCACTCATTTTTGGGACAACATTTGAACTATTTTGGTCCTCAGACCAAAATAATCTCTGCCCTTCTCAAAATTTGTTCTAAGCATTCAAATTCCTCATTTTTCAAGATTCTCAGAAAATCTATGGACTCTACAGGCTTAAATCTATGGACTCTATAGGCTTGAATCTACAGACTCTACAGGCTTGAATCTATGGACTCTGTAGGCTTAAATATATGGACTCTATAGGAAGAAAATCTACGGACTCTACAGGCCAAGTTCAATGGACTTCACAAGTTGATTTCTACAAAATCTACAGGAAAGAAGCAAGATCTCAACACTTAGGTGATTTCAAAGTTGGTTCAATGACAAGGCTCAACCAAAAGAGTTCATCGGCAAGCTTCTAAGAAAGGATTGAACAATTGAACCGTTGAACCTTGAACCATTTTGGTTCAACAGGTTCAATAGGTTCAAAGGTTCAACATCAGCAGCAAGAGTTTAACTGCTTCAAGGTTTAAGGTTCAATAGGTTTAAAGGCTCCTACAAGCAGGTTCAATCAAAAGAACAAGTTTTTGATGCTTGAATCATTGAACTGTTGAACCATTAAACCACTTTGGTTCAAAGGTTCAAAGGTTCAACAGGTTCAATGACCAAATGGTTCAACACGTTTGGTTCACAAAAATCAAAAGGACTTAACCAAATAAAAATAATGAACCAAATGAACCAAATGAACTGATGAACCATTGAACCACTTTGGTTCAAAAGTTCAACGGGTTCAACGAGGCTTGTTTCAAAGAATATTAGTTTAAGTGGTCAAAGGGAATGAACCATTGAATCGTTGAATGAAAGTTGGTTCAATTGGTAGGTTTAAGGGGTTACCCCAAAGCCAAAGGATCAAATAGCCCTTGCGGAGGGTGGTGAACCAAGGCCTAGAACCCTTGTAGAGGGTAGCAAGCAAAAACCTGATAGAACTCAGTGGATGCTACCAAGTGTCATCTTTTGAGCCTCATTTCACTTTGTTTTTAAGAGTAATAGATGCTACCATGTGTCACAATTTGAGATTCACATAAAATTGACTAAGGCAAATTTCCAAGGGACAAACAGCCCTTGCGGAGGACACTCAAAAGCTGAAATGAACCGTTGCAAAACCCTGAAAGGCTAATTTGGAGCTCAAATAGCCCTTGCAGAGGGCAGAAAGGGGGAAAATGGACCAATTCAAAGGCCAAAAGAGCAAAGGGATTTCCTTCAGAAAAATTCCCTTGGCAAAACAAAGAAAGTGAATTCCTTTGGGAAAATGAACAAGGTAAAGAGATAATTCCTTCGAGGAAATTGTCTAAAAGAATTCCTTAAGACTTTTTCCTCTGAAACAATTCCTCCAGATTTTTTCCTCTAAAAGAAAAGACCAAAAAACAAAGTAAAGCCTGCTGGAAAGATAATGCAAGGAAGAATTCCTTTAAACAAATTGATCAAAGGAATTCCTTCAGACATTTTGTCTAAAGGAAATAAAGGATAAAGGCCGCTAGAAGAAAGAAGCCTGAAAGCCATCCAAAGACTGCTTGAAGGGTAGATACCCTTGTGGGGGGCTCTTCTTGACCCAAAATAGACCATTTCTCAAGGCCTTAAAGGGCAGGTCCCCTCTGGGAAAGATCAAATGACAAAGCCAAAGGAATTGCCGAGGAAAATGACGTGCCCACAGATGTCAAAGTCGCAACAATGAAATAGCCATTGATCCTTACAAGTTTAAATGTGGGGACCCAAATGTATTCAAAGGCTTTAAGGCCAAGGCCAAAAGGAAGAACTACTGAGAGAAGCGTAAAGAGTAGGAATGACTAGAAACATTTGTGCATCAGATATGTTTCTAGAAGTAGACCGCCAGGTGGATATTGAAAGATGCAAACTTTCAATAGCATGACCCATTTCTCTGCATTGAGAAAATCAAATGGGTAAATGCCCCTAAATTCCAGCATGTCTTCTTAACAAAATTCAATGCAACATGATGTGTTACTATTCCCAAGTCCTTCTTGAAGAGGCTATATAAGGGACTCTCTTGTTATGGTGGAGGGATTTCTCTCTGATTGTTAGAAATGAAACTCTACCCAAATTGAAAGGCATTACTAAGACTTTGAGTTTAGATTGTTGATCATATTTTTTTATTAGAATAAGAAAGCAAGTGACTTTTTAGACTTTGTGCTATGATATCTTTGTTGTTGGGGAAACTATTCTTATGTCTTTTTCCTTAATATATTTTCCGTTCCTTTAATTCAATAAGTAGAATTAGTGAAAGTAGTCAAGAAGGCATCCTGAAGTCAATTTTGGAGAGACTTTGTGCCCCCACAATTGCCTTTAGCATGTTTTTTTTTTGTTTCTGTGTAAAGGACCTTGGGATGACTTTGTGCCCTCATTATCCTTCGTATCTCACTCTTGGGCAATTCAGGTGGAGACTTTGTGCTACATCTCAATTTGCTGATTACTATGACCTTGCTTACATTTTGTAACTACTACCAAGAAGATTCTTGTGGTTTATTGAATGGTACTTCTGAAAGAAGAGGAGTGCTTTCTATCATTATCCCTAAGATCTCTCATTTGATTTGCATGCATCATCTTTGAAAAAAGAGAGATGGATGATTTATCTTACCCTTGAGTATTATTTTTTGTTTATATATATATATATATATAGGGAACCTCCCCTTGATGAGAGGAGAGATTAGTCCCCTTTTGATGTGGTAAAGCTACACATTTGGTTGACCAATCTTTCTACTTTGGATGATCAGACCTATTTTGTTTATTAGTACGCTGATCGATAAAATAATCAACCAATAGTTTTTGGCAACTCCGTTGGGGAGATAGTTATGTGCATTCTAAAACCTCAAGTTTTAGATGGAATTAGTCTCTACCATTATCCATTATAGACTCCATTCCATTTCTGTGTTTTAACCATTATTATTATAACCTTACCATTCACCTCCATACTAACTAGGAAAGAACACGCAGTTTAAAGCCCCAAGCTTTAAACTAAAGCAAGGTCAATTCTTTTCCATTTTTGTTTCACAATTTGGTAGATTCAAGGTATACACGAAGCCAAAGGGCTAAAGGTATCGTTGACCCTGTATTTGAGTTGGTATAACAAAGTAATTTTGATCTATTTTCTTCACCATCTCACCTCCAACGAACCAAGAGCTTTCCTCCTACTAAAGTCAGATCTCCATTACCAAACAAAGTTTCCACTTCTACTGTTGATAAAGCTTTACCAATAATCAGGGTATACTTTAAGAAACCCCTCCTTTAGAAAAGGTGTAAAAAATTGGTGAAAGGTGTAAAAATAATTTATCAAATTTATTTTTTGTGGCAAAAAAAATAGTTTACAAAGAAAAAATAATAATCTCCATTGGCGAATCATTTATAGTCTCTCAAACAATGTGTAAAATCTGGGTGAATTGTGTTATTTTAAAACCACAAAAAAATTATACTATTCTATCACTTTGCAAGAGATATTTTCATACTTTTCTATCACACATACATACCTTCATGCAACATTCATATCTCCTATGATGTCTCCTTGAAATCTTGAAACCCTGAAATATGGCTAAGTTTGAAATCCTGAAACCCTGGAATCTGACTAACTCTGAAATATGATAGGATCCTCCAAAACCTAGAATTTGCATTATAGCTCCTAGCGGTCCGAAAGCCCTCTCAAACATCCTAAAAGTATATAAATAATATATAACTTAAAGTATAAGAAACTAGATGTCCATTATAAATGTACACTTATACTTTAATGTTTATTTTATATATATACTACTGGGTTCGGAAAAAAAAAGGTTAAACAAGCTGACTCCTCCACAGTAAAATGAAACTGGGATGGCGAATTCTCCCTTACGACATGGAATGGAAACTTGAAACCCAGCAAACATTCCACAATAAGCATTACCTGCTCGGCTACGTGAAAGGTGAATACCGCCAGGGAAAAACTCAAACGTAACATTTGCCTTCGTGATTACAATGCTAGCAACCAGGTAAACCCAACAAAGCTTGGCGACCAAGAAACCATGGAAGGGCTCAGAAATCGCCAAAAATTAAACTGGCAAAACCTCAAATTTGCCAAAATATGAAAATTTACCACTAAAATATTCCCTGCCAATAATTACCTCTCTAAGATTTGTTATTCCTCCTTTTCATAGTCATATAATGGCAGTTCAAGGCCCCTAGGGTAATTATTTTGGTCCTCTCAATCTTACTCAACCTCTACATGAGCTTCCATGCAGTTCAAGGAAGAATTTTCCCAAATTCTATGGTGATGGAAAAGTTCATCCTGATGAACACATTGCAGCCTTTAGCATAGCCTGTGGCATAATTGGAGTAGAATTTGAAGATGTAGCAGTCAGGCTATTTATAAAAACATTACAAGGTGCTACTGTAGATTGGTTTTATCATCTACAGGGTTGGTCAATAACTGATTTGAATACCCTCAAAGCTAAGTTTGAAGCCAGATTCAAACCTATAGAAGATGCACATGCACTTCTGGCTCAACTTATGCATATGAAGAAAGAACCTCATGAACCAATGAGGGACTTCATAGCTAAGTTTGACAAACTAAGGAACATAATTCTTGTAATTGCTTGACCTACAGCTGAGAATCTCAAATGCTTCTTCATTAATTCTCAGTTACCTAAAATAAGTTTTCTATTTAGATGTGATGGTCAAATAGATCTTGCTACAGCTCAACATTTGGCCACTGAGGTAGAATATGATCTCATCTTAGCAGAGAAGATAAGAAGAGATCCAAATAGAAATAGATCTTCATCATCTTCTAAATATTTATCTATAGGCACCATAGATCCAATGGTCTAGAAGTTGGCAAATGAGTTGCTTGCTCTCAAAAAGCAAATGGCGCAAGGAATGTCTTCTACTCCATACAAAGATATGCTTAGAAGGACATTTTCAAATCAGTCATATTAGGGCAATGCTGCCAGGAATCAAGGGCAACAAAATTGTCTTCCTCCCCCACAAGGGAAACTTGCCCTGTAAGCTCCTCCAACTAATTCAATAATGAGATATCTTGAAGCAGAATCAAAATTCTCTTTTCAACTTAAATTGAATCAAAAAAATGATGTTGATCTCCTTGTAGAAGATCAAGAAGAATCAGCTGGTGACTCCCACATTGGTTTCCTGAACTACCAGGATGAACCCAAAAGTAAAGGAGAAGCTTTTGATGGATCATATGCAGTGTTTACCAGGTCCAAGAAATAATCAGTCTAGCAAGCTGATAAAGGGAAGACAGAGGAGCAACCTCAACCAACAATTACAATTGCTAAGCATGGAACCACTTTGCCTTACCAGTCAAAGGATCCGGTGATCACCTAAAAAGTAAGTACATCAATTTCACCTTCACCTTCTACTTTAATTTTGCAAACCAGCTCTCCTCCCATCCCTCCTAAAACTCAAAAGGTTGAAATACCTTCCTTTGTACCTAGCTCAATTCAATTATTTGACATAATCGATCATGTCAAAAAGACAAAAATACAAATGTCTAAATTTGAATATTTGCAGTCCAATCTTGATCAATTGGATAAGTTAGTCTAATGTGTCAAGAACCAAACCGTCCTTGAAGGACAAGAAGCTAATAAGGTAACTCTTGATTCACCAAAGAACGTGCCTATTTTGAATAATGTTGTCATTACTCCTCCAGCTACCCCTGGGAAAATAGAACCTTTCTATGTTTCCCTATTAATAAATGGTCACAAGCTAAGTAATTGTATTATAGACTCAGGTGCATCTAACAATGTCATGCCTACTAAAGTGGCTGAATCTCTTAGCCTCACACTGACCAAGACATTTGGGAGATGTTTCTCCATGGAAACCAATTAAGTACTATTATTGGGGAAAATAAAAGATGCCCAATTTGCATTTGCAACATTTCTAGACAAGAAAATCAAGATGACTATCTTGGTGGCTGACGTCCCAACATACTATGGCATTTTGCTTAGACAATTTTTTTGCAAAGACATGGCAGGAGAACTAAGCATGGACCTATTTGAGGCAAGAATCCATGTCAAAAGCATAATGAAGAGATTGCTCCCTGAAAAGGAGTCAAAATATGTGGTCACCCAAACATTAGCCCTTGAAGCTCAAATTCTTTTTGAATCCTCAGGTATGGGTAACTACTTTCTTTCTATAGACGAAGTGCATGAAACACCTGATAAAATTCTTGAAAGTGTCAACCCAAAAATCGGTTCAACTAGAATAGCAAAAGAATTAGTAGATTGCAATACAAATGAAGAAGGACCCTCCCTCTCTAATGAAGGAAAGTCTAAAGAAAAATTAGTATCTGATGAAATATGGACTTTAGAATTCGATGGCAGCTACTCCTCTACCAATTTGGGAGTCGAGATTATGTTGATATCTCCTCAAGGAGATATGTTTTTTTCATCTTACAAATTACAATTTAGCAACACTAAAAATATAGCTAAATATGAATCTCTATTACTTGGATTGAAGGCTGCTCAAGACAAAAGCATCAAGTTTCTTCATGCTAAAGGGGATGCTAAATTAGTGGTTTGTCAAGTGAAAAACTTATACCAAACCAAGAATAAAAGATTACACCACTATTACAACCTGGTTTGGGACCAAATTGAAAGCTTTGATGCTTTCAACATTTCTACCATACCCAAGGAATCTAATGACAGAGCTAATGCATTTGCTATTTCAGGAACTCTTTTAGTTCCTCACTCAGATTTCAAAGAAGACAACTATACTATTGAGCTAGTCTATAGACCAAGTGTTCTTGACAATGCTGATCATTGGCAAGTATTCAATGATGATCATCAAATCATTGCCTTCCTAGAATGAAAAGACAATTTTGAACTACATTTTGAAGGTAGTGAATCTCAAAAGTATGAATCAGCCTCTGAATCTTGTTTAGATATAAATGAAGAATTCTTATAGCTGAAAGGAAATAAAATTTTCAAATGCCTAGTTTCTCTTGAGAAACTATTTGACAAGCATGATAGATTCATCAAACAATGGCAAATAGATTCGATTTTCTCTCAGGGATTTGATCAAGTAAATCTGATTACTAAAGAAAATTCCAAGATGGTTAACATTGATAAGTGTTACACCCCTGAAGAAAGATTCAAGTTCACTACTTTACTCCGTCAATACATGGATGTCTTAGCATATTCTTATGATGACCTAAAGTCTCTTAGACGATGAAATCTGCCATGACATTCCTCTCAAGGCTGACTCAATGCCCTATAAGCAAAAATCTAGACAGTACAATCTAAAAATATCAGGTACTATTCTTTCTGAGATACAAAAAATGTTGAATGCTAGAATCATCTTCCTAATCCATCATTCCACATGGATTGAAAACATAGTGCTTTTAAGGAAGAAGAGTGGAAAAATTTGCATTTGTGTAGATCTTAGGAATCTGAATCAGTCATCTTTGAAAGATAATTACCCTTTGCCAATTATGGATCAAGTGCTTCAAACAGTGACATGTTCAAAGTTGTTATCAATGCTAGATGGCTTCTCAGGATATAATCAAGTTGAAGTTGGTGAAGCTAACCAACACAATACTGCATTCACCACACTTTGGAGTACATTTACATATAGAAGAATGCCTTTTGGCTTGATAAATTTTGGTGCCACCTTTCAGAGAGCAATTAATCTAGTTTGCAAAGATGAGATGGGTAAATTCATAGTGGTGTACCTTGATGACTTAACCATCTTTTCAAAGCACTGTTTTGATCATGTACGCCACTTATAACAAGTGCTAGAGCACTGCCACTAGAATGGTATTTCTTTGAACCCTAAGAAGTCTATTTTTGGAGTAATAGAGGGGAAACTCCTTAGACACATTGTGTCTAAAGAAGGCATAAAGATTGAATTAGATAGAGTCAAGTCTATTCAAGAGCTTAATTTGCTTATAAGTAAAAATGCTATTCACTCTTTCTTCAAAAAGGTGAATTTCTTATGGAGGTTCATCCCTGAATTTGTTGAGAAGACTAAACACATTGTGAACATGATGAAAAGGAAGACCACCTTCATCTGGACTAAAGAAGGCAAGTCAACATTTCAAGATATCAGGACTGCCATTGCTCACGCCCCTACCTTAGTTTGTCTAGATTATAATAAAGATTTTATCAAATACAACTATGCTTCTAAACACACGCTTTTAGCAATTCTTGTTCAACAAGACAAGGAAGGTATAGAATCTCTTATTTCTTTCATGAGTTGCCCTCTCAAAACCCATGAGATGAAGTATTCAAATGTAGAGAAGCATGCTTATGCAGTGGTGAATCAGTCAAACATTTTTGCTTCTATATCTTGAATTTACACACTACTACCTTAGTTCTTGACACCATAGTCAAGTCCATATTAACTCAGCAGGAGTTTGGCACAAAAAGAGGCAATTGGATTGCAAAGATCTAAGAGTTTGATCTAGACATCAAGCCAACAAATCTGGTTAGGGGAAGAGGCCTATGCTAATTAATTACTAACAATGAGCCAGAAGATACACATCATATAAAAGTTGAAGTGGAAGACACACCAACAGTCCTTTTTGTCTCCACTACCAATGAGTGGTATTTAGATATTGTTCATTTTTTTACTTATGGTGAATGTCCTGCTCATTTGTCTTATAAATAAAGGAGGACTATCAATGATAGTTGAAAGCTACCAATTTTGTCCTTTGGGACAACGGCTTGTACAAAAGAAGCATAGATGGAGTATTCCTTCACTATGTAGACAAAGAGCAACAAAGCCAACTTTTGAAATCTTTCCACAATCTATCTTATGGAGGACATTTTTTTTCTCATGTAATTGCTCACAAGATTTTACGAGCCAGGTATTACTAGCCAAATCTTTTCCAAGATGCATATAAGTGGGTGAGAAAATGTGAACTTTGCCAGCAATTTGTTGGAAGACCCAAGTTAGCTGCCCTGCCTCTCAAGCCAGTGATCATAGAAGAACCTTTCTAGCAATGGGGGATTGATTTTATTGGGACTACAAAACCCATTTTCAAGTGCTGGACATGATTATGTCATTACAACAATTGACGATTTCACCAAGTGGGTAGAAGCAATCCCAACTAAGCATGCTACTTCAGAAGTTGTATGCAATTTCCTCAAGGAGAATATCATTTTCAGGCTTAGAGTTCCAACCAAAATTGTTACTGACAATGTAGCTTGTTTCACCTCCCAGGAGATTACACAATTCTATTTCTATTATGGAATTACATTCTCTCACTCTTCTGATTATTTTTCACAAGGGAATGGACAAGCTAAATCAAGCAATAAGAACCTGGTAATTATCATCAAGAAGCTAACAGATGACAATCAAAGGACATAGCATAAAGTATTGATTGATGCTCTATGGGTAAACAGAATCACACCAAATAGAGCAATTGGTATGTCTCTTTTTCAACTTCTTTATGGTATCAATGTTGAAATACCAATCACCTTAGAATTACCAGCCTTGAAATTGGCAAAGGCAATTGAAGATCAGACACATGAAAGCTCTATTTATAAGAGAATCATGTGCCTGACTGATCTGGATGAACAGAGAACCATGGTGGTGGACTAAATTGCTGCTCATCAAAGTCTGGTAAAGAAGGTCTTTGACCAAAAGGCCAAAAATTATGATTTCTAGATTGGGGATCAAGTCCTGTTGTGGGACAAAAGGAGAGAACCAAAAGGGATGCATGGAAAGTTTGACTCCCTTTGGAGAGGCCCATTTATAATTTATCAACACAATGGTGAAAATAGCTTTTTGCTAAAATATCAAAATGGCACACTCTTTTCTCTGCCTCACAATGGGAAACATTTGAAACACTTCAACTCTTGAAGTATCAGATCATTGTATTTATATATATGTATATTTGTATAGTTTTTAATTCTATTTTGTTTTGTTTGTTTCTATTTTTGATGCCTTCCATTTCTAGGTAACATGACTTCATAGCCCAATGGTACACATGAAGACACTGGAGATTCTGGATTCTACTCCCTTCAATTCTTTTTTACAATTGATAAAAGTTCCCTAACTGAAGCCAGCTGTTGTCCCCCAAAAATATCACTCATTTTTGGGACAACATTTGAACTATTTTGGTCCTCAGACCAAAATAATCTCTGCCCTTCTCAAATTTGTTCTAAGCATTCAAATTCCGTATTTTTCAAGCTTCTCAAAAAATCTATGGACTCTACAAGCTTAAATCTATGGAATCTATAGGATTGAATCTGTGAACTCTGTAGGCTTGAATCTAAGGACTCTACAAGCTTAAATCTATGGACTCTATAGGAAGAAAATAAACAGACTCTGTAGGCCAAGTTTAATGGACTTCACAAGTTGATTTCTATGAACTCTATAAGAAAGAAGCAAGCTCTCAACACTTAGGGGATTTAAAAGTTGGTTCAATGACAAGGCTCAACCAAAAGAGTTTATCAGCAAGCTTCTAAGCAAGGATTGAACCATTGAACTGTTGAACCTTGAACCATTTTCATTCAACAGGTTCAACAGGTTCAAAGGTTCAACATCAGCAGCAAGAGTTCAACTGCTTCAAGTTTCAAGGTTCAATAGGTTCAAAGGCTTCTACAAGCAGGTTCAATCAAAATAACAAGTTTTCAACACTTAAATCATTAAACCATTGAACCACTTTGGTTCAAAGCTTCAAAGGTTCAACAAGGTCAACGACCAAATGGTTCAACGCATTTGGTTCAAAAAGATCAAAAGGACTTAGCCAAATAAAAAGAATGAACCAAATGAACTAATTGAACCGATGAACCATTGAACCACTTTGGTTTAAAGGTTCAACAAGTTCAAGGTTCAAAGTTCAACAGGTTTAATGAGGCTTGTTTCAAAGAATCTTGGTTCAAGTGGTCAAAGGGAATGAACCATTGAAATTTTGAACCAAAGTTGGTTCAATCACTAGGTTTAATCGGTAGGTTCAAGGGGTTGCCCCAAAGCTATTGGGGGATCAAACCAACAATATATTACAATTATGACAGCAATAAATACGGAATTAAACTAGATTGACAAGTAATTAGAATGATAATAGCAAGAACAAGAGATACAAGAAAACACCCTGAAAACTTGTATTAACAAACTCTTTACAAAAGGAATACAATTGAAGAAAGCTTCTTTCTTCCACACCTCTCCTAGATGTATAGATCTCTCAATAGATCTCTATTCCTCAAGAGCTCTCTCTCTCAAGAAAAATCAACTCCAACAAGCCTGGATTGATTCAATTCTGTACTGTTCTTCTCACACAATTCTTCTACAATACAATAAGCTAGGAAGATCTAATTCTTCATATAGAATTAGGAGACTTGAGCATGTACTTCCAACAAACAGTTAAACCACTTAAACAAGGGCTCTAAAAATAGTAATGCTAATAATAGAGACGCGAGCTTGAGTCTACAACTCAAACTTATTATGCAAACACTCACTTCTGTCCATGGAAATAGCTTTTTGGACACGCAGGTAACCGACGTCGGTTCCTGCCTGTTTGCCTGTGACCGTCACCAGTCGACCTTCTACCGACATCAACATCTCTGCAACTGCCTGTGACTGACGTTAGTCACTCCTAACAGACGCCGGTGTTTGTGTAGACCCGAACCTGATAATGAATGCTCCTTGGTGAAGTTTTTAGCTCCACACCCTAACATTCTCCCACTTGGAGATAAACAGCTGCACCAGTACCTGTACAGCAACATCTTCTAGCTCCTCCATCTTCAACTCAATCATGAAGACCAACAGAAGTTGAATGAAGATTCAACTTCTCCTTTATAATCAGCTTGGTTAACATATCAGCAGGATTCCTATCTGTATGGATCTTCTCCAGCTTCAACTCACCATCTTCCAATACCTATCGTATGAAGTGATACCTTAGCTGTATGTGCTTTGTTCTTGAATGAAAGGCTGAATTCTTAGCCAAATGGATTGTACTCTGACTGTCACTATACAATCTACAACTCTCATGCTCCCTACCAAGCTCATCCATGAACCGTGTCATCCATATCATCTCCTTGCTAGCTTCTGTGGCTGCAATATACTCTACTTCCGTAGTTGACAAGGCAACAACCTTCTGCAACTTAGATATCCAACTAACCGCCGTTCCACCTACAGTAAAAACATAACCTATAGTGCTCCTCCTACCATCCAAATCACCTACCATATCTGAATCTACATAGCCATGTAGAGAAGTATCTGAACCTCCATAGCACAAGTGCCTACTGCTGGTTCCTCTCAGATATCTAAGGATCCACTGAACTGCTTTCCAATGTTCCTTACCTGGATTGGCCATATACTTACTTACAACTCCCACTGCTTGGGCAATATCCAGTCTAGTACACACCATTGCATACATCAAACTTCCTACTGCGAAAGAATATGGAACCTTACTCATGTACTCTACCTCATCATATGAATTAGGACATTGTTCTTTACTCAACTTAAAATGTCCAGCCAAAGGTGTGCTTACCGGTTTAGCATCCTGCATATTGAACCGTTTCAACACCTTGTCCACATAATATTCTTGAGACAATATCAACCTGTGATTTTTCCTGTCTCTCTTAATGCTCATGCCAAGGATTTCTTTGTTGCTCCCAAATCCTTCATAGCAAATATTTGAGCTAATTTTACCTTAAGCTCTGAGATATCCTGCATGTGAGACCCTGCAACCAGCATGTCATCTACATACAATAATAGAATAATATATCTACCATTATCAAATCTCTTGAAATACACACAATGGTCTGATTGACACCTACTGTAGCCATGCTCAGTCATAAACCTGTCAAATTTTAAGTACCATTGCCTAGGAGCTTGCTTGAGGCCATACAAGCTTTTCTTCAACCTGCACACAAACTTCTCCTTACCCTTGACCTCGAATCCTTCTGGCTGTTCCATATAAATTTCCTCATCCAAATCTCCATGAAAAAACGCTGTCTTAACATCTAGCTGCTCAAGATGCAAATCCTCAAAAGCAACCAAAGACAATACAACCCTTATTGAAGTCATTTTAACAACAGGAGAAAAAATATCACCAAAGTCAATACCTGGCTTTTGTGCAAATTCTTTTACCACTAATTTGGCCTTATATCTCATCTATCCATTCTCACCTTCCTTCAACCTATAGGTCCATCTGTTCTTAAGTGTTCTCTTACCAGCTGGCAATTCAACCAAATCCCATGTTTGGTTTTCTCTTAAGGACTCCAACTCCTCAACCATGCCACGCTCCCACTCAATCTTGGACTCCACCTGTATTGCTTCTTCAAAACTCTCTGGTTCTCCACCATCAGTTAGCAATAAATAAAATAAAGAAGGAGAATATCTGATTGGAGGCTTACTCACCCTTTTTGACCTCCTGATGGGTGTCTGAGACTCGTCCACAACACGCTATCCACCCAAATTCTTTGACAGTGACCGACCTCGGTCACCTGCAGACCTGTTACTGGCTGACATCAGTTCTTCCTGACTGACCTCGGTACCTGTACGGCCGACGTCGGTCTCTCTATGGCCGACGCCAGTTTCTGTCCTGCTGACGCCGGTTCCTAACCTGCCGACGTCGGTCTCTGTGTTTTCCTGTAAGTGATTATTTATTTTTCCCGCGAGCTCATCTTGGACTTTCACCTCATCTAATTCACCATTGCTCTACTCAAATTGATTCAACTTCCTTAGCTAATCACAATACATCACTCTTTCGTTGAAAACAACATCACGGCTCCTGATTACCTTGTTAGTTTCTAGATTCCACAATCTGTAACCAAAATCATCTGAGCCATAGCCAATAAACGTGCATCTCATAGACTTAGCATCAAGCTTCTTTCTATTTTCCTTATCTATATGCACAAAGGCTTCATAACCAAAAACTTTGAGATATGAGAGATCAACCTTTTTACCTGTCAATGCCTCTTCTGGAATACCACCATCTAGAGCTGTAGAGGGTCCTCTGTTAATCAGGGACATTGCAATGTCAACAGCTTATGCCCAAAATTGTAAGGGAAAACTGACATGCAATCTCATACATCTTGCACGCTCCATTATTGTCCTGTTCATCCTTTCAGCAATTCCATTCTGCTGAGGTGTCCTTGGAACCATCGTTTGCCTACGGATTCCATGCATGTAACAATAATCTCTGAACTTATGACTACAAAACTCACCACCATTGTCTGATCTCAGGCACTTTAATCTTTTACCTGTTTCATTCTCAACCATAGCTTTCCAAACTTTAAAAGTATC
Organism: Torreya grandis; assembly: GCA_037957365.1. Lineage (NCBI taxonomy): Eukaryota > Viridiplantae > Streptophyta > Pinopsida > Cupressales > Taxaceae > Torreya > Torreya grandis. The sequence continues at coordinate 1,966,076 of JARHVA010001211.1, read as the reverse complement.
AAATACATCAGATTTCTTTCTAATACAATAGATCCATACCTTCCTTGTGGCATCATCTATGAAAGATACATAGTACTGTGATCCTCCAATGGAAGCAACCTGAGCCGGTCCCCACACGTCTGTGTGAACAAGCTCCAACTTGTGCCTCTTCTTAGTAGACCCAATTTTGAGAAAACTAACCCTTTTCTATTTTCCAAATACACAGTGCTCACAAAACTCTAGATCTATGCCTTTTAAATCTGAAAGCATACCTTTAGACTTAAGAATTGACATCCCCTTCTCACTCATGTGGCCAAGCCTTGAGTGCCACAATTTAGCATCCACATCTGAAGTAGATAATACAGAAGGAGATTTGTTAGTAACACAATTACACAAATAGAGAGTACCTTCTCTCTTACCTCTGGCCATAACAAGTGCACCCTTGGTCACCTTCCAAGATTATGCTGTGAGAGTTACTGTACAACCCTCATCCCCTAACTTTCTTGTAGAGATCAAATTTCTCTTCAAGCTAGGTACATGCATCACATCTCTCAACACCCATGTGTTGTTATTCTGCATCTTCAGCTGCACTTTACCTTTGCCAATTATTTTACAGGGCTCATCATCCCCTAGATACACTATTCCAAAATCTCCATGGATATAGTCACTAAAATATTCCCTGTTAGGAGTAGCATAAAAAGATGCACCAGAATCTAATACCCAAGATTCTATATTATTATGCAGAGAGAAAATTAAAGCATCCTGTGCAATACCTGCAATCTTGGCTTCTTCCTTTCCTTCGTGTTGGTTGTCCTCCTTAGGCTTTGACCAACAATCTCTGCTTATGTGCCCCATCTTTTCACAATTCCAGCATTGTGGCCTTCTACCATTTCTGGATTTAGATCTGCCTTTCCCCTTTGATTTGGATCTTGATCTGCCTTTCTTGCTCTTCTCTTTCTGCCTTCCCCTGCTTTCAAAACTTAAAGCGTTCCCAAATGCCTCTTCTGTGCTTTTCCTGTGTATTTTCTCATTAAAGATAACACTAACAACATCCTCTACTTTCAAAATATTTGATGCAGATGCAGTATTACTTACTGCCATTACTAAGCCATGCCAGCTTTCAGGCAAAGAACATAATATCAAAAGAGCTTTTATCTCATCATCAAACACTATATTCACTGAACTTAATTGATTCACAATACCATTGAAATCATTCAGATGAGTAGAAACAGATCCACCTTCATTCATATGCAAATTAAATAACTGCTTCATAAGATATACCTTATTGGAAGCTGAGGGTTTTTCATACAAATTTGCTAACGTAGTCATCAACTCTACCATAGACTTTGCCAGTGATAAATTGGATATCACAGTGGATGCTAGACTCAGTCTTATAGAACCCAGAGCCTTTTTGTCAAGAACTTCCCATTCTTCATCCTCCATGTCTTTGGGCTTCTTTGCAATACCTCCTAACGGTAAGTAGAGATCTTTCTGATACAGATAGTCCTCTATCTACATTCTCCAGTGTTGGTAATTTTTGCCATTGAACTTTTCCATTCTTAATTTACTTTCATCTGCCATTGCTTCTCCCACTCAAACAAAAATCTCTGCAAAAACTCTTGTGAGAACCTGTAATCAATAAACACTACACAGATCTGAACCACCTGTTAGTGAACCTGAACTTTGATACCAATTATCAAGCTCTGAACCTGTAACCAAGGCTCTGATACCACTTGTTGGGGGATCAAACCAACAATAGATTACAATTATGACAGCAATAAACACAGAATTAAACCAGATTGACAAGAAATTAGAATGATAATAGCAAGAACAAGAGATACAAGAAAACACCCTGAAAACTTGTATTAACAAACTCTTTACAAAAGGAATACAATTGAAGAAAGCTTCTTTCTTCCACACCTCTCCTAGATGTATAGATCTCGCAATAGATCTCTATTCCTCAAGAGCTCTCTCTTTCAAGAACAATCAACTCCAACAAGCCTGGATTGATTCAATTCTGTACTGTTCTTCTCACACAATTCTTCTACAACACAATAAGCTAGGAAGATCTAATTTTTCATATAGAATTAGGAGACTTGAGCATGTACTTCCAACAAACAGTTAAACCACTTAAACAAGGGCTCTAAAAATAGTAATGCTAATAATAGAGACGTGATCTTGAGTCTACAACTCAAACTTATCATGCAAACACTCACTTCTGTCCACGAAAATAGCTTTTTGGACACGCAGGTAACCGATGTCAGTTCTTGCCTGTTCGCCTGTGACCGTTGCCGGCCAACCTTCTGCCGACGTCGGCATCTCTGCAACTACCTGTGACCAATGTCGATCTCTCCTGACCGACGTCGGTGTCTGTGTAGACCCGAACCTGATAATGAATGCTCCTTGGTGAAGTTTTTAGCTCCACACCCTAACAAAAGCCAAAGGATCAAACAACCCTTGCGGAGGGTAGCAAGAAAAAAATTGATAGAACTCAGTGGATGCTACCAAGTGTCATCTTCTGAGCCTAATTTTACTTTGTTTCTAAGAGCAGCAGATGTTGCCACATGTCACAATTTGAGATTCACATAAAATCAACTAAGGCAAATTTCTAAGGGATAAACAACCCTTGCAGAGGACACTCAGAAGCTAAAATGAACCGTTGCAAAAACTCGAAAGGCTAATTTGGAGATCAAATAGTGCTTGTAGAGGGCAAAAAGGGGGTAAATGGACCAATTCAAAGGCCAAAAGAGCAAAGGGATTTCTTTCAAAAAAATTCCCCTGGAAAAATAAACAAAGTGAATTCCTTTGAGAAAATGAACAAGGCAAAGAGACAATTCCTTCAGGGAAATTATCTGAAAGAATTCCTTCAGACTTTTTCCTTCAAAAGAAAAGACTGAAAAACAAAGTAAAGCCTAGTGGAAAGACAAGGCAAGGAAGAATTCCTTTAGACAAATTACCCAAAGGAATTATTTCAGACATTTTGTCTGAAGGAAATAAAGGATAAAGGCTGCCAGAAGAAAGAAGCCCGAAGGCCATCTAAAGACTGCTCGAAGGGTAGATACCCTTGCGGTGGGATCTTCCTGACCCAAAGCAAACTATTTCTCAAGGCCCTGAAGGACAGGTCCCCTCTGGGAAAGACCAAATGACAAAGCTAAAGGAATTGCCAAGGAAATTGATGTGCCCACAAATGTCAATGTCACAATAATGAAATAGCTGTTGATCCTTACAAGTTTAAGCATGGGGACCCAAATGCATTCAACGGCTTTAAGGCCAAGGCCAAAAGGAAGAACCATTGAGAGAAGTGTAAAGAGAAGGAACAACTAGAAACATTTGTGCATCAAATATGTTTCTAGAAGTAGACCGCTAGGTGGATATTGAAAGATGCAAACTTTCAATAGCATGACCAGTTTCTCTACATTAAGAAAAGCAAATGGGTAAATGCCCCTAAATTCCAGCATGTCTTCTTAACAAAATTCAATGAAACATGATGTGCTACTATTCCCAAGTTCTTCTTGAAGAGGCTATATAAGGGACTCTCTTGTTATGGTGGAGGGATCTCTCTCTGATTGTTAGAAACAAAACTCTGCCCAAATTGAAAGGCATTACTGAGACTTTGAGCTCAGATTGTTGATCATATTTTGTTATTGGAATAAGAAAGTAAGTGACTTTTTAGACTTTGTGTTATGATATCTTTGTTTTTGGGAAAATTTTTCTTATGTCTTTGTCCTTAATATATTTTTTATTCCTTTAATTCAATAAGTAAAATTAGTGAAAATAGTCAAGAAGGCATCCTAAAGTCAACTTTAGAGAGACTTTGTGCCCCCACAATTGCCTTTAGCGTGTTTTCTTTTTGTTTCTATGTAAAGGACCTTGGGACGACTTTGTGCCCTCATTGTCCTTTGTATCTCACTCTTGGGCAATTTAGGTGGAGACTTTGTGCTAAATCTCAATTTGTTGGTTACTACGACCTTGGTTACATTTTGCAATTACTACCAAGAAGATTCTTATGGTTTGTTGAATGGTACTTCTGAAAGAAGAGGAGTGCTTTCTATCATTATGCCTAAGATTTCTCCTTTAATTTTCACACATCATCTCTGAAAAAAGAGAGATGGATGATTTATCCTACCCTTGAGTATTATTTTATGTTTATATATACATACATGCATACATACATACATACATACATATATAGAGCATATCTATAGGGAAACTCCCCTTGATGAGAGAAGAGATTAGTCCCCTTTTGATGTGGTAAAGCTACACATTTGGTCGACCAATCTTCCTACTTTGGATGATCAGACCTATTTTGTTTATCAGTACGCTGATCAACAAAATAATCAACCAACAGGTTGGATGATTATTGGTTTGATTTGATGAGGTTGATAAAGTAGGTTGATAGTGGTTGGGTTTATAGTTGTTGGGTTGATAGTTATTAGTGGTATGACTAGGGGGATAGACAAAGTCTTGGTTTTGTGATAAATAAGGTTACCATAAAGAAGGTATAGGTGATTGATATGATGGTTAAGGTAGGTAATCAAAAATTTGATAAGGTTGAGGTAATTGATATGGTGGTTGGGATAGGTAACCTAAAGATTGGTGAGGTTGATATAGTTGAGGTGGATTATGAAAAGGGTCTAATAAGTGTTGAAAGGTTATTATTTAGTTGAGGTGATGATAAAGTAGTTGTTAAAAGGTTGTCAATTAGTTATAGTTGAGGTTGAATTGATTATAGGCAAGGTTGGGTTGGTTATAAGTGAGGTTGGGTTGAATTTAGGTGAGGTTAGGTTTATTGTAGGTGAGGTTGGGTTGGCTATAGGTAATATTGGGTTGGTTGTAGTTAAGGTTGGGGGTACAAGTGGCTTTTGATGTAAGGTAATGTTCTAAGGCAAGAGGGTTGTCTTCTAGGAGTCTAACAAAGTTAGTATCTCCTAGAGAAACTATTGGAGACTTTTCCATTGAACAAGGCAGTGGAGATGGGGTGGATGAGGGCAAAATGGTAGAAGGTTTCTAAGGGAAGTTAGATTCCTCAAAAAAAAAAAAAAAAAAGATAAGACAATAAAAATTCAAAGAAGAGAAAACATACACAAAAAAATGTTAAATCCTGAATTTCTTCTTAGTCTCTCTTGTGGCTTATGCCTTAAGCTTGAATTATGTGACTCAACTTGGCTTGTAGAGTAAGTACTAACAAAGAATTCTATGGTTAGTTTTAGGTTATTCAAGCTCTCAAAAATAATATGTATTAGGAATCGATACATGGCCTGATATTGGGGCCTACCCCCCTCACTTTACACACCACAACAATAAGGGTATCAGGTGATTAGCTAGTATATACTAATTTCCAATGTTTATACTCAACTAGAGCTGAGTTGGTTCTCCCTTTGGTAGTTACCTCCAAGTAAGATTATCAAGAAATGGTAAGGTGACCACTAGGTGATGAAATCCTAGTCAGGCCTTGTTTCAAATTTTTTTATGTCTAATTAATAAAGATGGTTTGGTTTAGTGTGTGTAACAAAAAGTGATGATATGATAGGATTACTTTGCTTTAAGTTAAACTATGTGAGCTAAACTTGCAAGAAATCAATGTATGCACTTAATTTTAAGCCCAAAAGAAGCCTTGGTGTCATTTATGAGCACATAATAGATAGAAACATATAGATGCAAACAAAATAAACCCAAGTAAATATACAAGGGTTTCATTGGGCATGCTAGAATGTTTCACTAAAAATTTGCTTTATTTCTCAAGAAGAAAGAGTAAAACTAAAAAGAAGGGTAAGGTTGGTAGAACTTAGATTTGGTTTGTGATTCATGATCCAAATGGTTTTGATAGCTCCTCTTTGGCTTGGGAGGATGACTTACATAAGAAAGAGAATAGAAAATGGTTAGTTAGCTAGGTAGGAAGGTGGATGCCTATCAAGCTAGATCCAAGAAGTACACAACTTTTTTGGAGGCTATCAGTCCACATTTTAAGACAAGTTAATGAAAATAGAAGAAGGTTGCATATCATAAATTAAATTAATTAATTTAGGTTAAATAAATACTATTAATAAGAAATTCTTATATTAACAAGATAACATTAAGGTGAATGCCAAACTATCAAAATATGGCTAGGTTGTTGTTTTTGGTCTATATTGTGATAGAAGTCAAGAAAATAGGGTTTTGGTTGAGGTTGAAAAGTGGTTTTTGCTTGTTGATTTTAGTTGTCTAATTTTACATAGTGACTATCTGTGATTAAGGTGATCATCGATGGTCAGGGTGATCATCGATGGTCATGGTGATCATTGATGATCAAAGTGATCATTGATGATCAAGGTAGTCATCGACGATCAGGGTGATCATTGCTTGTTACTATTAGTTTTGGTTTGTGTCAATAAGGTTACTTGGTTGAGGTTACAAGATGGTTCTAAAAGGTGATTTTAGGTTAGATATTGGTTACAAGGTAGAGGGTAAGGTTCAAAGGTGGCTGGTTCAAGGGTTAGTCATTCAAATGACTGAAAAGAGGTTATGAGTAGATGGGTGAAATTTATAAACTAAATAATTAAAACTTAAAACAAAGAACAATATACTTAGCTCATGGTTTGATAGTTGACATTTGAAGTCTTGGAAAAGTTCTAGAGCTTGCTGAAGATTATTTATGATGAAGAAATACCTACACAAGAAGTTGATGATTGATCTCGATCTTTGTTGTCTCTCCTAACCTTACCCCTTGATGATCTATTTACCTCCTTCCCTTTCTCTCAAGTTCTCCTCTTTTTATAAGAAGGAAAGAGAGGTGAAATAATATGTTAACAAGGGTCCAACTTGCTATCTAAATATAACTCACAAATGTATTGGTTCACACATGAATTAGATGAGCTAATTTAAAAAATCAATTCAAAGTTGAAGGGTCAGTTAAGTTATTTAGGTGATGAAACCTAACCATGAATAGTCAAGGAGATCATTTATGGTTAGGGTAATCATCAACATTCGATGGGCCAAGGTAGAAAGGTTAAGGTTGGGTTAGCAAAGTGGGTTTAGCTAGTACATCAAACTAACTTTGGTCAGGTGGGTTAGGATGGACTTGGGGTCAAAAGGTCAAGACTGGGCCCAAGGGGGTCCTAAGGTGGTCCAAGGGAGTTTTGACATTTAAAATCATAGTGTGTGGATTTATGGTGTCTACACTCACCTTAAGTTGCCAAGATATGTACCTATGAAACTAGTTGAGGAAGAGATGGATTTTTAATTACTACATGGAGTTGATTGTGTCTTCAAAAAATAAGAAGAAGATAGTCATATACAAGACTCATAAGTTGGGGAGGACTAAGATCACAAAGTGGTATGATATCATTGTGGCTATAAGGCATAGGGACTCATACCTATAGCCTAAGGCCTTAGGATCCAAACCATGTCATTTCCAAGCATCCATTCAAGTTCAATAAGGATGTGGCAATAGAATATAAGCATCAAGAAGTGAATTTTTTTCCCCCATCATTTATAATCAGAAATAATTGTTATAAGAATTAATACAAGAGGGCCAATAATTCAAAAGTTTATCTAAAGTGCTTGATTGTGTATTTCTATAGTTTTTATTCCTCGCACTTTTAGATGACTAATAATTTCTTTCGTATTGACTAATTTGAAAATAACACCCAATATATGCATCTGTTAGCTTGAGTTTAACACTAGGATGACAACTCTATTTTCATCTTATTTGTAACTAAATGTGGTAAGCAATTTACTATGAATGAGTAATTTTATGCAATATATGCTTTTAAACATATGCATTTCTTTTCCTTTGAAGCTTCAAATGCATTTATCTATCTTTGAGTAATATGCTAGATTTGGTGAACGTTAGTTTTATGTGTTTTTGTCATAGAAGTTAGAAGAGCTGGTACTTTTGATCATCTTAAGCAAATTATCTTTTCTACCTTACCCTTCTCTCCTTTGAATCCACTCATGAATCACTTTAGCTTAGTTCATTATGTAAATATCGATTGTTTGTTTATATTTTGGGAAATAATTAGAAAATATTGAAAGTGGTGACCATATCTCTAAGTTATTCCTAGGGGTATTTGTATAAAAACTCAAGCCTCAAGTCTTCCAGGACTTAAAATTGAATTTCTTACTTCCCCCCCATTCCTTAGTGACACAAGGAACACATTAAGTGCATCAACAAGTGGAATATCTTATTTTGGCACTACTAGGTGATATTTTGAAGGCCTTTACAATAAGTTCAAGGTATCTCCTAGGAGATACCTTTCAAACATGCATAAGAGTGTATTTTCCATTCAAGGTATCTCCTAGGAGATACATTTCAAATAGGGACAAGTGTCGATTTATCCTTCAAGGAACAAGTGTAATTTTCCTTTACATGCAAGGAACTATTGAAGGCCATTGTAATACCTTTAAGTTATATCCTAGGACATACTTTTCAAATATGCACAAGAGTGTATTTATCTTTTAAGGTATCCCCTAAGAGATACCTTTTAAATAGGCACAAGAGTGGATTTCTACTTCAAGAAACAAGTGGAATTTTCCTTTACATAGAAGGCACTACTAGGTGATATTTTAAAGGACCTTGTAATACCTTCAAGGTATCTCCTAGGAGATACCTTTTAAACATGCATGGATCTCAATAGTTTTCAAAAGTTGTAAATCAGGGATTTCTGTGATGGATGTTAGGTTGGTAGAATTGCTCAGCCTCCAGGAAGCAAGAAATAGTATAGTGACACAAAGGTCACTCGATAGTAGGTAGTCAAGTGATGGTTTGACAAAAAGGTATCTAACCCAGCTTTTAAGCTAGGAGACTTAGTTCTAAAGTATGATGAAAGAACTATAAGTCTAGGTTGGCATACGATGTTTGATTCCCTATGGAGAGGACCATTTTACATTATTGACAATAGGTAGGGTAATGCATTTGAGTTGGAGGATGAAAAAGGAAATGCCTTGGAGATTATGGTTAATGGAATCCACTTAAATCACTTTAACTAAATTATTAATTCCCTTTGTACATAGTTTGTTAGCTTCTATTTTTGTTAGCTTGTTTCCCTTTCTTTGTTTCTTTTTCCCTTGAAATAAGTACCATTTTCACAAGTTTTTTTTAATTCATGCCAAGTGTCCGCTTCTTGACTTTCCTTAATTTTGAATTTTCTATAGATAGACAATTATCTACCCCACTCCCCTTCTAATTAATATACAAGCACTCCATATTGCACAATCTCTCATAAGGATCACCATAAATCTCTTATGAGTCACTCCCTAAGTGTGTGTGCCACCTTTAGCATTTATGGGCACCTAATTTAAAAAAGGTTTCATGATGATCATGCTAAAAGTATGAGCCTAAAAAAAACCACTCTCCTGAATGATTCAAATATTTAAATGCATTAATCATTCTAAAGAGTGGTTAGCTAAGCCAAGTAAAGAGTCTTTGGTGAAAAATTATGTGCATGATTGTGTAAAATTGGGTACTGAATCATGAGCATAAAACCAATATTCAGTATTTTACTTGGATTAAAGAAACTATTATTGCAAGGATTTAAATATGGAGAGTTTTATGTCCTTGTCTAGTGGCGGAGGACACCTTAGGAGGCATATAACTCATAGATTGACTGGTCATGAAGACCCTCCACTGCAATTTGCTAAAATAAAATCATATGCTTCCACCCTAACATAGTCGACACCCAAAGTGCCAAATGCCAAGACTATATCTAAATGGCATTGCAAGGACCCCTCACTAGTCCTTGATTATGCATATGGGATATTCGATCCCAAATTGGCCAAGAACCCAAAGAGCTTATGAGAGGGTACCCACACTTTAATGCTAACTTATGTACATGCATGCCTCAAATTTATTGCCTTATGTGCAGAAAGATATGATGCCAACATTGGCATTATTAGAGGCAAAAACCACTTTAGAGTGGATATAAGTGGTGATTTAATACATGAGATATTCCAACTCTCGACTGACCCAACACCAATATCTACAATATAAAGAGCTTACAAAGTGTATGTGATACTTGTGCCCTAAATCAAAAGTTCATCAACATAACCCTCCACAATAATTACATGAAAATGCCTCTTATGCCCATCATTCTTTTGAGCATTATGATACATGATATGAAGGATGCCATTTCCATACTGATGTTCATCTTTAGGATAGATGAAAATGTTAACATCCATGATTTTTAATTAGGTACTTTCTCCCTTTTGAAGACAATAAGCAAAGAAAAAGCTTACATGATGGACTTTGTAAATGCCATTACCACTAGAATTTATAATGAACTAACAAATTTCTTAACACATAATACCTTTAGGTATTCGTCTTTCCTCCTCCACTTGATCATGTACCAAAAATATAGGATCTTCTCTTCATATGTCACTATCAAAACCCTTAAAATGGGTACCCATCTTAACACGATGATCCCCATATTCACGTGGACCCACATCCTATCGGCCACACAAGATTACTATGAATTTTTAGAGTATTTCATATCCTCAATTCTGATTGACCTCAACTAGGAGGCCAACACTTTTAGAATAATGGATCATCAGAGGTCATAGCTCATTGATGATATAATTTTGGTCAAATGATTCTTTAGGGCCCCTTTCACATTTATCTAGGTTTGTGGATTTAAAGAGGATCCATTCTAGCTCCCTGCCTACTCACAAATAGGACCCTAGCCTTGGAGTTGGCCCACCAACTCAATGTGGTGGACTCGATCTATGATATAGGCTAAAAAAATAAGGCCATCTATGACACCCCATTTTCAAAGGGAGGTATCATAGTGGTGAAGAGGTCATATGATCACCTACTTGTGCTTAAGCTAAAATAACTTGGACTCAACTAGATCAATAATTAGTGGAACCATGACCTGATTGGCCACATAGCTACCTTGAAGACTACCACCCCAATAAATCATGACCTCTAACCATACTTCAAGGAGTGAAGGTTACTGGTGAAGGATGATTTCAATTATTACGTAGATTTGTCCAAGATCCTATCAGAAACTTGTAAGCCATGGGAGTCATTTTATAAAGTAGTTCAAAAGTTCAACCCCATGAAGGGTCTAAAAGTACAACTCATAAAGAGGGGATATATTAGGATAAAATAGATGCTTATTAGAAATATAGGTAGGAAATCAACAAGTGGGAGCTAAATTTTAGAGACCTAGAAATAGATGAGCCATTTAAGGAACTCTAGGATGAACACCATGAGGAAAAAGCTCAATAAGAAGGAGAGGTCTTATTTGAAGAAGAAGAAGAGGATGCCCCTCTAATGAAATAAGAAGAAGCTTACATAACATAAAGGCCTACAAACTGGCTACCTCCTTTGTGTCCACATCTAAATACCCAAGAACAATAGTAGGCCTCTTTAGGGAAACCCAAGGCAAAGCCATCTCAATCAAGCTTCAAGACACAAGATTCTATCCCTCCACCACATCTCCCATAAAATAAGGTATGCTTTTCTCACCCCCTTCTTCCCACTTATACTACATTTTTTACTTTGTCTTTACCCTCCAAAATTTCCACTGAGTTTGTACCTCTTTCTTTTACCTAGCCAATCACCTCCCTTGCATCACTTTTCACTCTCACACCTTCATCCACCATAATAACATACATTATGGTGAAATATCCCACTACCCCTCCACATCCTCCCACCTTTATCAACTTCCATCCTAACCCTTCACCTACTCATCTTTGGGGGAACAACATTCATTACTTCATAGTAACAAGTGACCATTCTTTTCGGCCTACCATAAGGATGCCCATTCATGGGGGAATTAATTGAATCTCAAGAATAGTTATACTAGTAGTTGGAGATTGATATAAAAGTCTAAGAGGCCTAAGTAGATAAAAGGATAGGAAAATTAGCCAAGGCCACAATAGTGCCTCACATACAATCATTTTTAACCTGGCATAACAATCTTTGATAAATGTATAAATGATGTCATTATTAATAAATCCCCAAGAAAATATACAACTAGGGGATTAATCAATACACATCATCGATCCTAACCTTAGCTACACCAAATTGACTGATAGGGTTGAGTTGATGGAAGAAACTTAGAAGCCCATCACTATGGACTATATCAAGGTAGGCCAATGTTTGGAAAAGAAAGAGCTAGAACTCATAAGAGTGAAAGCAACTATTGACCTCCTAAATATAGAGGTCAAGGCTAAAGATGTGGATCTAACTAAAATGAGGTCTTACCTACATAGCCACATTACCAATAAAATATTCTAGGCAAAATCGAGTCAAAAGGCCTAACTACATATTCAAGTAGCTAAACATAGGCCAAGATAGATGGCCTAAAGAAGGAGTAGGCCATAGAGAATAAGCTACATGAGAAATAACTTGATCTCACATAGACTCATAAGATTCTCTTAAAATGTATATGCATGCAACTATGATTACAATAATAGATGTAGCAGGAGTCTTCAATTAAGGACAAATATATCTTACAACTAAAAAATGACATTTTTGCCCAATCCCAAACTATAGGTATCCTCCTCATGGTCTAACAATTGTACATATCCTATTGGGAGAGGATAAAAAATGTGGCCAAAAAATTGAAACCAGTGCTTGGATTCATCATAGACTCATAATGGTTAGGCTCACAGGTAAGAGTATTTATAGATCAGGCTCTTACCTTCATGTCCCCAAAGGTTTAAGATTTGTAGTTCCTTATCTAGAATATTTATAGCATGACAAACATGATGCTTCAAGTAGAAGGGGTGGTTGACTAAAGGCAGGTGATAGTGAAGATGAATGAGTTTCTAAACTATAATAAGATAACATCAAAATTCAAGGCATTTATGGATGCCTTAGATGAAGTGGTCCAAGATATAAAGGAACAGATTGAACATCTAGTCAAATTAGGACTCCCTTCCCCATTCCTTATAGATGACATGGTCTTCTCAAAGGAAAAATTAAAAGAGCTACTAGAAAAGAATCAAAATGACTAGACCATCTTTATGACTCTTGATCAAATGCCAAGTGTCTCTAAGGTGGAGAGCATTTTGTAGCCTCTTTCCCATCTAGAATTTTAGATATTTGTAGTAGTATAGGGGTTGAGTAACATCTCTTTCAAAGAGATGATTGATATAGATAGAGCCTTCAAAACTCTGAAAAAAAGACTCAACCTAAAGAGGAAGAGTGGATGTCTTTGAAGACTTCTCTTCTAAGATTATAAGTTTGGTGGGCCTCACCCCTTTTATAGTTTTTCCTCAATTAGTTTGTAAAACTATAAATTTTTGGGTTCTTCCATCTACAATTGGATTCTCATACAAGTCGCTAGGAACTATGGATCATAATCCACATTTTGAATTTTTGGGGTAGTTAGCCTTTTTATCATGGATACTCTTGGCAAGTTCAGTGGATCACATGTTAGCTTCCTCTTTCCTAGGTTCTCTTTATTTATTTTTGGCTAAGTCTCAACACTTCTTGATGCTACCATGTGGTATCCTAGTGATCATTATTTATGAAAATATTCCTAGCTTACCCATGAATAGCGCTAGCTTAACACATGGCATTATGGGGCTTGTCCAAGGTAAGTTTATTTTGTCAAAACTTCAAATAGTACCATTAGTCAAGGATAGTGGCCTCCTATTTTATATTAATAATTCCATAGGTAGTTTCATAGATAGATGCATGTCACCATGGTACTCCTTCTAAGCATTATTGGAGATCATGAAGCATTAATGGTAGCACTATTTATAGGATTTTGAAGACTAACTACACTCATGATCCAAAGCTCCCCATTCAGTTATAATGACCTCATCATGAGTACGAGTGACACATTTTAGGTATCATTTCCTTATGAGGCCTTTATGACTATATATTTTGGGTTTTTTCTTTTGTTTAATGGGTTGACTAGTAGTTTATTAATTATTTTTACTATATCAATGAGCAGCCGTTGTGATAGTTCTAGTTTACAAATAAGAGTTGCAATAGTTATTATTTTTCCAATTCATGACCTTAGTAGGCACCCCTCATGGGTAGGATTGAATATTATATATTGTGACTTTAAGACCTTTTTTTTAATCTACCTAATAATGAAGAGGATGTGGTGTTCTATGTCAAATTGAGTGGAATATACTACTATCTATTATTTCTAATTCTCTGCTTCTATAGTGTTGGCTTTTGCTTATGTTACAAGATTTAAATCATGCACATGCTCTTTTAATTTTCTATGATGTTTAAAATTTCAAGATATTTTATTCAAATTTAGGAATATACACTTTAAAACTTTTTACACATCACCTTAGTAGTTTATTTTAATTTTACTTTCATTCCCTTTTACCCTTTTCCTCCCCCATCAATTTAAAGAGATGGCTTTTAAAATCTTGGAGGTTGATCTACTGGCCACAAGTTCATCCCACATATTTAAAGCTTCCCATAGGTATTTTCTTTTAAATAGTTATATTTTTAGGCATCAACAACATGCACAAGAGTGTATTTCCATTACAAGATACCTCCTAGGAGATACCTTTCAAATAGGCACAAGAGTGGATTTCTCTTTCAAGGAACAAATGGATTTTTTCTTTACATGGAAGACAATACTAGGTGATATATTGAAGGTCATTATTATACCTTAAATGTATCTCCTATGAGATACCTTTCAAACATGCAAAAGATTTAATTCTTCATATAAGGTATCTCTTAGAAGATACCTTTTAAATAGGCACAAGTGGATTTCTTATTCAAGGAACAAGTGAAATTTTCCTTTACATGGAAGGCACTATTGGGTAATATTTTCAAGGCCCTTGTAATAAATTCAAGGTATCTCCTAGGAGATACCTTTAAAACATACACAAGAGTGGATTTCCCCTTCAAGGTATCTCTTAGGAGATACCTTTCAAATAGGAACAAGAGTGGATTTCTCCTTCAAGGAACAAGTAGATTTTTCCTTTACATGGAAGTCACTACTGGGTGACATTTTTAAGGCCCTTTTAAAACCTTCAAGGTATCTCCTAGGAGATACCTTTAAAATATGCACAAGATTTTATTACCCCTTCAAAGTATCTTCCGGGAGATACCTTTCAAACATGCACAAGAGTGGAATTTTCCTTTACACAAAAGGTACTATTGGGTGATATTTTGAAGGCCCTTGTAATAAATTCAAGGTATCTTGTAGGATATATATTTAAAATATTCACAAGAGTGGATTTACACTTCAAGGTATCTCTTAGGAGATAACTTTCAAACATGCACAAGAGTGGATTTCTCCTTCAAGGAACAAATGGAATTTTCCTTTACACGAAAGGCACTATTGGGTGATATTTTGAAGGCACTTATAATATATTCAAGGTGTATCCTAGGAGGTACATTTAAAACATGCACTATATTGTATTTCCCCTTAAAGGTATCTCTTAAGAGATACCTTTCAAATAGGTTCAAGACTAGATTTCTCTTTCAAGGAACAATTGAAATTTTCCTTTATATGGAAGGCACTACTAGGTGATATTTTGAATGCCCTCATAATAAATTCAATGTATCTCATAGGAGATACTTTTAAAACATGCAAAAGAGTGGATTTCCACTTCAAGATATCTCCTAGGTGATACCTTTCAAATAGGCATAAGAGTGGATTTATCTTTCAAGGAATAATTAAAATTTTCCTTTACATAGAAGGAACTAATGGGTGATATTTTGAAGACCCTTGTAATAAACTCAAGTTATCTCATAGGAGATACCTTTAAAACATGCACAAGAGTGGATTCTCCCTTTAAGTTATCTCCTAGGAGATACCTTTCAAATAGGCATAAGAATGGATTTCTCTTTCAAGGAACAAGTGGAATTTTTCTTTACACAAAAGAAACTATTGTGTGATATTTTTAAGGCCCTTGTAATAAATTCAAGGTATATCCTATGAGATACCTTTAAAACATTCACAAGAGTATATTTACCCTTCAAGGTATCTCCTTGGAGATACCTTTCAAACAGGCACAAGAGTGGATTTCTCTTTCAAGGAACAAGTGGAATTTTCTTTTACATGGAAGGCACTAATGGGTGATATTTTGAAGGCCCTTGTAATACCTTCAAGGTATATCCTAGGATATACCTTTCAAATATTCACAAGAATGGATTCCCCCTTCAAGGTATCTCATAGGAGATATCTTTCAAACAAGCACAAAAGTGGATTTCTCCTTCAAGAAATAAGTGAAATTTTCCTTTACACAAAAGACACTACTAGGTGATATTTTAAAGGCCCTTGTAATAACTTAAATTTATCTCCTAGGAGATACCTTTCAAACATGCATGAGGAGATTTCCCCTTCAAGGTATCTCCTAAGACATACCTTTCAAATAGGCACAAGAGTGGATTTGTTCTTCAAGGAATAAGTGGAATTCTCATTTACATAAAAGTCAGGGTGATATTTTAAAGGCCCTTGTAATACATTCAAGGTATCTCATATGATATTCCTTTCAAACATTCATAATAATGGATTTACCCTTCAAGGTATCTCCTATGAGATACCTTTCAAATAGGCATAAGAGTGGATTTCTTCTTCAAGGAACAAGTGAAATTTTCATTTACATTGAAGGTACTACTAGATGATATTTTGAAGTCCCTTTTAATACCTTCAAGCTATCTCCTATGATATTCCTTTCAAACATGCATAATAATGGATTTACCCTTCAAGGTATCTCTTAAGAGATACCTTTCAAATAGGCACAAGAGTGGATTTCTTCTTCAAAGAACAAGTGAAATTTTCATTTACATGGAAGGTACTACTGGATGATATGTTGGAGTCCCTTGTCATACCTTCAAGGTATCTCATAGGAGATACCTTTCAAATATGTACAAGAGTTGATTTCCCCTTTAAGGTATCTCCTAGGAGATACCTTTCAAACAAGCACAAGAGTGGATTTCTTCTTCAAGGAATAAATGAAATTTTTAATTACATAAAAGGCACTAATGGGTGATATTTTGAAGTCCCTTGTAATACCTTCAAGGCATGTCCTAGGAGATATCTTTTAAACATGCACAAGAGTTTATTTCCCCTTCAAGGTATCTCCTAAGAGATACCTTTTAAACAGGCACAAAAGTAGACTTTTCCTTCAAGGAACAAGTGGAATTTGTCTTTCCACAAAAGGCACTACTGGGTGATATTTTTAAGGACCTTATAATACCTTCAAGGTATCTCTTAGGAGATACCTTTAAAACATACACAAGAGTGGATTTAACCTTCAAGGTATCTCCTAGGAGATACTTTTCAAACAAACACAAGAGTGGATTTCTCCTTTAAGGAATAAGTGTAATTTTCCTTTACATGGAAGGCACTACTGGGTGATATTTTGAAAGGCCTTGTAATAACTTCAAGGTATCTCCTAGGGGATACCTTTCAAACATGAACAAGAGTGGATTTCCATTTAAAGGTATCTCTTAGGAGATATCTTTCAAATAGGCACAAGAGTGGATTTCTCCTTCAAGGAACAAGTGGAATTTTCATTTACATAGAAGGCACTATTGGGTGATATTTTGAAGGCTTTTATAATACCTTCAAGGTATCTCCTAAGAGATATCTTTCAAACATGTCTAAGAGTGGATTTCCCCTTCAAGGTATCAAAATTAAAAGGCACCACTTGAGAGCTCGTGATGAATTGAGAGTCACCACATGGTGAGATACAAATGAGTGATCATGCAAAGCTATATTAAAAGGTCTCACATGTGTGGATTTTAAGCCAAATAGGCAGTTTGGTCATATTTAGGCCACATGAGTACCTAACTAGATCCAAGGTGGTAGCTACATGTCAAAAGGTGGTAATATTTAGCTTTAAAGTTAAAATTGATACAAAATCAAATTTAAATTAAAGATAAATTGAATTTTGGTGTAATTAATTGCTAAAAGTAATAGTGTGAAGTTTGACAAGCTTGCCATTAATATGGCACAAACCAGGATCACCATTAGGATTACATTAATCAAGCTTGTCAAAAAGGACTTTTGTACATTCATCCAACATTAAGTTAATATATGATTTCATCAATCAAAATTCAAAAGCCATGGCCAAAGTAGGAACATCTGTAATTGCCAAATTAGAATAGGTCTTGTTTCTATATTCATATGGGATAAACATGGTCTTTCAAGACAATAGTTTCAATACCATTGTATTGGCCATGGATGATAAACACTACAATGACTTATTCTACCATGTAGAGAGGTTTCCTCCCCACACATCTACCTTCCAAGGTCTATATATATATATATATATATATATATATATATATATATATATATATAAAGTCTAAGTTGACTACAATTTTACTTTGAAGACTAAAGGTTTAGCTCGAAAGACTAGTGACTTATCTCCAAAGATTGGAAGCTATGCTCCAAAGATTGATAGCTATGCTCCTAAGATAAAAAATCATGAATGGAAAGAATACACCTCCATCATTGAGAATCAATACAATGCCATTAGACCACTAATGCCACAATCCATAATTTGATGTGATGGTATTTTAAAAATATTTCCTCTAATAAATTAGATGTGATGATATTTTCAAAAGATCTCCTCCAATACATTTGATGTGACGATGTTTCCAAATGGTATTTTAATATTATTTTGATGTGAATATATTTTAAATAGAGGGTTTTTAAAAAACATTTGGTATGACACATAATTAATTGTGATTATTACTCTCAAACTATGAATAATGACCTTTATGACACATCATTAGTACTTGATCAAGTAAATCACCTTCCCATTATATCTTGCATGCTTAGAAGAGATAACCATAACTACCACCATCATTCTTGTCATAATCAAATCATATAACTTACTTTAATATTCATTATTATATTGTCTCTGCCATCAATTACTATGTCATATCTCTGACCTCTTGTTTTCCCTATTCTATGTATGAATTCAAGATCTGTGTTTTTACAGTATAGTCAAATTTGTAATTAAACATTGCTTGATCCAAAGATGGGTGGGAGAAAGAAAAAGAGTGAACTAGTATCCTCCGATGCATTATTGAAAGATGAAGTAGCTAGAGACCTCTTTGAAACAACAAGTTGGTTTAATTTATTTAAAATGTTTAGGGATTCCATGAAGAAATTATGTAGGAATTCTATGAGAATTTTGATGAAGATCATGCTATTATCAAAAGGAAAAACATTCTAATAAAACCCTCTATAATCAATGCCCTTTTTGGGATTCCTAAGGATGGAGTAGTTAGCATTGAAAAGATCAATTTTTTTGACCTAATTTATATGTTTGTTAAAGGAAATGAACCACACCTCAGACTAGCCAAATCAACCCAAGGAGTGGCCAAGGGAATTCTAAGAGAAATTCTTCCTCAACCTTGGCAAGATGTTATTTTCTAGATAATTAAATATATCACTTGTGATGTTTAGTTTACAGTAGTGGGTGGAGGTGCTATGAGACTCCTTCTTCACTTGAGGAAAGGAGTTGTTCGAGAAGATATAAGATCAATCTTCCCTCTTTCCTTCACAATGTTTTGATTAACATTTCTTGAAAGATAAGATGAGGTACTGGGTCTACCTGCCATCATGGGTTAGTTACACTCATTTGTCATCATTATTTTATAAGTAAACCAAAGAATGAAAAGGCTTGGTCCTCTTTCCTTCAAAATTTTTCTCTAGTTCCTACCAAAAAGACACCATGCCCTGCCTTTCCTCCTACTACAATCTAAATTGAAGAACCCATAGTTCAAATTGCAAAATGGTTATCTCTACCATCATTAGTTCTGAAGATACTATGTCAGAGATCAAAGCAACAAATGGGAATTTCTTCAGACCCCCCTCATCCTCCTCCAAATAAAGTACGGTGCATTTGATGACTTATCTTATAGGAAGAAGAAGAAGATGGAAGGATGTAGAAGAAGTTTTATTTATAAAGAGAACTTTAGCAGAAAAAGTTATACCTCAAAAAGAAGAGAATCCTATGCTCTTTGTTGTTGATAAGGGTAAGGTACACTTAATTGAAGAAGATCCATCTTCTCCACATTTTGTCAATACATAAAAATAATTACAGCATGTCATGGCTTTGTCATGCTATGAGGAAGCAATTAGACTACAACAAATAGAGTTAGATGTTCTCCATTTAACTTTAAAAGGTAAGGACTTGATGATTTCTAATTTGAAACAAAGGTGGGAAGAATGTGTTATTAGAGATAGTGATAAGAAATAATTCTTCAAGGAATACAAGCTGAACAGACTAGGGTCCATAATGTAATGTTTTTACAGACCCAAGAATTGAATAATTTGCAAAATTCTCTTGCTATCAAAGACACTTAAATTACTAATTTGTAAAATAATAATGTTGATAAGCATATTTTGATTAATAATCTAAGAGAAATTATTTTTGATAGAAATACAATGCTTTTCCAACATTCTAATAGAATAATAGATCTCACCGCTTAGAATTCTAAGTTACAAGCTTCTATTTAGGCCATGTAAAGAGAAACATGAGAAACTAAAATTCAAACAAAGGGTCTAAAAAGAGATATTCCCTCTTTACCTATTCCATTATATGAAATTATCTCTATTTGGCATAACACCCAAAATAAAATTCAAAAATTAAAAAGATGAAAATGTCAAACTTGAGGAAGAATCTCAAAAGTAATTGGCAGAATCCCAACTATAATTACAAAAAGCACAAGATTCTATCCAACACATTTATGCTATGTATGAGAAATGATTAGCATGCAGATAACCTTCATCAGCTTATGTTCTTTTCTTACATGAGCAGTTTTATAAATGGCAGATTTAGTTAATTTTCCTTATTTTTCACATATCATTGAAGATAAACATGTATTTATGGACATTTTTCTAAAGGGCACTGAGGAAAGGTAGGATGTCATTTGTGAATTCTATACTTTCAACCTATTATTAAGATATCAATCTAGTTTTTTGATAAATTTATTTGTTGGAGAGACACAATTATGTGTATTTATCTCCACTCTAAGAAACCTAGTGGCATGACAATAGGCCAATAATAGATTTGTGGAATTACAAATCACCACTGGGTTATGCATGAAACCACAATTTCTAGAAGCAAAGAAATGTATTTCTTCTTTTCAACCACTGTATCATATGTATATGCATAACAAGTATCATGAGCTATTGAGATCTAATATTATTGATTTTAGAGATTTTATAAATAACCATTATTCGAATGGTTTCAATGCAAGTCTTTCTAGGTTGGAGACATTACTTGTTGTGTTAAAGCACATGGAAGCCCTCAACCCCACCAATATTAGATGGAGTCAAAGAAGAGCCAAAGCAGTTTGTTAGGATAAGCACTCATCTCTTAGAGGAAAGAGGTTTAGATATATAGATTGGGATAAGATTTAGAGCTCGTATCATTTTATGTCTTCTATCTCCATGATGGTGTTGGAATTCTCAAGTAGAAGTTGAATTTTAAGCTTGGGGGCATATAGTTGTCAGAGATCTTGGATTCTTTCCAAGAGGATACCATTACTGGGGCCATTATTTTAAAGTTTATGATCTGAGATAAAGGTTTAAATTAGGAAATTTGGATTAACGATCAGTCATCCCAATTATTTATAAGAGGACTTACAAAAGGTAAAGTCATGGGGAGAAATGATGAGCATTTAATATAGCTCATAGTTATATAAAATATCCATAAAGTGTTACTTTTGGTTATATATTGTATTGCATTTAGATTAAACACTCTGAAGACACTCTAAAATTACTCTAAATATGTTATACATGTGCTCTGAAGACATACATAGGATGATCCAAAGACCTATGCAATGTGCTCTAAATCCTGTACATGATGCTCTGAAGATACCTAGATGTGTTCCAGATACTAGTTAGATCCTACTACTCAGAATAGTAATTTTGTGGATATCTATAAATAGACTTTCTAGATTTAGATGTCTTATTTTAGATATTACCATTCATGATAATGGCTTAAAATAATCCAAATATATTTATATCTCTATTTTGTAAACTAGATAAGTATCTTCAGTTTAGATTAGCTATTTCTTATCTATGATTAGTTGAGTCAATTAAAATCCTTCTTATAAGCATGGGATCCAACTCTTAGATTGTTTATGTTTTGAATAAATAGATTTGGACATTAGGATCACAAAGATTTTGTATCTTATGAATAGATGTTGAAATGAGTTTAAATACACATCTCCTTCTCATTCTAGGTAGTTTTTAAGTTCCTAGTTCAAAGTTCTATATGTTTAAGTTCTAGATGTTGATATTATGAATGATTAATAAATAATTTAGATTTAATTTCCTAAAAACTAGAGTTAGAGTTCCATTTACTATTTTTAGGATTTAGAAAGCATAACAAAAGTAAAACCCCCAAACAATGAACTGTACAACTCTAATACCAAATGATCTCATTGCAAATAGCCTTTGGACACTGCCTGGGTTGAAAATGATAGCAATCTATTGATTGGTTAAATGATAGGTATAATGACAGGCTATCACTAGGTGTATCAATTAGGCTCTTAGCAAACTATTCTAAACTACTAATTTCAAAATAAAAGGGTTAGAAAGAGGAGAAAATGATGAATAAAAACAAAAAAGGGTGATACATCAATCTTTGACACTCCTCATTTCTCTAAGACATACACATATGATAGCCAAAATCTCATACACTCACACAAACTCCATAACTATCTCATTTCATAAGTGTTTCTTAAGAAGGCTAAAGGAAATAAGATAAAGGAGGAAGCTATGATCATATACAATGCCTATTTTCACCTCATGACTGATATAACACATCTTAAGACTTGTAAACATAAAACTGTCTTGCATAGAGGCAAGAAAGAGAGGACAAACACCAAGAAAGAGAGATCCTTCACAAAGTATTCATGCACAAACTCAACTAAATCCAAGATAAAAGCATATAGAAAGGTAAATAAACTCTTATATTACTACCAAGAAGTGTTTTAATTACAAAATGGGTAGGGCTAAGACATATCATAAGAGTAAGTAGTCCCTTACAATGAGAAAAATGAGAGATATATAGAAGAAAATGGAAGATAGAAGAGGGAAAAATAGATGATGACTTGAGTGATGTCATCCTACATGGAGAAATCATTCATTCTTCTAGAAGGCTTATTAATTTTTTTGTGTTGCCTCCTCTTTCCACTTAACCAATCCCACTTTCCAAATTTGTCACATCTCTCACTTGGTCTTCTAGAAGCCTCTAGACACTTTATGAAGGCTTGTTAAATCAACACAATGTTGCATTTGCAATATTAACCAATTTTGATCATAAATTTTGATAATTTGAAAGCAACATAATTGCAAAGAGAGAGAAATTAGATTTTCAACACAATAAATGGTATTTAAAATGGATCTAAAAATAAAAAAATATGGCTAAAAACCCAACACATAGTCACACACAGTTGTATAAGCACCTTCAGAACATGGATAAATAGAAGATTGTAGAGTAATATATGAGTAAATACTATCATATCTTATATATACAAAAATCTCTTAAAAATTTACTCAAAAGTTTATTTTTAGTTTTTTGAAAAGATCAAAATAACCCCTATGACATTCCCTTTGAGTGTTTTCTAGTGAAAAGTTGGCCAAGTGATAAACCTGCCTAGAAGGGTCACTTTGCACCATCATAACTTTTCATTAGAAGATAACATAGATGTGAGAAAAAATTCATTAATTTATCATACCATCAGAGTACAATCATAAAAAAATTTATGCAATTTATATTCCATTTGATCCTATGTAAATGGGATTCAAAAGTGTTCGTTGAATAGATTTAGCAATAGAGAGATGTAAAAAATGACTAAGTAAAACAATTAATGCAAAAGCTGATTTTCATAGCTACACCTTCCACACATTATATCTAATATGTGCATACTATTTTTTCCATCACACTCTAATGATATTTAGATATCACCATGATAAATTTGAACAATATTTAACCTCTTTTACCATTGAGAAAATGAGATTGAAATGTGTGTATTAGCCAGATCTAAAAATTGAAAAAATAGAAAATTGACCAAGTAAAAATTAGCTCAAAAGCTAATTTTCATAGCTGCATATTTTGCACATGAGAGAAAATTTATGAGATTTTTTTTAGCCTCACATTCTTCTCACATTTTTATACCATCAAGTGAAATTTAAAGGTGATTGGACTTGATTTGATCATACACAATAGTGTTTGAAAAGTGTTATGTTGGCTAATTTGGCACCTAAAAACACAAAAATCTTCACACTAGGTAGTTTTCATGACTGTGATATTTTCAAGCCAATGTTATCAATGCAAGTATTATTAGGTGGGAGTCATAACCTTTTGAGTTGAATCACAGGGAAGTCCTCAGCCCCACCAATATTATGTGGAGTCTAAGAAGAGCCAAATCAGTTTGCCAAATAATCACTCAACTCTTAGAGGAAAGAGGTTCAGATGCCTAGATTGGGATGAGGTTTAGGCTTTCTATCATTATATGTCCTCTATCTCTATGGTGGTGTTGAAGTTATCAAACACAATTTGAATTTTAAGCTTGGTTGCATAAAGTTTTTAGAGATCTTGGATTCTTGCTAAGTGACCACCATGACCGGGGCCATCATTTTGAAGGTTATGATATGAGTCAGAGGTTTGACTTAGAAAATTTGGATTAAATATTAGTCATCTTAGTTCTTTACAAAAGGACTTATAAAAGGTAAAGTGTTAGAGATAAATGATGAAAATTTCATATAGCTCATCATAGTTGTATAAACTATTTATAAAGTATTACCTTTGGTTATAAATTGTATTTCATTTAATAGTTAAAGTCTAATCTAAGTAGGATATGAATACAATTTGTTCTTTGTTTGTATGTAATTGATTGTTGATTCTTTACCTTATTATTATGTCTAACTTGGATGAATAACATAGTTTTGAATACAACAATACATCCCAAAGATGGAGTAATTTTGAGTATAGTAACACATCTCAATGATGGGGTAATTTTGAGAAGCAACACAATTTTGACAACTCTTTCAGCTATAATTTTGAAGATTCGACAAGAGAGCTTTGAAGATTAAATACTCCAAAGACACTTCAAAGATGATCAAGAATTTATTTGAAAATGCTCTAGGTGTTTTTTGAAGACATATACAGGATGCTCTAAAGAAGTCTAAGAATGCTCCAAAGACCTGTACAAGATGATCTAAAGACCTGTACAGGATGCTCTAAAGATACCTAGATGTGCTCTGAATACTACAAACAATTATGTGTAATACATGCTATTGAGATAAATTAGGATAATTTTACTACAAAACTTTTGTTTTAAAAAAATTGATTGGATGTAAATGATAGTTAGAAAACAAAGAAAAAGGAGCAACCAAACAAATCTTTAGCCCCTACTACTTCTCACCTCTAAAAAACTTTTCCTTAAATAGTAGTTGCTCCTATTTTTAACGTGAATATATTTTATAAGCAATTTTTTAATTTATAACGATGCATGGACCCCTCTACCTAGGAATATTAAAGCATGAGTGAAAATTTTACCACCATAAATAGTAATAATAGGTGTTATTCAATCATTCATTCATTAAAGTTTATGAGGTGGCATGAGGGAAAAGTTCACTACCTCAAAAAATGACTTTTCAACTTAGTCAAAAATAGAAATAATTCAACTCAAACAATAATAACCTAGAATAGGCCAAAAAATGACCTTTCAACTTAGTCTAAAATGGAAACAATTCATAGTATCTCGAATAGAGCCAACAGACAAATGATGTGAGGAAATATAGACAATGTGGAACCATTAAAACCCTCTCACATCATGACACTTTTATAATATTATTATTTAATTACATTTAATAAAAAATGTCTACTTTTCCCTCACATTCACTATTTGAGTCCCTAGTGAATACAAGTAAGCGCTAAACAATCCTAATCTCTGCCATTTCATTATCTTCGTCATTTTATTATTTTCTTATAATTAATAAAAAATATTTGTTTTCCCTTCACATTCACCATTTGGGTCCCTATTGAATACAATTAAGCACTAAACACTATCTCAGGCATTTCATTATTTTCTTACAGTTAATAAAAAAATATTTGCTTTCCTCTCACATTCATCATTTGGGTCCTTATTGACTACAAGTGCTAAAACTCTCCACCATTTCATTATCTCAGTCATTTTATTATTTTCTTACATTTAATAAAAAATGTCTGGTTTCCCCTCACATTCACATTTGGGTCCCTATTGAATACAAGTGCTAAATAATCCTAATCTCCACCATTTCATTATCTCAGTCATTTCGTAACAAAATTTTAGGTCTATCTGAATCTCAACAATTTCATAAGTTAAAGCAATAAATAGTGAATAAAAGGGTCATGCCAAACCAAAAAAATCACACATTTTAGATATAGTAAATTAATAGATTAAATAGATTAAATACCTGACAAGAAAAACCTGTAGAAATGATAGTGAAAATTGGGGTCAACACTTCTACCACTAATGCCACATTTAACCTAACAATCAATAAAAGAATGTTTTTTGGCCTTATAAAGGGAGAGAGAAAAACTAAGAAAAAATAATGGAAAGAGAAAAAGATAAACTTAACCCTAATTTTGAAGAATGTAGGAATTTTTAATTCTATAATAATTTAAAAGTTTATATAAAAAATTGTAACATATAAAATTATTTTTAAAAAATAATTATTTATTTAAACATATTAAACATTTAAACAATGTACATTATTTAATAAAAATATTTAAACATAAATAAAAATAAATAATAAACTTAGATATTTTTTGAATATAAAAATATTTACAAATTTTTATTCTTTATTATAATTATTCTAATTAAAAAAGTTTATTTATATTTGTTCATTAAATTACATGATTAAATTATGTAATAGGGATTTGACTCCTTAATTTTTAGCCTCCATAGAATACCTTTGAGATAATTTAATTTACCAATTCAAATACCTATGAGAGTGAGTCACCTTTCTTGAATTTACAAACTAATATTTGGAGATGAATTTAACCCTAAAATGGTAATTAAAATAAGTGATGCAAAATCGTACCTAGTAACTCAAAGACCTAGACTTAGGAAAATATTTTTTTGGGTTATCTAAATTATGTTTATGTGAGGGAATAAGTAGTCTTCACAATACCAATCTATAAACATTAAATTTTCATTCATGACAACAAGCCATGTGATATCTTAATGTAGAGTTAGGGTTGAACATTTTGGCCAACAACACAAGTACTTCAACTTTGAAGCCTAATATTGGAGTTAAAAATATGTGGCCAAATCAAATCTATGTAAAATCAATTAAATTTAAATATTAAATTGTAAGCCAAGCAACTTTACTCTTGAAAAAAATATTTCAATATAAGTATCATAAAAGCTTCATTTATCAAGATTATATAAAGTATATTACTGATAAAACACAAGATTTAATTATATCTCTTGGAAATATTTTCAAAGGCATTTTGAGCATTAACTGGTACATGTTAAGATGTATGCATCTAAATTCACTTGATCCATTTAATGTGACTATTATTATTATTATTATTATTATTATTATTATTATTATTATTAATCGACACTAATTCTGCTTATCTAATTTACCCCCTTTCATCTTACTAATTTATCACCCCTTTCTAACTATTTATCTAATGTCCCCCTTAATTATTTATCATCTACTAACCTTATCCATCCCCACAAATAAATTAATTAATATCCCAAATCCCCATTATCTTATCATAATCCTCACTTATCTATTATTTGAGAATTTTAAATTCCCATGACCCACCTACACTAGCTTATTCTTAGGCTCTCCTACACCCCTAGTCCCTAATCACCCACCTAATCCCTATCTAATCTCCTACCTAATATTAATTAGTTCCTAAGAGATTCTATAATTATCCAATTTTATAATCCTCTCTATTCTCACCCCTCGTCTCTAGAAGCCTCTAAATATAGAGGCTTCCAAAAATTATCCCTAACCTTTGATCTCCCCAAGCCAACTTTGAATCTCAACTACTGATCCTTCCCTCCTCTTTCTATTTAAACAAATCCATTCCTCCATTGGAGATAATTACAAATCATCTAGAAAATCCATGTATAAATATTAAAGGGATCAAGAGTCTCTATGCCAATATAATCTATCATCAACAGTCCATGATCATACCAACATAATATCAAAATTTTGAGTTTAAGGTAATCAATTCAATCATCTTGTTTTCATATTTTGTTTAATCATGATTTAGAGCATTTAGATTTAGGATTATAATTTTGATTTGAATTATGAATTCATCTTAATTGCATTTAGTTCTAATGGCTCTAAATCTTACTTAAGTAGTTTGATGTTTGAGTATATTTAGATTACTACAAACTGGTACATCCTAAGATGATCAATACCATTTTCAGCTACCTCAGAACACTTACTATATATATTATTTATACATATAGACTTTCCATTTATATATTGTATCTAGAAGTAGATTTTTATGATTTAGGAAATTTCATTCCAATAAAATAGCAACATACTCATTTGAGAAGCTTTTCAAAGGTATTTTGATGATTAAATGGTACATCCCATGATTATCAATTCTATTTTCAGCTATCGACTCATTTTAAAATAATTTATAAGGCATTTTGATTATTGATTGGTCCATTCTATGATGACCAAGATCATTTCCATCTATCATAATAACACTTTCTATTTATATAGTATGTCTATAAATAGATTTCCATATATAATTATTATATACTAGACTTTAATCTTTTTATAGATGTTTTAGATATAGATTTATATTTGAGACAAAATCTTTTAAATCAAGGTAAATAAACCAAGGTTGTGTTTTTTCATAATCCTCAGTACAAATGATTAAAGCATTGGAGGAAAAAAGTTCTCTCATTAAGAAGAACACCTAAACGGCATCTAAATTATGATTCATGTATTTGATTCACAATATGTCTTACATAACTCTTTTACATTAGAGGTATCATTTGATCCCTTACTACCGCACTTTGTGGCACTCAAATTTCTTACTTATGAGAAATAATTGGGTGACCTTGAGCATGATCAAGAAATGAAACTCCTTGGATTAAACAAGCCAGTAAAGTTTATGGACACTACATTAGCCTCATCCAATACATGAAAATTTAAGATCAATCCATCTTACAATGTTAATCTGAATGAACCAAAATGTGATATCAATCAAACAGTGAACAAGACGGTGTCATAGTGAGCTATATTAAAAAATGCATGACGTAAAAAAAATACTAGATTCACAAAGCCTCTGGTGATTCTTATTATGAAGTTGGCTGAGTGTCAACTCATATCTCTTCATACACCTATAAGCAACTCCTAAGCATATTTGGTTAATCCTTGACTTACATGAGTCCCAATAAATTACACTTGATGGGTCTCCTACCATGGGTTTTGGATCACATCTAAGGGATCATCAAATTTTGAAAATGTTCAATAATCCACTAGAAGACATACAATGAAAACTATAAAAGTTTAAATATGGAAATAGAATTAAAATTTTCATCATGGAACTTTGGAATCACTGGTAATGATTTAGAAATAATAGGCTCTTGCATAATAAGTGGAGTTTCATCCACATTTTTTGAAGATGTAACATAAGTAAATTGTTTAATAGAGATTTGACTCCTTAATTTTTAGCCCCCCTGAAATACCTTTGAGATAATTTAATTCACCAGTTCAAATAACTATGAGGGTGAGTCACCTTTCTTGAATTTAC
Organism: Torreya grandis; assembly: GCA_037957365.1. Lineage (NCBI taxonomy): Eukaryota > Viridiplantae > Streptophyta > Pinopsida > Cupressales > Taxaceae > Torreya > Torreya grandis. Next base: position 1,936,424 of record JARHVA010001211.1, on the reverse strand, counting down.
AAACTAATATTTGGAGATGAATTTGATACTAAAATGGTAATTAAAATAAGTGGCACAAAATTCTACCTAGTAACTTAAAGACATTTTCGGAAAGGATTTTGTGTGCTTATCTAAATTATGGTTATGTGAGGGCATAATCAATCTACCTCAAAACACTTATTATATATAGTATTTCCATATATAGACTTTTCATTTAAAGATTGTATCTAAATTTAGATTTATATAATTTAGTGAATTTCATTCCATTAAAATAAAAATAGACTCATTGTAATAAATTACACTTGATGGGTCTTCTACCATGGGTTTTGGATCACATCCAAGGGATCATCAGAATTAAAAAATGTTCAATAATCCACTACAAAACCTTACAATGAAAATTATAGAAGTTTAAATATGGAAATAAAAGTAAAATTATCATCATGAAACTTTGGAACCGATGGTAATGAATTAGAAATAATAGGCTCTTGCATAATATGTGGAGTTTCATCCACATATTTTGAAGATGTAATATTATTAATTATTAATATCTTTAAGAGAAATAAGTGGTGGTGGTATAATAATAGGCATACACATTGGAATAGATGGTGTTTTTTGAACATATAAGTTGACTTCAAATTTTTATCATATTTCTAAACCCAAAATTCTTCTTGGTCACTCCTAATTTTTTTAGTGCCATTGTAATAAAAGCATTTTTTCCACTAAAATCACCAAGATAAAACCTGATCACCCATAACTAAGCTCCTTATCTAGATAATATAGATGCCCTTGATCGAAACCAAGAGAGTTACAATTTTGACATAGAGATTATGCTAAGAGGCTATCTCATTAAATGAAGAATACAAGTCATTGTAGACTAAAGCATTGCATGGTGATTTAGATCTCGATAGGTTTATGCCCATAATTAGTTTAGATGAACTTATTTTGACATTGTCATGGGTTTAGAGTAACTAGTATGTGTAATTTTCGATTCACACTCTTTCGCTTCACATAACCCTTCTTACCAATACACACACAAATTATATTAGTTATTAAATAAATATTGACATATAATGTATATCATAATATTTTTATATATTAATATTATATATAAATTATATATTTTGTAAAATATATTTTAATATTAATAAATATTATTATATCATATAATATATATGTTAATATAGGTTATAAATCAATATTATATATTTTAGTATAATATATTTCAATATATCTATATATTGTTGATAGTATAGAAATAATATTATATTTTTAACAAAATTAAATGAATTTTGATGCCTTTAACGTATTGTATAATGTCACATAACATGAAAATGGGATGATTTTTTGCTTCATTTAACATTATGAGGTCAAAAATATGATCACAAGTACACATTTAAAACTCTACAGTGCTTCACCATGTGCACAGCAGAGGAAGTAGATTAATTCAAAAAGAAAATCTATCAAATATTAATAATATTTGGTAGGCAATGGGCATTAAATTAAAAAATTTAATCACATATCATGAAGGTTAAATCATGTATCATGAAGCATTAAATTTGATGTTGTAAATGACACTTGGTACATGACATGGGGCAGTAAAGCATATGGATAATCAATTAATGTGAATGATTAATTTTGTAGCCCTTCAAACTTGGTTATAAAATGACAATTTAAAAATACATGACCAAATCACATCCATGTAAAATTAATTAAATTTAAACATGAAACTATAAGCCAAGCAACTTTACTCTTGAAAAAAATATTTCAATACAAGAATCACAAAAACCTCATTTATTAAGATTATAGAAATTATATATCTATATATTGTTAATAGTACATAAACAATATTAAATTTTTAACAAAATTAAATGAATTTTAATTCCTTTAATGTATTATATAATTCCACATAATATAAAAATGGGTTGAGTTTCTTCTTCATTTAACATTAATGGGTCAAAAATATGATCACAAGTACAAATTCAAAACTCTGCAATGCTTCACCATGTGCGCAATAGATGAGGTAGATTAATTTGAATAAAAAATATATCAAACATTAATATTTGGTATGATTGAAATTAAAATTTATAATAACGTATCATGAAGTTGAAATCATGTGTCAAAAGCATTAAATTTTATGTTGCAGATGACACTTAACATGGGACAATTAGTAGTAAAGTAGATGGATAATCAATTAATATCAAATAATGCAAATGATTAATTTTTTAGACCTTAGAACTTGGTTATAAAAAGTCTAAGAACTATTAAATTACATACAAATTGTACAAATGAATCTTTATTCTACTTTGCAAAATGACCATCAAACTTTAGTTAACCACTAGGTCTTTGGAGTTACAATTTTAATTAATGATACGTAATTTTTCTATTGACAGATTCAAATTAAGCTAAAATTTATTTAGAAATAATTAATATCTATCCCAATGAGTTTATTTCTTCACTCAAATCCTTTAATTTCTTTTTCTAATTTATTAATATGTGTTTCTTGGTGTTTTTGACTATAGGTGTCACAAAGTGAGCTGGGGATGTGTTCATTAGTTTTTGTAGACAAGACTAGTTGGCATTTTTGACTCATGTATACCACAACCTTGTTGAAGATTTTTTATAATTCATAGTTACTAAGATGCATTTATTCATGCACCTACAATCAACTATAGTTTTTGTAATATAATATTAGTAACTCTTTATTTCATATAATATGAATTCACTATTTCCAACTGTAGTTTTGTATCCAATCATATTTATTTATTTATTTTCAAACAAGTTTTTTTTTAATAAAATAATCTTAATTTTTATAAGGAACACATATTGTACAAATTTTTAAAGAGTGTAAGACTACAAATTAGGAAAAACAATCTTATAATGATAACCCCTAGTACAGGACCCCTACCTTACTGTGGGTGAATTTTATTAAATGATAACATGTCAAATTGATAGATGTGAATCTTATAGAGAGAGATGAAATTCCTACTATGACAATGTTAAATTATTATTAGTTAGTTTGAGAGATAAAAAAAAAATATTGCTCATTATTCAATAATCTTAAAACTAATGTGTCACTTCTAATGTAATTCAAACATTTTCCAATCTACTACTACCACCATTCATTGATGAGAAAGAATTTTTGGGACTAATGGTGGATGGTTATGATGTCCCAACTTATAAAAACAATGAGATTAGATTCAATATCTAAAAAAGAGAAACCAAATTCAAATAGAATAAGAAATAAATGACATCAATAGGATTGTTTCATCTATAAACCATTGGTTGAAAAAAATTAAAAATCTCAATGAGATTCCTTCATAATTTTTGAGGAAAATTTAATGCAAGTTTAATATCCTAAATGAATTTTTTTATTAAGATTTTTTAGGACCAATAAAAAGGATTTCGATAGGATAGGTTGGGCGCATATTATCTGCCTAATCAACCTATGAGAATATCTATCAAATAACCACTTTAGCCTAAGAGAATAACATTTATAGTGAATTATGTTGTAGAGATTGATAGTTTACATGCACTTAAGACACTTATTGACACCATCATGTGACATACGAGCCAATTTTCCCATATTGATGCTTATGAGAGTGGACATGAAAATGGTCCAACTAAGACTACTACTTGACCACACTAATGCAAATCTTATGGTGTTCTATATACTAGAACTTTAATTAGATGAGGAGAATGATTTGATGTAAACCAATTATGGTTGTTTTTCTAATTGGATAGATGATATTAAGGTTTTGACCCCTGTTGCAAGAAACATGATGGCTAACTATCATTACTTATTTTCATGGCCTAAAACATGGACATCATGGAAATGACATTTTAGGGCCATATTTGATGGATTTATTACTAATAATACATTTTATGGCCATTTTTGGAGGGTTAATCACTCATATGACCTTTTTGGGATGTTAGTGAAAGCCATATTAACACAACACCAAGTATCATAGGCTCAGTTTATATTATTTTTAGTATTTGGCAATGGTAAATATATGGGGCTTAATCAATATCATAAGATTTGTGTCGACTGTAATTTTAAATTGGAACACTTCCTAATATAATTGACTTTATAGCTCATTTTTTATTTTTTTAAACATATATTTGGTTTGGAAATCTCGTCTACACCTTTGCAAGTATCTTTTAAATTTGACATGTTTTTTTTTGTTAGACCTATTAAATTATAAACAGTGTTTAAAATATAATAATTATTTTACATAATAATAAATTAAAATAATATATATGTAATTTTATAGGTTGTAATAGGAGACAATATCATCTTTTTCCTAGCCAAATTATGAATCGTCTTGTAACTCATATATTGTTATAGCTACATGGTTGATGTTTATGTATACATAGGTAATTTTGAATGTTATAAGTTGTCATTTATGTATATGAATGTAATTTTATATATATTATTAATTAATGATGATATTTTGTTTATTTCATTTTTGACCTCATTTGAGACTCCTCCATCTATACGGGTAGGAGCAGACATAGGCATTGCTAATGTGATTTCATTTGTGTAACAATTTACTAAGGTGTGATTCAAACTTGTAGTTTATGTTTAAGTATAAATATGGATTTGTTTTAATAATTTATTGATAAAAGAACCCCCATGTTCATATTTTATATTCCTTTAAGAATTATATACATGTATACATACAGACATACATTTGACTTTGTTGTAATTATTTTATACATATTATTATTTGAATTTCATTATTTTATTGAAACTCTGCTCATAGATATAATTGTAGCTTTAAATTATTTGATCATCATGTCATCAAAACAATCCAATCACATCCTTCAATTTTTTTATCTCACTATGTCACTAATCATATATAATATGGTTGGCCTTTAATTGATTATGGATAATTTTAATCAATCACATTGCCCACCATATCTTCTTCTAGTAGTATTTGTCAGCTACAGTAAGATGTTTGATTCCTAACTAATGGCTTCCTATCATAATTTTAAATAGCTAGTGATGTAGTACATCATATGTAACTTATAGGTGTGTTAGTTTCTTGTATTCACATTTATGTAGAAGCATGGAAATTGGATGGATGCACCATGAAGTGACACTATGATTATTAATAATTTTTATATTATGTGATGTATTAGATCATTGTATTATAATAATAATCCATATGGATGAGGTTTACTAAAAAAATTAATTAGTCAATGTTACACAACCATCTAGCAATTGTTGTTATTTTAAAAAAGATTAAGAGGTGGACTTGTATACAAAATTGACATAGTTCATTTTGGTAAATGGCAGAGGGATTCTTCTTATTGTTATGGTTGGAGGATAGAACCTTATCTAGATTCAGAGAGATTTAGACTTGTAGAAAATAATCAAAATATTTGGAATGGAATTGTGATAGTGTTTAAATCTTAAATTATCAGTATGGATTTACTTCTTATATAATTTATCACCACTTGAATACAAATAAGTACATTCTTATTTCACATCCATTAATCACATCAAATATTAAGCATACATCGAGTGGGAATATATATTCATCCTCCTTGATATCAATTTCAATGAATACTTTGAACTACAACGGGCTTTTTCACAATCCTTATTACAAATGCTCAAAGTATTGGAGGAAAAAGATTATCTCAGTGAGAAGAACACATAAAAGGCATCTAAATATGGCATGATTTATTCACATATGTCTTTCATAACCCTCTTGCATTAGAGGTATAATTTAAACCCTTACCACCACACTTTATGGCACTAAAATTTCCTACTTATGAGAAACATGAAGGGTGACACTCAGTATGATCGAGAAATGAAAATTCTTGTATTAAACAAGCTAAAGTATGGGGACACTACATTGGATTCATCCATCTTACAAAATTAATCTGAATGAACCAAAATGTGATACCAATCAAATAATAAACATGACAACACCACATCAAGCTATATTATAGAATGCACCATGAAAAAAAATTAATAGATTCACAGTATGTCCACCATATCTTCTGGTGGTAGTATTAAATAGATATGGTAAGATTTTCAATGCCCAACTAAATTATGGCTTCCTCTTATAATTCTAAATAAGTAGTGATGTTATACTTGATGTACTTATAGGTGTGTTAATTTCTTGTATTTGCATTTATGGAGAGGCATGGAAATTGGATGGATGCACCATAGAGTGACACTATGATAATTATAATTTATGTGATGTATAATTAGTTCATGATTGTATTATAATATGCATATGGATGAGGTTTACTACAAAAATTAATTGGTAAATTCTACAAAATCATCTAGTAGTTTTTACTATTTTGAGTCTTATTCAAATGAAACAACTCATTTTTACAAGCCATAGTTAGAGATCTACACTTTCAAGAATTCTTGGATGAAATCCACATAACTACCACTATCTAAATGGTTTTTGGTTTTTTAATTTAATATGAGGGTTAGATGAAGTAGTTAAAATTTATTAAGTATGAAATGTGTTTTTAAACATTTGATTATAGTTTAAGTGGAATATATAGACAAATCTTAACATGCATGTGAAGTCATTAAAATTAATCTAGAGGTAGAATTATATACAAAAATTAGCATGGTTCATTTTGGTAAATGGCAGAGGGATTCTTGTTATTTCTATGGTTGGAAGATAGAACCTTATCTAGATTCAAAGAGATTTAGACTTGTAGAAAATAGTCAAAATATTTGTAATGGAATTGTGACAGTGTTTAATTTTTTTTATCAGTATGGATTTACTTCTTCTATTTATCACCACTTGAATATGAATAACGAATTTAGTAAAATAACATTGCATTCAAAAATGTTTCATTTTATGAGGAGGAAAAAACTAACCCTATTTTGATACACAATATGATTCACAATATGTCTTGCATAACTCTCTTACATTAGTGGTATCATTTTAACCCTTGTCACCACATTTTGTGGCAATAAAATTTCCTACTTATGATAAACATGAAGGGTGACTCTAAGCATGATCGAGAAATGAAACTCCTTGCATTAAACAAGATATTAAAGTATGAGGCCACTACATTGGCCTCATCCAATACAAAATTTAAGATCAAGCCATCTTACAAAGTTAATCTAAATGAGCTAAAATTTGATACCAATCAAACTATGAACATGGAAATGCCACATCAAGTTTTATTATAGAATGCACCACATAAAAAAATTACTATATTCAAAAAGCCTCTAGTGCTTCTTATTAATAAGTTGGTCAAGTGCCAACTTATATCTCTCCCTACACTAAGGTATTATTAGAGGTTGATATGAGTAAAGCTCTTCCACAAGGATATTAATATGATGAGAATGCATATTGTGATTTCCACCAGGGCCATATGCATTCTACTAACATATATTTTTTCTTGTGATATAAGTTTCAGAACTTATACAAGTCTCAAAAAATTAAACTTGATGGGTCTCCTACCATGGGTTTTGGGTCACATAAAGGGAAACATAAGAATTAGAAAATGTTCAATAATCCACTGCAAGACCATATCATAATGAAAATTATAGAAGTTCAAATATGGAAATAGAAGCAAAATTATCATCATGGAACTTTGGAACTGATGGCAATGATTTAGAAATAGGTTCTTGCATAATATTAAGTGGAGTTTCATCCACATTTTTTGAAGATGTAACATCAATAGTATCTTTAGGAGAAACAAGACTATGGTGGTATACTTGAGAATGTATCGTCACTAGACATAATAGGCATACATAGAATAGATGGTGTCTTTGGAAAATATATGTCCACTTCAATTTTTTATCCAATTTCTAAACCTAAAATTCATTTTGGTCGCTTTTAATTTTTTTAGTGCCATTGTAACAAAAATAAGTTCTCAATTTTAATCACCAAGACAAAATGTGATCAACCATAATTGAGCTCCTTATCCAGTGAATATAGATGCACCCTAATCGAAACCAAGGGAGTTATAGTTTTGACATAGAGATTACATGCTAAGAGGCTATCTCTTTACACAAAGAATGCAAGCCATCATAGACTAAATCATTGCATGGTGATTTAGATCCTGATCGGTTTATGCCCATAATTATCTTTAAAGATGAACTCTAATATTTTGAAAGTGTCAAGGGTTTGGAATTACTTGGTTTAATTATCAATTATAATTTTACACTCTTTTGATTTACATATCCCTCTCACCAATACATATATACATACATTATATGACATGATATATGTGTGTGTGCATGTGTTTGTACATGTTAAACTAAGTAATATTATATATAAATTATATATTTTGTATTAAATATATTATACTAAAATATATAATTTATAATTTGATTTATAAACTATATTAACATATATATTATATAATATTATTAAAATATATTATATAATATATAATATTGTAATATTATATTACATTATATAATATATTTTTACTATATAGTTTAAATAAATATTATATATTTTAATATAATATATATAAATATCACTTTAATAAATTAAATATATCACTTGCCTTCAATTCAACTTGACTACTCATGAGGTGCATTTGCATTCATAAATAAGTGGGAGTCCCTAACGAATTTGAAATTCAAATTTACTTTGCAAAATGGGGTTCATATAATTTTCACACATTTTTAAGAGGAAAAAAATTTGCCCAACATGTCTGATGAGATATATTCATATTCCTACATATTCATAGTTTTTTTCAAGCATATACTGTAAAACACTAGCAGATTAGAATAGAGTAGATTGTAGAGTATCTGAAGTATTGACCATATTTGTTACTATCATTTTTATAGATCTTTATTTTTAGGTATTTAATTTTAATAGTGTTTAATATATATTTTTACTCTATCTAAAATGTGTGATTTATTTATGTTGAATTGGCCCTTTTATTCATTATTTATCAATTGATGTTATGAAATTGCTAAGCTTCAAATTTAAATGGGTAGATTCCACTAGTTGTAATTCAATATGGGTAAAGTATTTATTTGGTTTAAATTTTATGGAAAATAATTTCACAATAATTACTTTGCACCTTTTTTGATCATCTTCATCATCTGGTAAAAAATAACCATTTGCATAGATTTAGCCAATAAACCATGCAATTCAAATGCCCTTCCTTCTCAATGAATGAGCATGAATAATTACTCAAAATTAATTCAATTGTTTATAAAGTGGTGAGCCATTACAATCCAAGAAAAATGTCAGCCCCATCCATGATAATAGAAAACATAAGATAATATAATAGGTAGTCTCCCATAGCTTTATACTATGGCATTTACGATAACATTTGACTATACCCCCACCTATAATTAGGATTTAAAATTCTGGAGCTGGGTAAATGAAATAGTTCAATTGATTAGACAACTTACTATTAATGAATTTATGTGTACTCATAGAGTAAATAAATATAGTCAACTTCTATTTCTTGAGGAAACTGACCACTTTAATATTTGTAGGAGTACTAATACCTAAAAGTGCATGACAAGTAGGTTGAGAATAGTTAGATTCATCCTCAAGTCCTTCCAGACTATTGAGTAATTCTATGTCAAGGATGTAATGTGAAAATTAGAATAACATTTCTCAAATTATAGTATAGGTCCTAAAAATCCTTGGGGCTTCACAAATTTTTGTTGGAGAGATTATGTGGTTACAACTTACCACCTTCTAGTCTACAAGTAGACCTTGCTATAGGGACAACAAAATTATGGTAGTGACACAATATACCTAAATTTGTTATGATGTAAATTGATTTGTATTTACCAATATATTCCTAAACTCTTAAACAAACAAATGTATATACACAATGATCATTAATCTAAAGTGAATCATGTTTAAAAAGCTTAAAAAGAGGGATTAAGGTAGGGAAAAAATGAAAGTTCCCTTGGAACAATAAAGATCAACAAATCTCTTTTGATTTTTGTTAGCAACCTAGATAACACCTAGTTAAAATTAGATTGCTCAAATATGATTCATATCTGGACTAACATTGGAATGATCTAAGGCTATGAGATGCTTGTATCTAAACCAGACCTCTAGTTGTGAGGCTATCTCCTCTGAATATGTGAATTTAAGATCAATTACTAAACCTATTAGATGTTGGGATAAAAAGAGTAAGGAAGAAACTCAATTTAAAGTCATGGAATGACTTGGATATTGAGTTGTTTGTCCAACTATTACTGAGAATAACACAAATAGTAGAGATGTAGTCACCACTTTAAAATTCTATAAGTAGACTTGACTATAAGGATAATAGAATTTATGCAGTGACATAAATTCCTACTAATCTTTATGAATTATCTTGATGTTTTCTAATTAATGCCCAAAATGAAAATGAATAATGGATATATATAAATGACTTAGACTAAGGTGATTTATGGGTAGATCCAAGAGAGAGTAGGGTAGGGCAAAAATAAGTTATTCTTAAGATGAAATAAGATGCCAAATCTACTAACTTGTAAAGTAAATCACATGAAACTAAAATCTACCATCCTTGGCATAATTCTCAAAGATGAATAAATGCAGTTGAAGCTTCTAAGGAAAGATAAAGTATATATCTAACAACATACATTGTGTAAAGATAACTCACTTGCAGTAAATTACACAACACATTTAGTTTCTAATGAGAGAAAACATAGCAAGTATACCACTAAATTAGTCAGCCTAATGTTAAGCTCAAATTAACTAATGCATGTATAAAATGTAATTGCCAAATTAATTTGTAAAAAGGAAATGATCAAATGTCTAAAAGCATGAGAATTCATAAGTCACAAAACCACATAAAAGAACACTACAAATAGACTCTTATATTCTTTGGTTTTTTATATTAATTTTTGTAACAAGTGTTTTTTAGCTTTACAAATGAGGGGAAACTCCAACTTATAGGATTAAAAATTCCTAATATTAGTTTGAGTGGGCCCATAGATGGCACCCAAATATAGAAAAGTGGATGGAATGTTTACATTTCAAAGAAATATTCCAAATTCAAAATTTACAAGATATAACTGAATATCCATATGGGCCTAGGAGTGGCTACTACCAGCTTATTTTTATTGTTGTTACTTCTACTTCCTCTCATTCTCTTCCTAGTTCCACACTCCTATGCAAGCTTTATAATCTTTGCTAATCTGAGCATAGTCTAGGATCATTGGTCTGAATAGGTCCAGTATATCTTGGATCAACATGCCATGTTTTTTGACTATGTGCCTTAATGCCTCGTCAATTAGCTCAACCTTTTATAGCCTTTGGTTTGTGAACACCACAATGTCTATCACTTCTACTACCATCTTGACACTTGTCACATCCTGTTGGAACCATGAAATGAATAATTTCATCTATGCCCTAAACTCTTGCTCTTCCATGAAGGAGTCATTAGGCTTGGTCACTTTGGTAATCATGGCATCCTTTAGAAAGTGGGCTATCTTGAACTCAATTTTATCAAAGGATCTATTTACATACTTGAGTTTATAAAACCATGTCTTTAAAATATTCCTATTCATGAGGATGGTCTTTACAAGAACTATGTCCTTAAGGGGCAAAAATTTGAGATTAGGGATTTGTTACTTCTTTACACTCTTGCCAGGTTTTCCAACTTGGTGTCATAGTGGACAAGACTTTGGTCAAGCTTGGTGACCACCTTAGCTTGTTGGATTCCATCACCTTGTATCTTCTTCATAACCTTATAAAGGTTGAATACATTAATTAAAACATTGATTATTAAAATCAATGTGCCTTTTGGCACATTAGGAAACATTTTCTCTTTTAGCCTCTTTATTTCCTTATATATCCCCTACATAATGGAAATCATTGATTTATCTTGTGTTTTCACTGAGGATATGGGATCCTCTTCATACTCTTGAACCTCTCTAGACCTTAATTTCCACTTCTTAGTCAAAGTGAAGAGTGGATCTTCACTTTCACATACCATAGCTAAGATCAATTGAGGTTATTCTACTTGTGTTCTTATAATCCTCTTCATGATCCCAATGGTTGTATCAAATCTCATGCCAACTTATGACGTGGCTTGGCCTACTTGAGGCCTTCCCTATTTTATTGTTTACATCATGTCGTGTACCCAATTTGGGGAAGATGAGGATGATGGCTGAGTAGGAGGTGGTTTTAATGGGATTGACTAGGATGAGGAAGAAACTAAGGTATAATTAGGGATATACAAATTAGTGAGGTTCAATTGACCTAGTGAATTAAACAAAGACTTAGTTAGGCCCTTGTTTAAAAAAATGAAGGTAGTGTTTCAGGCCCAATAATTTTTATTATTGTGGTGAGGTGAGGCATTTTATTCCAAGTGAACAATGGTGTAATGGGCCTCAATGGCTTGGTGGGTATAATGGGGCTAAGGATAAGGGATACACTCATGGTATCCTGAGAAGGAATGGAACCTTCAAATGGGCCAATACCAGTGCTATGGGAGCTAAGTGGAGGTGGAAATTTGGTTGTGGCATGGGAGATAAATTATGTAATGGTACATCTAAAGGAAGTAGTGGTTGGGGATGTGAACATAGGAGTGGCATGGACAATAGCATTAGGGGTAATTATGAATGTATTAACATCTAGAAATAAAGGCAAAGGTGTTGTACTTATTAAAGAATTTTGGGAGTTTGATGGAGGTGTTATTGATCCACCTTTTATAGTTTTAAGGGACCTCTTACTCACATATACTTTCTCAACTATCCTCATAACTAATACCTATAGTCCACCCAATGAAATCTCAACTCCTTATTTTTTTCTTCAAGGTTGATAATATTAGGACCTGATTGGTCTAAAACTTTTGTGGTAGCTTCTTCAATAGGTAAAATGGTAATTATAGGTTCTTATGAAGGGCCATGTTGGCCACTTAACTCTTCTCACTTAGATTTTGGAGGCATATCATGCCCACTTGAAGTATCTTGAAGTGGGGCTTGTATGGCCTATTTATGATGAGAGGAGTGACATCCACCTCTTCTTCCTCTTCCTTCTCTTCATAGTCTACATTAAAAATGATCCCATGAGTTTTTGGGGGATGAGGCCTTACTATATCTTCTTTTATCCTCTCTTGGTCATATTATTTGTAGAGTTTCTCAAGACCTCCTCTCATTCATCATATTGAGGTATATCCAGTCATGTATTTCATCCTGATGCTCGTATTCCATATCCATATCCCTCTTGAATTTGTTGAAGTGCCTAGAAATGACTTCATTTGGATCCCATGCTTTGAGGTCATCCTTGGGTAATAGGTAGGAATCCTTATGATGTGCTGCTACTATCACATCTTGCCATTATTTCACTTGGGCTCTCCCTAGTTAGTAGGGAGCCTTGTGGGGAGGTGTCTTCTTCTTCTTTCTGAAGAGGCCATTTATTTCATGGAGTATCTAGTAGGATATATATTCTTCTACCAACTTTGTTAACATATACCTTGGTCACTTAAGGGGAGATACCATTACCCTTTCTACTCAGAATACTATATAGTTAGGGTAGATCCAAAAGCTAACAATGTCCCTCAATGCCTATCTAACCTCTGATGGAACCCTTTGCATAGGAAATTTTGTGATTGATTTTTACATTAGGGGATAAAAATATTCTATAATTATTTTGATATGGTGACTAAAATGGTGAATATGCATTACATAATATGTTTGAAGCATGAATTTATCTCGCTTAGGAGTCCATGTGTTTGTCCCTAATTATGACATTATATAAATGGCATCTAACATGTAGCTCATCATATAGAATGGAGATCCATTCTTGCATGTTTCCTTCATAGTAATAATCAATTTTTCACCAATAATATACCCAAGTGAGGGGATCTATTGGTCCTCTAAGATTAGTTGCAATAGTGGGATTGTCCTTATGTCCATATATCTAATATACACATTGCCAAAGACCCTATTTAGTAAAGCCATGCTAATTTTTACCATTTTTATAAAAAAAATTGATGGTTAGGTCTCCCTGATCATTCATATAAACAATCCCTTTAGGGTCTATTACCCATGAGGCTAGGTCGTTATTTAGAGTGTATAACTCATACCATTTTTTTATGATGCTCTAGTTATACTCCATTTGTGGTAGAGGTAGGCCATAATATATTTTGAAAATTAGCCCCACAATGAAGGAAATGATTAATCCTTGGTGTATGGATTTAAGTAGTCCATCCTTGCATCTTGACATCTTGAAGATGCCATATACTAGGTCTACACATAGAATGACCTATGGTTTTGTTGCAACCTTATGAAGACTGGCATCTTGCATTGTGAGGATATAAAAAAAAAGCTAAATGATGTGGGGCATGGTCTCATAATCATCTATGTCCTTGGCCTCTTCAACATTGTAATACACACTAATATAATGTATGTCCCCTATGTCTATATCATCAGGAATAAAATCCATATCCTCAAAAATAACTAAATTACCAAACTAAAATAGGAAATCATCATTTCCATAGGTAATGCCCTTATCGGAGGTAGGGTGTCCTACTCATGTCAATTTTTTAGTATTATGGGTAAAAATTGACTTTTTATTATATAATTTTGCATCTTTATATCTCCAAAAATGGTGGTTTAGGTGTAATTCATGAAGAGTTTGAGCTTAGTCAACTTTGAGAATGTAGATAATAGAGAGGGAAAATACATAGGACTTTGAATGCAATTGTGTGTAGCTATATTTGAGTCAAGTAGATTTTTGAAGGTTGCTTTGATTAATGTAGATTTTATGGTAATTTTTGTTCATGTAGCATTAATGGCAAGCTTGTCACCTTTGTATTCAAATCTTAATGCTAATTCTTTTTTGATTCACTGTCAATTCTAGATTTAAAGCTAAAGGCTACCATTTATTGACATGTGGCCTACTGCATCATATCTAGTTGGGTGCATGTGGGGATTGAATGTGACTAGGCCACTTGGTTGGCATAAATCTAGACACATGGTATTTTTGGGTTGTTATCAGTTGTTCTAGATGTAGCTTCATGTGATGGCTTACATATTTTGTGATGGCTTCAATATCTTGACTGTCAACATATTTTATAAGTCCCTTAAGTAGTTGTAGGTGAAGATTTCATGGAATTAAATATTCAACTAATTTTGGCTCCTTGAGGTCTCCTCCAAAGTCCACAACTTAATGCATTCCTTTTAGACTGCTATCTTCTTCAGATGTTCACCATTCTTTTATTGTGAAAACAAACCTCTCCTATATAGATCACTATGCATGATGTCATGTCCTTTGTATAGACTATGATAGGGTCTAAAGATGCTTTAAGAGTTTTTACAATACATAAAGTACCCTTGAGTTGATCTCTGTATGATGATATCTTAACAATCTCATTACCCTATTTGAAAGTCTATACCCTTGAAGTATCCATTAAGCATGGTTCACCCACTTGATTATAGCAGTGCTCTTGAAGCTAGCTATAAATGTACATTTATGTTTATTTATCCCTATTTGAACCTCACATGTATCCTTATTGAGCTCTATATTTAGGTTATTCATCTCAATAGTTCATGCATTTGATGGTCCAAATAGCCTCCACAAGCCTAAAAAAGGTCTTAAGATTGCTAGACCCCTGACTATAACATATTTTGACTTGAAACCAAGCCTATAGGTATCTCAAGGATACTTGATTGATTTATTAAGGGCTGATTTATTGGGTTTATTAATGCAATTATTATGCTCCCTCTGTCACCAGGGAATAAGGGGAAGGTAAGAAACTCAATTTTAAGTCCTAGAAGACTTGGGGTACAAGTTTTTTTATAAAATTACTATAGGAAATAACACAAATAGTAGAGATGTGATCACCACTTTTAAGCTAAGACCACTCCAATTGGGTTTGTTACCCATGAAGATAAGATTATCTCTAGTTTATGTGCCTCATAATAGTTATCAATGATGCTTTGGTTGTAGTCTAGCTATGGTAAGGGTAGGTCATAATATCCTTTAAAGTCGGGCCCTGTAATGAAGGAAATAGGTAGTCTTAGGTTTATTGACTTGAAAAATCCATCTTCGTATCTTGAATTCTTGAAGATGCTATATACTAGGTCAGTGCATGGCATGACCTCTAGTTTGTTTGGGGCCTTGAGGAGACCCATAATTTGGATCACAATGATGTCTAAAACCAATTGAATAATGTGGAGTATGGTCTTAATTTCATCAAGATCCCCAGCTCCTTTAACATTGTAATAGATGTTGCTGTAATACATGTCCTTCGAGTCTATGGTCTTGGGGATGAACTATGTGTCATTAAACACAACTAAATTCTTGTATTGAAATAGAAAATTATCATTTCCAAATGAAATTCTCTTACCCAAAGTGGAGGGTCCTACCTATGCCATTTCTATGATATCCTAAGTAAAAATTAACATCTTGTACTTCTCTGCAATTTTCAAGCTCTAATAATGGTAGTCAAGTGAAATCTATGAAGATATAAGGCTTGGTTGAGTTGGGGATGTAGGTGGAAAATAAAAAATGATTAGATATTTGAATGCAAATTTAGGTTACAATAGGTGAGTTGAGTAGCCTTTTGAAGATTGCTTTGATTAATGCAAGGTTTGATGGTAATTCTAGTTCATATGGCATTAATGGTAAGTTCATCAACTTTACATATCTTTGAGATATTACTTTTGGCATTCAATTACATTAGAATTCAAATTTTGCACTGATTTGCCTTTGATTTACCATCAATTTTAGCTTTAAAGCTAAAGTTTTCCACCTTTTGACATGTGGCTCCTTCTGATTGCTCTTGAGGGCTCTTAAAATGTAGCTTAGTGATGAATTTTATGTACTATACCACATTTCATCTTTATATTCATGGTGAGCTCTTGGGTGGGGCCCTCTAATTTTGGTTGGTTATGGGAGTGCCATGCATGGTTCTCATAGGCAATTAGAGCGAACATCAAGGTTCTTGCAAAATAAAAAGATGCCATGATTATATCAAATCCCTTGCAAGGATTTTTACAATCCACATGGAAGGTATTCTAAGGCCCTTAAAGGTATCTACTAGGAGATACCTTGAAACAAAATTCCAATCATATGCATGTTCAAGGTATCTCCTATGAGATACCTTTAAAAAAAATTCCAATCGTGTGCATCAGGGTTTTTACCAAATAAAAAGGCATCATGGCTATATCAAATCCCTTGAAAATACCTTTGAAATAAACATGGAAGGTATTCCAAGGCCCTTTGAGGTATCTCCTACGAGATACTTTGAAAAAAAATTCCAATTGTGTGCATGTTCAAGATATCTCTTAGGAGATACCTTGAAATAAAATTCCAATCATGTGCATGTTCCATGTATGTCTTAAGAGGTACCTCAAAAAAAAAAATTCATCATGTGTATATTCAAGGTATCTCTTAGGAAGTACCTAGATATAAAATTCCAATTGTGTGCATGTTTAAGGTATCTATGAGGATACCCTTTGAAATTATTACAAGGCCCTTCAAGGTAATCTCTTAGGAGATACTTTGAAAGAAAATTTCAATCATGTACATGTCCAAGTTATTTACTAGAAGAACCCTTGAAGGTACTACAAGACCCTTCAAGGTATCTCCTAAAAGATACCTTGAAGGGTATTTTATTACCTTCAAGTCTACCTTGAAGGTACCTCTTAAGAGATACCTTTCAAACATGCATAAAGGTATCCTTGAAGTTATTACAAGGCCCTCTAAGGTATCTCTATCTACTAGGAGAACCCTTGAAGGTATTATAAGATCCTTCAAGGTATATTATAGAAGATACCTTTAAGGGAATTATAGTACCTTCAAGTCTACCTTGAAGGTATATCTTAAAGATGAGCTGGCATCAAAGTTCTTGCCAAATAAAAAGGTGCCACAGTTATATTAAATCCCTTTCAAGGACCTTCACCATCAACATGGAAGGTATTCTAATTCCTTCAAGGTATCTCCTAGGAGATACATCAAAATAAAACTCTAAACATGTGCATTAATAAAGTTAGTCCACAAAATGTATAATACCATGCTTTGTTCTTCTAAATATAAAGGCTAAAGAGTAATCTAATTGTAACTTTTCTCAAACAAATAGAAGAAAGGTTTAACAAATAATGCCAAAATTTAAAAATAAGTCCCCATTTCTTGAACAAGAAAACGGAGATGTTGGGTACAATAGTATATATTAGGTTAACCCTTGAAGATACTATAAGACCCTTCAAGGTATCTCCTAAAAGATATGTTGAAGGGCATTATAGTACCTTCAAGTCTACCTTGAGGGTATCTCCTAAGAGATACCTTTCAAAATGCATAAAGGTATCATTGAAGGTATTACAGGACCTCCTAGATATCCCTATCTACTAGGAGAACCCTTGAAGCTACTACAAGACCCTTCAAGGTAACTCCTAAAAGATGCCTTGAAGGGAATTATAGGACCTTCAAGGATACCTTGAAGGTGTATCCTAAGAGATACCTTTCAAACATGCATAAAGGCATCCTTGAAGGTACTACAAGGCCCTCTAAGGTATCTCTATCTACCTTGAAGGTATCTTCTAAGATATACCTTTCAAACATGCATAAAGGTATCTTTGAAGTTATTACAAGGCCCTCCAAGATATCTCTATCTACTAAGATAACCCTTGAAGGTAGTAAAATACCCTTCAAGGTATCTCCTAGAATATACCTTTAAGGACATTGTATTACCTTCATGGCTACATTGAAGGTATCTCCTAAGAGATACCTTTAAAACATGCATAAAGGTACCATTGAATGTGTTACAATGCCCTCCAAAGTATCTCATAAGAGATATCTTGAAAGAAAATTCCAATCATGTGTATTTTCAAGGTATCTACTAGGATACCCATTGAAGGTCCTACAAGCTCTTTCAAAGTATATCTTAGAATATACCTTGAAGGACCTTGTAGTACCTTCAAGGGTACCCTAACACATATTTGAAAGTATTTCCTATGAGATACCTTATATCTTTCAAAAATGAATTAGGGTACAATCAAAGGTACTACAAATCCCATCAAGGTATCTCCTCAGAGATACCTTGAAATAAAATTCCAATCATGTGCATGTTGAAGGAATATTAGTATATTTTCCTAGAAATTCTCTAGAACATGCAAATTATAGGGATAGCTTGCACAATATGAAGTGTAAAAGAATCATAATAATATGAGTGAATTTAAATAATCTTTAATTTTATACATAACAAAAAATATAAAGATAAACAACATGGTGTTAAGAATTCTGGAACATAAACAACATAATACAATATAAAACAAGCTAAAAAAATAGAGTAAACATTGCATACTAGGAATCTATAAAAGAATCTTAGGAAGACCATAATAGAGTTAGTCTATTAATCTCTATCACACATCAAAACAATATTACATTACATCATAGCACTATATATATATATATATATATATATATATATATATATATATATCTTTTTACGTAGCTTTATCTCTTCACATTCAAGCTTTTTGGCATACAAAAAGAAAAGAGTTATGGTATTTTTATATCTATCACTTGGCTAACAAGGTCAAAGACATCCAAAAGATCATATAGATGAAAAAATGATACCCTACACACATGTGTCCATCGATTATAGAATCACAATTTTATGAGGCCCTGTTCCATGTCCAACACTTTCCCAAACTTAAACTATTATTTCATCCTAGATAAAATCTAAACTCTGATCTTGGCTAAAGCTGGAAAAGACTAACCTTTCACAAAAGTGGCAATAATTTCTCTAGGTGTCATTTACCAATTTAAACCCCTGACACATTACTTAACCACCCATTCAAGTTTCCAACTAAGTAACATACTTACCTACTACCCTTTAAAAATTTTCATATACTAGCTTAACATGTGGCTATCCAGGTTAGGGGTATTCAACCAACCTAGCCCTAATCTAAATGTTTATGACTATGTTACAAAGCAAAAAAAATTCTTAAACTACAAAACTTCAACTATGCATTTACCTATTGTGGAGGTGGTGCCAAAGTTTGGCCAAGTAGTTGTGTAGGTTATGGCTACCCATACTATGCCTTTGTATCCATCTTTATCTTCTTTAAAATTTCTTAGAGATCCTATGGTGGAATGAACTTAGGTTCATCAATGATATGTGCAATAGTTGGTTTAACCTACAAGATTTCATGCTTGAGCATTTTCCAATTATCAAGTACTTCATGCACCATGGTAATCAAAATGACCATCAAATTATGCACATCTTCTTCTTCTACAATGATAAAGAAGTCTCTAGCATTTGACAACTTAAGCTGGATATCTAACATAATATCATCCAACCTATCTATAGTCCTTTGGGATTGAATAGCCATAAATGTGTTGTACATTATCTCATTTTTCTGGACCTATATCTTCTTCATCATGGTATCCCTAACATCTAAAATTTATTAAAATGCACCATTTAGTATTTATCCAGTAGCCACTCGATCATTAATTATAGATTTAGCTTTATCTACCATTGTGAACTTTTGTTTATCAAAATATAAGGATTTGTTAAGGTGTTACCTCTAATCAAGCAGTCTTTATGCAATCTGCTTAGCCTAATGCATAGTAGTCTCTAAGACCTATACATATTCCTCTAGTTGTTCACAAATTCCTTTAATTTTAGCATGGATAGCCTACCCTTGGGTGCATAGTTTATGTGCACTCACCCAATCCTTTGTTATTTTAGTTAGCAATGTAGTGATTTATTTGTCTTGGGACATTACTTGATCACTATGGACTTATGCAACTAGAATAGGAAAAGTGGCATTGATGAGTTGTTTAGCCTTGCAATTTGATTTTATGATTCTACTTTCTCCTCATACAAACCAAAAATAATATGTTCCAAGTTTGAAGCCTTTTTCATAATGGATTTTTGGAATGCATCTGCTCCTTCAATTTGTTCAGATAATGGTAGATATGAAACATCCAAAGACATATCCATGGAAGTGTAAGCAAGTGTAGTGGATGTCATTCAGACTATGGCAAGAGATGGCATAAATTGATCCAATAGAAGTAAGAAAGTACTATGACAAGATGATGTGGTAGGGATATCCCATAACCATTAGGTAGAGGGGAGAGAAGATAATTTGATAGTGAAGTCTCCTTTAGTGTACCTGATTAGGTCACATCCTTGTGGGATGCTGCATGTTTTGCTTTTGCCTTTTCTTTAGCTTCCTTTTCTTTCATATTTTGTGCCTCTACATGTTTTTCTTCTACTTTTTCCTTAGCTCAAGCCTTGGATGCAACCTTAACTTGAATTCAGGATACCTCCTCAACCTTTGCTCTGACCATATTTTCAGCCTTAGCATCTACCTCATCCTTAGCTTTGATGTCAGCCTCCACTTTAGCTTTGGCAATAACCTCATATTTTTCCTTAGAAACTTATGCCTCTACCTTGTACTTGACTTCCTCCTCCTTTTGGTGCTATTATTTTATATATTTATCTCATGCCTCTTATTCTATTTGATTTTGTCTCCATATAACTTGCACCTATTCATACTTATGTAGTACCTCTTTGTGGTCCCTTCTCTTCCTTTCAACCTCTACTTCCTTAGCTTTATTTCTTTTGGATTGAGCTTCTTTGACCTTCTTTTTCCTGACCTCAACTTCTTCAGATTTCTTTTGTTTTTCTTCCTCTTTGGTGTGTTATTTTTCTTGTTCTTATTGTGCACATTGGGCTTCTTGAATAGCTTCTTGTTATGTGGCATCTTTCTTCTTTTTATTCTTCTCTAATTTTCTCTTTTTCCTCTCTTCATTCTTCATAACCTCCTCCTCATAATCTAGGTTATCTTGTTTTGCATACATTTCTTATATTATATCTATCATAGTGGTATCTGGAGATCCCTCCATTACATATACATCATCTATTTCCATATCAAATTATGAGTGCTCCAAATATTAGAATTTGATAACCACACCTCTATGCATAAAAATCTTTCTCGACTCAACCAAAGGGATAAATGTATCCATTGTTATCCTCATGCCCTTAGGCTTCATCTGATGGGCACTACTTGTTATGGTTAGCTCTTCAAAAGATACCATACATTATTATATGATGGTTGAAGTCCTTTCTTGATGATGAGTGCATTTTTTATGAATCAATGATCATACCAGTCTCCCTTCCTCTGATAGATATATAATCTATGTAGATGATGAACTAGATTCTAGATATTTTTGGAAAATTTATGCTACAAGTTCACACTGAGCTTATTATTGACCTATAATCACCATAATAATAGAGGGATGAGGTTATGTAATGCCAACCACATAGTCACTATTTACCTTATTCTACACTTGGCAAGTGTACACTACTTAAAAAAAACTCCTTATCCTCCTCTTTATCATAGACCTTTTGGTTGATGTCTTCAATCATACATTGAATAACTTCCTACTCATCAACCCCCAACATTATGAGATTGCAATCACAAGTTATCCTTGGCACATGTGGGTTACCCAACCAAGACTTGATTTTCCTTGATCTCTTTCTAGCCGGTGGTGGTGAGGCTCTCTACACAAGTCCCTTCTATTTGCCTTTTTTGTTATGGGAGAGCTAAAAACTACTATGGTGAGGCCTGTGGTTATGCAACTAGATATGGTTGTTCTTGCTCTTACCCATATTATTGTGCACCTGAAGGGATGGTTCAAATAGGCTATACTGACATTCTGACTAGGGTTCTCTACCTTCATACTTTGGCTTCTACTTCAATCATTGTGATGAAAAAGGGCATTAAAATCATAGTTGGCATGGTCAACTCATGTACCTTGATTTGAATACCATTGTACAACTTGGTTACCAATGCATGTTACCCTAAATATTGTATGAGATCTTATGGAATTCAAGGGTATGGCCTAATCAAAGTTAGAGCCTCATGCTACCATGTGTTAAACCAACCCAATTGCTCATAATATTGCCCTATCTTAGTTTAAGTGATACATGCAAGAGTAGTAGTAGGCCAAAAGTCCACAGTAACATTAACTTGGCCTAGCAAGGACTTCCATTAGGTGAAGCATAACAACAAAACCAGAAATTGATATTGGAAATTTTGTGAGCTACTTGAAAGTACCTTATCAATATTATTGGTAAGATCAAATGTAAGAAACTCAAGATAATTGAAGTTCTAATTTAGGTGTATCATGTGATACATGATATCAATTGCTCTTTTTATTGCCTACTTAGCCTACTTCATTATTTGCCAGAACCTCTTTATAATACACTCTACCATAATACACATTACAAATTCCTCAATGGAGTAAATTGGGGTTCATCTACCTACCCTAAAGGGAAACTTCTCTTGAACAAATGAATGAATTGGTAGTGTTTTGGACTTATATGAAAATAAGGATTTTCTATGATTTGGGAGACCTGTGACTCTCACCATGGTTTGTGTATTGATCTAAATGGTGATATCTTTGTAAAAATGAATATCCCCTTGGTTGTATATGCTTAACAACGAATTCATGAGATTATCTAGTTGCATGAATGTAGGTAACCTGATTATCCTCTCTACATCAAAACCCCAAATTAGATGTTGAAATGCAAGAGCTCCTGCTTGTACACCTGGTTGTGTTAATGGGGAAAAGAGAGTAATTTTGATCATTTCCACAAATTTCAAGGGATCTAGGTCATTGAATTTGATTTGTCAAAGACCTATCCCAATCTTCATTTATGCCTTCTATGAATTTATGAGCAGGATCAACAACTCACTCCTATCCATAACTAAACCTATAATCTGCACCATTTGATTTCTTTGTTCTACCAAAATATGGGTCTCAATTTTTTCACACGAGAGTATAAAGAGAACAAATAGTAGAATAATCTTGTTTGATAAATTTTGTAATGTTTTGGTATTATTTATCCCTTTTATTTTATGGATTTTGGCATCTAATTTACTCTTGCCAACCTCTTTAAATGCACTAACTACCTGTGCATGAGTGTTCTTCCTCATCTTTAATATTTTGGATTTGATAGTGACCTTTTTTGTCTCCCAAATCTTTAATTTACCCCTTATCATATGTTTGATGTGACCATATGTTACTTTTCATAACCACTTTGTTTAATGAATCCACTTGTGGCATCCCAACTCGATCTACCTCAAATAAGATGCAATCTTTCAAAATGGCATATCATTAATGGTCTTGCACAACTGTTAACTATCCTTCTACCATACCTATCTTATTACCACTACTTTCCTAGACTTAATTTGAGCTCAATGTACTTTTTTTACTAGATTACTCCTTATTTTCCATCTTTAACAAATTACAAACAATGACATTTTACATGTTAGACTAACTTATTAAATGCATTTAATATGTTGTACTATACAATTTTTGGGACTTGGTTTTATTTAGAAATATTTTATTCAGACATTAAGTTTGAAGTTTTATTCGTCGAGGAAAGTGTTTGGGACTTATTTATTAGATATTTTGCTTGGAACCTCTTTTTTAGAAACTTTGTGATTTAGGGTTTTTACCCAGAACTTCTTTTTGGAAACTTTGAGCTTTAAGGATTTTGATCGACACTTAATCATCAAATATTTTTTTCAAACATTATTTCAAAGGATTTGGTTTTTTTTGATATTTTGATATGGGAACTTTAAATTTAGAGGATCTTTTTGGATATTTTGTTTAAATGTTATTTCAAAGGATTTATTCTTTGGACATTTTCTATTATCAGATGTTGTGATGTGAGATTAAAGGTGGTAAAGATTAATCCTACAAATATTTATACATCCTAGTAATATGGTTCCCTATAAATCTTTTAGCATAATTCTATCCTGTTATGAGACTGCTTGAATAATTTAGGGTCCTTTCCATCTAGTGCGCATCTTCCCTAGAAATTATTTATACTTGATATCATATAATAACACTACCTCTTCTAGATTAAACTCTTTAGATTTCAAGTTGTGATCATGACATGCCTTATGAATCAGTGTTCAAACAAGTCTTAAAATAATCAATTCATCATTGACTAATACAAAATACATTTCCACTTTAGAAGGTATTTTGTTTATTATTTATGAATATCTCTACACTTTCACTCATATAGCCATAACTTGATTATCCCCCACATGCCAAGGTTATATCAAATCCCTTGAAATAACCTTTGAAATCAACATTGAGGGTATTATAAGGCCCTTCAAGGTATCCCCTAGGAGATACCTTGAAATAAAATTCTAATCATGTGTCTGTTCAAGGTATCTACTAGGAAAACCCTTAAAGTTAATAAAAGACCCTTTAAGATATCTCTTAAAATATATATTAAAGGGCATTGTATTACCTTCATAGGTACATTGAAAGTATCTCCTAGGAGATATATTGCAAACATGCATAAGGTTACCCTTGAAGGTATTACAAGGCCCTTCAAGGCATCTCTTAGGAGATACTTTGAAAAAAATTCCAATCATGTACATATTCGAGGTAGATACTAGGATACCTATCAAAGGTATTACAAGGCCCTTCAAGGTATCTCCTAGGAGATACCTTGAAATAAAATTCCAATTATATGCATGTTCAATGTATCTCTTAAGAGAACCCTTGAAGGTATCTCCTAGGTGATACCTTTCAAACATGTACAAAGGGTACCCTTAAAGGTATTACAATTTACTTCAAGATATCTCCCAATTCTAAATTATCTTAACAACATATTATTCCATAAATAGTCACTTAGATATAATATTTATCATCCCAATGAAATCCAAGCCCCATTATATGAAAGGTTTGTTAATTACAATTAGATTTAGTGGAATGTCTAATTTTTTTTGCTTGTCCATGAAGAATTGACATTGATTGCATTTCCTCACCACTTGATAACAATACAAAAACATAGTCAGCATATAATATCCCTCAAGCATGATCTTCCTTGGTTCTAAGATTTTATAATTTTCACTCAGAAGTGGAATTTTCTTGAAGATGTCATCCAACTACTACCCTCAAGGGAATGGGTTGGCTGAATCAACCAATAAGAATCTCATAAAATTGTGTTTCACTAAAATTTTGCTTTATTTTCTATTTAGAAAGATTAAAACTTGAAAGAAGGGTGATGTTATTAGAACCTTGACTTGGTTTATGCTCCATGATCTAGATGATTATTGATACTCCTCTTTGTCTAGGGAGGATAACATATAGATAATAAATTAATCTAGAAAATGGTAGATTAGTGAGATAATAGGGTGGATTGCTTAGTGTGAGCTAGATACAAGAAGATTCAAGCTTCCTTGGATGTTGTCAATCCACACTTTTAAAACACTTAAGTTATGATAAACTAAAAATAGCTGATTGCATGAATAATAGAGGGCACTGAAATGTAATACAAGAAATGCTAAAAAAGAGATAAATGATTTTGATTAAAAATAGTAATTAATGATTGAATATTAATGCTAAATTACTCAAAATTTATTTATAAAATAAGTTGAAGTTATATGATAAAATAAAAACTCTAAAAGTGGGATTTGGGCATGGGTAGATGGGTCAAATCAACTTGATATTATAAAAATGGACTCACAGTGACTGTCAGTGGTTAGGTGTGACCATCAATGCTTGTTAACCATAGATGGTTAGGTATGACTGTTAGTGGTTATTTGAAATTTGGTTTGGGAAAATATGTCTATTGGGGAGGGTTTTAGAGAGGTTCTAAAAGTGGTGTTTGGGTTGAATGTTGGTTACAAGATAGAAAATAATGCTCAAAGGTATCTAGTTTGGGAGTTGGGTGATTGGGTGATTGGAATAGGCTACGAGTGGTTTTGGGTAGGAGATGAAGTGTCTAGAGTTGTAAAACTCCAAAAAAAGGAATAAAGTTTATATAATGGGAATGACCTAAGCACTAAAATAAATAAAGCTAATTACTAAATCTTGATAAAAACATAGATACTTAGCTTTTAGGTATAACTAGTCTAAGGAATGTTGGGGTTGGATGAATTTATTGAGGATATTAGAGTAATGTAAATAGAGTAATAGTTCCATGGATCAAAATAGTGAGTTATAAAAGCACCCTAAGTCTCTAGCTTGGTTCTTGGTTCATTGGGAAGCTTCTGGATTCACCTGGGAGTAAAAGAATCTTGCACCTAAATGAATCAATCCAACCTCCTCTCCATATATTAATATAATGAAAAGGAAAATTTAAATGAAAGAGTTTAACAAATGGTTTAATAAATATTCTAACATGCATTGATAATGTGAACAATAGACTATAATTAAACTAGTAATCAATGGGTGAGTTACAGTTAACTCCTTCAATCACACACTCCTGAGGCATATTTTTTCATTATGTTAAGTAATTGTCAGTGGTTAAGGTCAACCGTCGATGGTTGAGGGATGACCATTAATGATCAAGGGGACAGTCAAAATTAGCTAAATTTAACCAATTCCATTAATGACTGGTGGTTAATCCCCTAAGAAATGGTCTAAATTTAATAATGTGAGAATTAGTAAATAATCTAACTCAAAGGGGGTCAAAGGGTGGTTTAAAGGTTAATGCAACATCTAGATCTATAGTGTATGGTTTTTTAGTGTCTACATTTTCCTCCTTTTTATTATGTAGTTTGTATCAACAATTTGTGAAACAAAAAACAAAAGGTTGGTAAAAATTTAGAAGACCCAAGTATGGGATTAGGTAATCCCCCTTAAACTTGGAATCAATGAAGTGAAATAGAGTCGGTGGTGGATTTAAAAAGTGGATAAGTGGGTGTTAAGGTTAGTTGGGTGGAATTTAAACATGAATAGGCACACAAAATGTGACTAAGTGAAATATCATAGATCGTGCATAGTCTAGACTCTCATAGTTGAGGTAGGTGGTAAAATAAGGCTAGACTAGAAAGACAAGTGATAAGGTATCTAGGCCACAATGTTAAGCATAGTTGATATGGGTTACTCCTATAAACTAAAGTCTTTTAAGAAAGGTTAATATAATCATTGGTATCCAAAAATTAGATGTGATCCTGAGAAAACAAAAAATGATGTAGGTGGTAAGACTGCAAAGGGTTAGGATCTGAGGCACCTAAATGGTCGGTACATGAAAGTAGTTCAAGTTCATCAAATATGGAAAGGTAATCGATGTAGTTAAAATAACCAAGGCAAAGTTGGATCAAGAAAATAAAGGTGATGGTAAAGGTATCATGAGGTGATCATCAAAAATAGAGGCATACAAGTGGACTAAATGACCAAAATATAAGCTAGTTAGGTAAAAGGGAAGTTAGGATAGGTGGTTTTTTGGGAAAAATATATGGTAGGATGGTAAAGTCCTAGAGGGGTTGACCATCGATGGGTAATGCTCGACCATTGGTAGTCACATAGTGACTGTCGATGGTCAAAATAAAACCCTAAAAAGGTGACCATAAAAGGTTAATGTGGGTTTTATTTTCTCATTTGTAAATTTGACCTATGATATTTTCCATTTTTATCTTGTGTAAAAATTATGGAAACTATGCACCTGGAGTCTCATGTGAGTTGAGTTAGTGAGGATTGACCATGGTTGGACCATGTCAGGTGGAGAGATATCAAGGTGGGATAGGGTAGAGGATATTTATTGAGGATGTAATGAGGTAGGGATAAAACATAGGGCTGAGTGGTGGTAATGGTTTTGAGGGCTCCACCATAATAGGGGATATGTAATGAGGTAAGGGATGTAGTTGAATTGGAAAGTTGTTTTGATTTATTAGTTTAGCTTGGGTAGGTAGGCATTAGAAATTAGAGGGGTTTTGATATTTTTTAAGAATTTATTAGAGGTTTAGAAATTTGTGTTAAGAATGTAGGTTAGATAGTAATAGAGTAGGTGTAGGCTTAATTTTGATGTTTTATTGAGGTTTTTGATAGGTTTAGGTAGGACCTAGGGTTTTAGGGTCACTGGTGATCTATAAATAGTGATTTTTGATGGTCACTTATTGACCATCACTAGTTAATAAGAGACCATCAAATGATCAATGTGTGGACTATCGATAATCCATCACTGAACCATTGATAATCGAGGGTTGATCAATGATGGTTCTATAAGGAACCATCATTGGTTGACACTCAACCATTGGTAGTTGTTATAACATGTGGGAATGGGGTATAACATGGATGAGGAATGGATTGAAGGTTGGGAAGGTATATGAATGAGTTAAGGGTTTAATTAAGATGGTAGATAGGGTAAGGGTTTGGTTGGTGAAGGTAAGAATTTATTTAGGCAGGATTAGGTAAGTGTTGGGTAAATGAGGTGAAATAGGTTAAGGTAGGTGGTAGGGTGAATAGGTAGAATTCATAGGCTATGTGTGAAGGGTAAAGTGAACTAAGATATACATCTATCCTTTTAGGTAAGTTAACATTTATAGATGTAGGACCAAATGCTTCAGCTCCTAGACAAGGTACATAGGTCTATGACAGACTAGGAGTGGGAGCATATGACATTAGTGGGTCTAAGAAGTATGAGATTTTATCAGTATGTGTTGAGAGATGTAGTGATATTGATAGCCCTCATCAAGAGATGATACCTAGCTACCAACACTTTCTAGCTACTAACTAGATATATTACCATCCTACTAGAGGACATTCATTAGATTTTATGGCTAGTAATATGGGGTGAGCTAATAGAGCATATTGGTATTGAAGAGGGAGATACACATATGGATTAGCTTTTCAACATGGACTTTGTTCATGTGTGGTGGCACATGGGAGTCTTCCATTATGTATTTATATATCACATGGATAAGGGAGGGAGATGGTTTGTCATGGTGATGATTATAACCATGACTTGTTATGCACTTCTAGATTCTAGTAGTGGTAGATTTCCCTTTTTATTTCTAAGCATTTGGTAAACATGCTAATGGTCTAGATAATTTTTGCATGGGCCCTAGTTTTACTAGTGTGGATCTATCATAAGCTTTGGGGATACAAGTTACATAGGAGCTATGGAATTATTGTCAACTTTTTGCTACACTACTGGGCATATGAACACATGAAGGTGTTATGATCAGGTGGATTACCATGGTAGACATGGGACCAAGGGGATTTTAGAGTGGGATTCATGAGATGGAGAGGTGACTATGTACTTACAACACTATGGGGAGCAGTATGAGATCTAGAGTGGTACAAGGATAGGTTAGAGGTTATGGTTCATGGGGAGGTCATCTAGAGGTTGTATACTAGATTCCTAGCATGGGTGAGTTATGCTAGGTAGACCTTATCACTATAGAGTTATAGGTGGATTTATAGGATTTGGGAGCATAAGGTAGAGATTATCCCATTTTATAGGGTGAAGAGATAGTTTAGGTTAGTTTAGGGTGTCCCAAGTACTTTCATAATGTATAGGAGACAGGATGCCAAGGTAACACTACCTCTACAACTAGAGGAGATAGAGATCGATAATGAGTTATAATAGTGGTGATAGATATTGATGATGTAGGTGTGACATAGGATTACCTTGTATGGTTTTAGGGTCACTATGTAATGACAGTGTTTAGGGGAGATGGTATATAGTAGGCCCCTGATGTAGACATAGATGGTGTTGGAGACTAGATGGATGTGGATGCCCCTAATAGGTAGGCACTCATCATGGATAGGGATCAAGTGAGGGTGAAACTAACCTCAACATAGGTAGCATTAGTAATGGTGACTATAGAGAGAGATACGACATAGGGCTAGGTAGATATCCTTATGCAGGAGAGGGATATAGCATGAATACAACTAGCATTAGTTACACAAGAGAGGGATATCCTAAGACAAGTAGGAGGGTGGACACTTACATCTATAGGACCATCAAGGACCATCTTTGTGGTGAGGTATGTGGCCATGGTTGATGAGCTCTGATATTAAGAGGCACTAGTCTTTAGATAACTTCTATATGAGCCTTGATATGATGAGTACAGAGCACTAATTACTAGGGGAGAAAACAATGCTATACTAGATCAATGGGTAGATAGAAACTATGGGTGAAAAAATATATCCTAGATATGGATAGGCTCTAGGAGGCACTAGTGCCCTAGGACCTTAGATTCCAATGAGACTACTATTTTTATGTGCTATATGATTTTTATACCAGTCTAGGAGCTGATGCAGTGAGATGTACATATATTTTGAGAGACATGGACATTATGATTATATATGATTATTTTAATTATTATATTATGATGTGATTATGGGTTATGGATGTTTTTTATGGTTATGGATGATTTATTTTATGTTCATGATGTTGCTTATGATGTTATTGGACATGATGATGATGTTATGATTAGCACTTCTCTCATGATTAGATGTGTTCTTTGTTAAAAATGTGAATGTTTTAAATTAATGAATCTATGTTTCCTTATCTAGATAGACATGTGATGGATGGCATATGTGGATGACTCATTTATTTATAAAATAGATGATTAAAAGGTTATAGATGTGAAAAATTGTTATGATTAGTTGGTGTGATTGGTTATAAGGGTGAAATGATGTTTGATGTATGAGATGGTTAATTCATTAAAAAATTATGATTAAAAACACTTAAATAAATAAGGTAAGAAGGAAATTAAAAAAACACTCATTTAATTAGATGAAGGTTGATTAATCTTAAAAACACATAGATTAAGTTTGGATAACAAAACCATATGTGAAAAGAGACAAGAAAAGATAAAACAATCAAAAGATAAACATATCAATGAATGTAGCAACAAGTAGGTATGAGAAAGGGGAAGGAGACACAATGCTCATTCATTGGTGAGGACCAAAACCAAAGGAAGATAAGATCAACTTATGAACATAATCCCTTCACATGCTTCACATCATTATTCATTGGTTGGTTAAAAAGTTTTATGATCATTTAGTGTCAAGTAAACTCAAAATCCTTTATTTTATAGAGGGTATAAAGGGGAAATGGATGATAAATGAGCCTTTATGTGAGGTTAGCTTGCATCTTCTATAGGTTGACAAAGAACCAGTATAAACAAATCTAAGTCATAAATGGTGTAGGTTGATGATGTAGTAAGTCTACTCATGAAATCTGATTACAGCTTCCAAATAATGGGTCTTTTGATATTTTTGCTATTGCTTTGAAATGTTTTAGGGAAGTTGATCGATATGAAAATCCTCCAAAAAATTGTTTTCTTTGGCAAATTCTTTAATTATCCATCTTTCAAGGGAGTGGTCTAAGTTTTTGAGATTTATTTTAAGATTTTTTATAGTTTGTCCTTCAAGGGAATAGTCTACCTTACATTTAATAATTTTGATTGGTTTTGGAAGTCATTCTTTAAGGGTTCAGTATGTTATTACTAGAGATGACCCATAGGATATATGACTTTTAATGTTCTTGATTTTTATGACATAGACTTGTTTATATAATCTTAAAGGCTTACCTTTATGAAGGCAAAACTAAAGCACAAGAAGGTTGAAATGGTGGTTAAGATGATTATTTTAAAGACAATGACCATGGGATCCCATCTTATTAGGGATGAAAAATATCCATGAGAATCTAGCCATGGGTAGAGCCATGGTACCCATATTTAGGATTAAGGCTATAACTATGATAGATAATCACATGATTCTATTATGTAATCGATTGTCCTCAAAATGAGGAGAGTAAAGGGGAAAATATCATAAAATAAGGGATGAGCTTAAGTTAGATAGTAGGTGATTTTGATCTGATTTAACAAAAGAAAGGAGGTAGATTTTAAGTATTGAGAGGCTTAGGTTCTGATTTCCCTTTAAGAGAGGATAACTGATAAAATCTTGATCCATACTTATGCATTATGATATAAGGTCCAATCCAACTGAAATCAAACTTTCTCCATTTACTCTTTTTCATATTGATTACATGTTGATTTTCCTTAAAGATGAGGTTTTTGATATTGAATTATCATTCTCTTAGTTGTTTTTTATAAGCATGTTTGATTTGTTCTTGATAGACATGAAGATGGTTCAGCATAGTCAAATGATGCTTGTCAAGTAGTTCAAGTTGGGATAAACATTCCTAATGATAATTTCCCTTAGAAATGATATCCTATAGAGATATGTAAAGAGAGGGAAATTAGAATTTGAGAGTTAAGACATCCTATACTCCAAAGATGAGAGAGAAAGGGGTATAACCTATAGGGGTTCAAATGCTAGTATGATATGCCCATAAGGTGAAAAATATGCATAAATTCCAATCTCTATTGGATGCATTAACCATTTTAGTTCATATTTTGTTAAGGGTTTTGTTATAAGCTTTAGCCTATCCATTAGCTTGTAGACAATAAGGTGAGGAGAAACTTAACTTAATGCCAAATTCATCACAAAGACCTTAGACTCTTTGATTTTTAAAATATTTACCATTATCGATGATTATTTTGAGGAACACTAAAATGATAGATAATGTGATGGTTAATAAAATTGATAATATTTTCAACTTTAGTTGAAACAAGAGGAATAACCTTCACCTATTTGGTGAAATATTCAGTCACAATGATGATAAAATGATGTCACTATGAAGAATGGGGGTTAATTTCACCAATAAGATCCAATTACCATTATGAAAAGGGCCAAAAATCCTTGTATACTTAGAGGCTGTGACTAGGTGTGTGGTGTAAAATGGTATGTTTCTGAAATTTAACACAATTCTTCACATAATCACAATAGTCCTGATTGAGGGGGGCCAATAGTAGCCAAGGTAGAGGATACATTTAATGATAACTAGACCACTAAAATGTCCTCCACAAATCTCATCATGTGTTTCCCTGATAGTATGAGAGGCTTCATGGTTACATAGGCAATGGAAGAGGTGACCATCAAAGCTATGTTTATAAAGAATTCTTCCTAGTATGGTATAACAAGAGGTACTCTAAATATATGTTCTTCTACCATTCCTAGAAATATTAGAGGGAATGATGCCTAGGTTGATATATTCAAAGATCTACTTATACCAAATATCAGATGGGGCCTCTTCCACACTACAAATGGAAGGAAGGCTTGATTTGGTATAAGAAGTCTAGGGAAGATGATGGATAATGATTACTAGAATTAGAAGGCATGGATAGGATCTGGGAAGTGAGAGAATCCATTGTATTAGTGAACTTATTCATAGATCATGGAGTGGCTTAGATAAGGTAGTGATCAAATGACATCAATAACATATCGACTAGTTATTTATACTATTATAGAACATCATTTTCACCATTTTCACACTAGTAAGAGCCATTTATTTAATTGAACATGAGCTGGGAGTCACCAAAGATGCTGATAGTTTTGATTACCAAGGCTAAATTAGTTAGAGACCTATCACTAGGGCTTTATACTAAGCTATGTTGTTGGTACAATCAAAATCATTCTTGAAAGATAAGGGAAGAGGTTCACCATCAAGGGGGATGAGAATGATACCATCACTCCCACCATGTTGACACTTTAATCCATCTAAGAACATGGTCATTTGAAAGGTGATATTCTCCTGAGAAAGAGTCACAATGAACTTATCAGGAAAATCAAGAGGATAAGGTTATTTATCTACTAAAGGTGATTTGACCAATTGGTCAGTGATGACTTTCCCTTTAATTAACTTTTGCTAGAGTAAATCAAGATTAAACTTAACTAAAGTCATGATCCATTTAACAATACACTAGTTTTGGTATGGCTTGGAATGCATATACTTGAGCATGTTGGTGTTGGTTATGATATAGGTCTTGTGGTTGAGAAGGTACTGGTGGAGTTTAGAATCCATGAAGACCAAGGTGAGGCAAAGTTTTTTAATATGGGTGTACTAAGTTTCATACTCTATAAGCATTTGACTTATATAGTAGACATATTTATCTTTATGTAGCTCATCTTGATGTGTAAGAATTACCCCTAAAGAGTGGTTAGTGGTGGAAATGTATAGGTAGAAAGGTTGATCCTCTTTCGAAGGAACGATAATGGGTGGAGAAAGAAGGTACTCCTTAAGGGAATCAAAGGCCTTTTGACATTCCTTATTCCAATTAAAATATATATCTTTTTTATAAGGTGGTGAAAGGTTTGCATCTATCAAATAGCTCAGAGATGAAGCATCAAATGGATTGAATCTTCCCCTACAAAATATTGATTTGCTTAAGGTTGGCTAGAGGAGGCATATTAAGGATCACCTTAATCTTAGCAAGATTGACTTTGATTCTATGAAGAGAGACAATGAAGCTAAGGAGATTTCTTGACAAGACCCCAAAGATACATTTATTCAAGTTAAGGTGGACATAGTAATGGAAGAGGCACTCAAAGATAACCTTAAGAACTACTAAATGATTGTTACAACATTTAGATTTCCCAAGAAGGTCATCTATGTAATCCTCTATGATTTTATGAATAAGGTCATAGAAGATATAGGTCATGACACATTAGTAGGTTACACCAACATTTTCAAACCAAAAGGCATGACCCTATAGCAGAAGGTTATCCATGGGGTGATAAAATTAGTTTTATGTTGGTCTTTAGGGGTAATCAAGATCTGATTATAACCTAAGAAACCATCCATAAGAGATAACATCTCATGGCTGGCTATAAGATCAACAAGCTGGTCAATACTTGGCAAAGGGAAGTCATCTTTTGGACAAACAAGGTTAAGATCATGGAAATCCATGCAAATGTGAAGTCCCCTATTGATTTGGTGATAGGGATGACATTCAAGACCCATTGGGGATAATCAATGGGTTGGATGAAATTCATAGATAGTAGGCATTGAAGATCTCTTTGAAAAGAAGGGCTATACAAGGGTGCATCCAATGAAGCTTCTACTTGACAGGATTAACATCATGGGTAGTAACGATATTATGGATGGTGATGGAAGGGTTGATTCCTAACATGTCACTATAAGACCAAGCAAATTCTATGCTATGATATTATAAGGAGAGGAAATCTTGGCTCTCTAAGGAATCTATCAATTGTCTAGTTTTGACAATGCATGGGTTATCTTGAGAACCCAAGTTAACATCCATGGTGGAATCATTCAACATGGTTAAAGTCTTAGGAGGGAGATATTTGTGGATAAAGGAATCTTGTGCACCAAGATAGGCAAGATGGGAATTATTAGCCTGACACTTAATGATATTAATAGTAGGAGAGTCATGTTCTACCATCTCAAGATGAGTCAAAGGAATGGTTATGGTTTCCCTATCCTTTTGATAAGTCAAGGGTCCTAAGCTAATCATGTTGAAAAAAAAAGTCAGGGGGGATGATTTCAAGATCCTTAAATTTTGATGGTGAAGGGGTTGGTGAGGATGGAACTTCCTCTTTAATGATGGTAATGGATGGATAACTAGTTGGGTCTTCAGGTAGAATGAATTTGAGACTAAATCTCTCAAGAGGATTTTGGGTCTTACATAGAAATAACTCATGTGGTATATGTTTATAATACCCTAGACTGAATCCCTTCCAATCATACCTATGGATATATGTCTTTGTAAACTCTAGTTTATCCAAATATGAGAAATCAAACATGAATGGTGTTGATGTAGTGGATTTCACTTGGGGCAAGATGCCTAGCTCCTGCCCTTCCACACGCAATAATGGAAACTCCCCTCTCACCTATGGGACTAACGAAGCTGGAGGGGAGAGTCTCTAGATGAGGGCTAGCTCCCTCTGATGTATCTTTTAGGCCTTGGTTTCTCCTATTGATAACAAATAAAATGAAAAAAAAGGGGCGGATGAAAAGGGAGAGAGATGCTAAAAATATAACCTAAGTCTAAAAAATGAAAAGGTGATACACCAAAAAAGTTAACCCACCCAGCCCAAACATACACTTTTCACTAGGAAGAAATGCCCATACACTTCATCTAAAGTCAAAAATTCTTCTGCAACAGTCAGCTAGGGGTCTATGGAAGTACAAGGAGGAAGGAACTAGCAAAGGTGTTCTGCGACACACTTTGATAGCCTATTCATAGGCACCTATATTCTTTCTATAGACACTTCTGGTAGACCTACAGAAAGGAGACTTCATAATGCACTAGACATGTTGGAGTAGTTCTATGAAAAGCATAAAAAATAATGACTTAACACAAAAGAAAACATAGACATATGCATGAGTGCAAGTCCAGATGGAGGTAAAAATGCTAAGTCTTGATTGAAGGTAAAATTTGGTAGAGCTCTGCCTTACAAGCTCGAGAGATTTTTGGGGCAGAGTTTTGCCTTAAGGCTAAGAGAGTGGATCCCTTCTCAAAATGAGAAGTTTACAATTTATAGAGGAAGAAAAAGGCCATTTTGGTGCCCTTTTACAAGTGACCCATGTGCCTTCTGAGCATTGGGAAGAGGAAGCCACTCGAAGATAATGTTGTGTCAGCCCCTGTCATGATTCAAAATTATGGGATGTGTTGTTTGTCTAATCATCAATGCAAAATGAATAAAAATGGTTCTCACCATTCACTATTTTCACCTCTTGATGATTGTATGATAGGTACTGTGTCAACCACTAGAATAACTCCTTGAATCGACACTTTCTCGCACCACTTGGATCACTTTGTCTATTGTTGTGCTTGGCTACTTTGCCTCCTCTGGCTCCTTTAGCTCTTAGCTGAGAGTGCATCTACTTCTGACACATGTCACAGTCTACTACTTGGACACTTAGAAGACACTTTAAAACATAGATGTTGACACGTGGTGGCTTCTACCAAGCTGATGATGGGATACGTGGCAGCATTTGCTTAACTTAGAGGGTCCTTTGAGAGTCAAGTGGAATTTAACACATGGCCACTTCCACTTACTCTTAAGAGAAACTTACCATTGAAGCTTAAGAGAGACTCGAGGCCTTAGGTGTAGACACTTGTCACACTCCACTAAGGTAGGAAAGGACACATGGTGGCATTTTCTCACCTTTGAGGGTCCCTTGAGAGTTAGGTGGAAGTTGACACGTGGCCACTTCTGCTTACTCTTGAGAGAAACTTACCATTAAAGCTTAAGAGAGACCCAAGGCCTCAGATGCAGACACTTGTCACACTCCATTGAGGTAGGCAAGGACACGTGGTGGCATCCACTCACCTTTGAGGGTCCCTTAAGGGTCACATAGAGCATTTTGAGATTTCTATGGAAGGTGACATGTGGCCGCTTTTGCAGAGCCTTTAGCTGCCTTTGGAAACTTTTGAGACTCATTTGATTCCTACAAATAGTGACACTTAACATGCTCTGCATAGTCTTTAGTAACTCATTTGAGCCCACCATAGTCTTCTTTGAAGCCAATAGGAGAAACCCATAGATGTTGACACTTGGCAACTTCCGCTGCACTTTGAGAGAGGCTTATCTTTAAAGCTTAAAAGAAACCCAAAGCCTCAAACATAGACACTTGTCGCACTCCACTAAGATAGGTGAGGACACATGGTAGCATCTACTTATTTTTAGGGTCCTTTGAGAGTCATGTAGAAGTTGACACATGGTCGCTTCCACTTATTCCTTCCCTTTGATGGTTCCTCTACTACAAATTTGACGTTTATGCACCTATCATTATTTAGTTTTGCCATTAAACTATTTTTTTATTGAACCTCACCATAGAACTTGTTTCTCTATTGAACCTCACTACTGAACTTGCCATTGAATTGAAGCGATGAACTTGTGCAACCTGAAATTGACTAGTTTCAAATAGCAAGGGAAGAAGGGGACTGATTTTGGCCTGCAAGGCCAAAATGGTCAACAAATAGGTGACTCCTAGGGGAAGCATTCCTGCTATGCTTAGAGACTAGTTGCCTTCTAGTCCATTGGGCACAGAGTCAGATGCAGCTTTGAATAAAGGTTAGCAATAGCCCCAAAGATTAAAGAATCAATCATGAGCCTTTTATCCCAAATAAAAGGGAAAACACACACAAGACTAAAAACACTACTTGTGCAAACTACACTAAGGGAAAGCAGGAAAATAAACTAAAAGCAAACTACTATGTACAACTAACCAGGTACATCTACTTCCCTCCTAGACCAAAGGGAAAATTTCTTAAGTCCCCTTCCTGGCAAGAAGACTTATGGTGCCAGATAAGTGGGCGAATGAAAAGGAGAGTTGGTGACCTGCTCCTCTTACTTGTCACCTTGGTTGGCTTGCATCTGAGTGGATCAAAATCAAACATGCTCCTAATATATGTGTACTTTGCTTGTTCTTGGAAGCTTTTTAAATGCTGGTCCTTCATATTGGTGCATTTCACTAAGAAAACAATGGTTGTTGGCTCTTCACCATAAACCTTTTGACACGTATAGCTCCCTTACAGTGCATCATGGTCTGACCTATTTCCTTCTACTTCATTGTAGACTCTGTCAGACTCATCCCCTACTTCCTCTTGGCCTTCTTAAAGAAGGATGACTATGGTGATGTCTAAAATGGAATCACAAACTGATTGCTCATCCCATAGAACATCACCTCTTTGTTCAAGGATCTCTTCTTCAATCTCTTCTTCAAGGATTTCCTTAAGGAAGACCAGCCTCTCATTTTCCTCCTCAAAGATAAAAATTTCTAGATGTTCAAAGATACCATCTGGTCCTCCTCCAATTTAGGCTCCTTTGTGTAGTCATCCTCCTCATCAAATCAACAAGGAAGTTCATCAAACAAAGGGGGAGAGAGCTCACCATGCTTAAGTTCCTCTTCGTATTGATGGAACATCTGCATGTATGCATGCCCTGTGTCTTCTCCATTGCTGATGAGGTCTTTAAAAGGAGCCTCCATGATGATTCTACCTTCGTTGTCACTCATGATATCCCCTTGGGAAACTACAAATTATATATTTTGCTCCTCACTTGCCTCTTGCAAAATAGGTTCCTCCTTGAGAAGGGATGAAGTGGGAAGCTAATGATTGAACCCATGTGAAAGAGGAGGCAGTCCTTGAGCTAGAATCAAATGATTCTCCTCTTTCCACTTGGTCAACACTTCATCTATATCAGGTGTGGCCTGATAGCTCTCTTGGAGGTGTGTGGACGGGCTATGTTCAGATAGGTTCATCACATGTTGGTTGAGGAAACTTGCTTGGGACTCCAACTCTGCAATTCTCCTAGCTATATCTTCTTAAAGGAGCCTTTTTTAGAGATCACTAGCATTATTCTCTTCAAGGCTCTGGATTGGTTCCTAGCATTCCTTCTTCTAACTTGGAATCTGCACATCATGTTGAAAGACTTGGGGAGGTTAAGGAATGCTAGGAAGAGACTGTTGATGCACTGGAAGAGTCTTTGGAAGAGGGATGTGCTATCTCATGGTATTCCCCCCAATGGAAGACTCACAATATAGGGAATTGAGAAGATTTGTCTCCATGGGGGGCTGCTCTAATGCCCTTTGATGTTGGAAATCTAGGCGCACAGGATTGAGATCAGATGCATCAGATGAGCTGGAGTGAGAAAGTGTTATCTGATAGAAAGGATTTGGTGCACAAGAGGCAACTTTATTCAGAATGGGAGGGGGCACACAAGGCTGACTACCTTGAATAAATGGATTTATCCATTTTTATACCTCCTCCTCTATGGATTGCAATGCCTGAGCTTGCCTAAACAAACACTCCTCTTTATACATCAGCTCCTGCTGATATTTGTATTGCTCCTCTAGTCTACCAATCTCCATCGTCTGCTTCTCAAACTCCAAGGCCACTTCCCTTATCGTTGCAGGGCAACTAGGAGGGCTTCTTGGGGAGATGCCATAAAAAGGCTGAGCTTGATCAAAATTATAAGAAGGAAAACAAGGTCCATGATTTTGTGCAGAGGGATTATACATACAAAAGTGATTTCTTAATGGCACTAAGGCTACTTAACCAACTGATTCAACTTGAAGTTGCCATTGGTGTTGATGAAAGCCTCAAAAGGCTGGTTGGTTGAAGAACACACCCAAAATTCTTTAACTCTTTAGACAAAACTTGTCCTAGTTGGTCCCACCAGGTGTGGCAAAAAATTGTTGACACAGTGGATTACACCCAGGGCAGGATGCCTAGCTCCAGCCCTTCCACATGTAATAATGGAAACTCCCCTCTCACCTATGGGATTGGTGAAGCTAGAGGGGAGAGTCTCTAGATGAGGGCTAGCTCCCTCTGATGTATCTTTTAGGCCCTAGTTTTTCCTATTGCTAACAAATAAAATGAAAAAAAGGGGGGGATGAAAAGGGAGAGAGAGATGCTAAAAATAGAACTTAAGTCTAAAAAATGAAAAGGTGATACACTGAAAAAGTTGAACCACCCAGCCCAAACATACACTTTTCACCAGGAAGAAATGCCCATACACTTCATCTGAAGTTAGAAGTTCTTCTACAACAATCAGCTAGGGGTCTATGGAAGTACAGGGAGGAAGGAACTAGTAAAGTTGTTCTGAGACACACTTTGATAGCCTATTCAAAATCACCTATATTCTTTTTGTAGACACTTTTGACAGACCTACAGAAAGGAGACTTCACAATGCACT
This sequence comes from Torreya grandis, assembly GCA_037957365.1. Lineage (NCBI taxonomy): Eukaryota > Viridiplantae > Streptophyta > Pinopsida > Cupressales > Taxaceae > Torreya > Torreya grandis. The sequence continues at coordinate 1,895,223 of JARHVA010001211.1, read as the reverse complement.
GGACATGCTGGAGTCATTCTGTGAAAAGCATAAAAAACAATGACTTAACATAAAATAAAACATAGACATATGCATGAGTGCAAGTCTAGATGGAGGTAAAAATGCTAAGTCTTGATTGAAGGTAAAATCTGACAGAGCTCTGCCTTATAAGCCTAAGAGATTTTTGGGGTAGAGTTTTGCCTTAAGGTTAAGAGAGTGGATCCCTTCTTAGAATGAGAAGTTTAAAATTTATAGAGGAAGAAAAAGGCCATTTTGGTGCCCTTTTACAAGTGACCCATGTGCCATCTGAGCATTGGGAAGAGGAAGCCACTCAAAGATAATGCTGTGTCGGCCCCTGTCATGATTCAAAATTATGGGCCACGCCGTTTTTTTGCTCATCAATGCAAAATGAAGAAAAATGGGTCATGCCATTCACTGTTTGCACCTCTTGATGATCATATGGCAAGTACTATGTCAACCACTAGAATAACTCCTTGAATCGACACTTTCTCACACCACTTGGGATCACTTTGTCTATTTCTGTGCTTGGCAACTTTGCCTCCTCTAGCTCCTTTAGCTCTTAGCTGAGAGCACATCCGCTTCTAACACATGTCATAGTCTGCTACTTGGACACTTAGAAGATACTTTGAAATGTAGATGTTGACACGTGGTGGCTTCCATCAAGCTGATGATGGGATACGTGGTAGCATCTGCTTAACTTAGAGGGTCCTTTAAGAGTCAGGAAAAAGTTGACACGTGGCCGCTTCTGCTTACTCTTGAGAGAAACTTACCATTGAAGCTTAAGAGAGACTTGAGGCCTCAGATGCAGATACTTGTCACACTCTGTTGAGGTAGGCAAGGACACGTGGTGGCATCTACTCACCTTTGAGGATCCCTTGAGAGTTAGGAAAAAGTTGACATGTGGCTGCTTCCACTTACTCTTGAGAGAAACTTACCATTGAAGCTTAAGAAAGACTTGAGGCCTTAGATGCAGCCACTTGTCATACTCCACTGAGGTAGGCAAGGACATGTGGTGGCATTTGCTCACCTTTGAGGATCCTTTGAGGGTCACGTGGAGCATTTTGATATTTCTATGGAAGGTGACACATGGCCACTTTCGTAGAGCCTTTAGCTACCTTTGGAAACCTTCGGGACTCATTTGATTCCTATGGATAGTGACAATCGACATGCTCTGCATAGTCTTTAGTAACTCATTCAGGCCCACCATAGTCTTCTTTGAAGCCAATAGGAGAAACCCATGGATGTTGACACTTGGTAGCTTCTACTACACTTTGAGAGAGGCTTATCTTTAAAGCTTAAAAGAAACTCGAAGCCTCAAACCTAGACACTTGTCACACTCTATTGAGACGAGCGAGGACATGTGGTAGTATCCACTTACTTTTAGGGTCCTTTGAGAGTCACATGGAAGTTGACACATGGTTGCTTCTACTTATTCCTTCCCTTTAATGATTCCTCTGCTGGGAAATTTGATGTTTGCACCCCTGTCATTATTAAGCTTTGTCATTAAACTATTTCTCCATTGAACCTCGCAATTGAACTTGTCATTGAACTGAAGCGATGAACTCGTGCAACCTAAAATTGATTGGCTTTGAATAGCAAGGGAAGAAGGGGACTGATTTTGGCTTTTAGGGCCAAAATGGTCAACAAATGGCTAAGGAGAAGAGGAGGTAGAAAGTAGTTGATCAAGTCCCCCATAGACAAGATTAGTTTGGAGATTTGGAGGCTAAAATGAATAATGGCTCCAATATTGGAATCATAACTGGGATTTTGGTCAAGGTTCCCATACTCTTAGGGAGTAGGTAAGGCATCCAAGGTTAAAAGGTGATACTCCCCAAGTGAGAGATGTTAGAATGTTGATTCCAAGGGGTCCTTCATGGGGATTTGGGTAGAATGGATAGATGAGCCAGTTGAGGCTTGGTTGATGGAAGAGATGAAGTTATATTTGGTTGGTGAAGGTTTGGTTGATACATCATGTTACATGATGTAAAATTACTTGGGTCAGCTTGTATGGTAACTACTTGACATTCATGCTCAAACTTTATGCACCGATGTAAGGTAGATGACACATAATTCATGGAATAGATCCAAGGGTGTCCAAGTAAAATGTTGTAATAAAACTCACCTTATACTATGTAGAAGAGCTTAGGAAGTGTGCAAGGTCCTAATGAATGTGGATTATGATGGTTCTTAGAGTTGTTGCCATAATGTCATTAAAATAACATAGCACCATTGTGGTTTTCGACATAATGTTCTCCATCAATTTCAGCTAGTCATATGCATAGGAGGAAATAATGTTGATGATAACCCCTCCATCAATCATAACCCTCTTGATGTGGGTTTGGTTGATGTATGTAGTAATGAAGAGGGGAGGATTTAGATTATGGGGATGAACAAAGGGTATTTCCTAATCCTTAAAGGTAACAAGGGTGGAAAGCTGAAGAGCTCTAACAAAGGTTGTTATAGGTTGTGGATCTTCTAGTTGAACCTCTATGGAATACAAAGCCTCTATCATCACCTAAAAGTGATGGGGTGATGTATTTATTAGTTCATATAAATTCATCTTCACTAGTTTTTGGTGAATTTGATTTAGAATTACTATTTGGATTGACTCAGAAGGGTGGGATTGGGAATCACCCAAGATGGACACCTTGGGTTTGGGTGAAGGTGAAGGTGTTTGGGTTTGGTTGGGTGATTGGGTGATGGAATAATGGTATGCCTATAGAATAGACACCTTTGCCTTCCCCTTATCCTTTTATTAGGATTGTGATCATGTGACCACATGGATGGTATGGATTTAGAGAAGAGTTGGGCTAGAGGACTGCTTCAGTTCCTCCTCACTCTTAGATGAGAGTGTAGTAGTAGGTAAGTGTTGGGTGGTTACTTTTGGTTCTTAGATTATTAGTGGGATTATGAGAGGTTCATCTGATAATAGGTCATCCTCATCACATAGTTGATGGATTAGGACTTGGATAACTTTACAGTTCTTTGTATCATGCCTAGGTGTTCTATGGTATGGGTATACCATATTATCATTAAACCAAGATGGTTTAGGACTATGGGGTTTGAATGGTTTTATGGGTGGAAAGGCCAATAAAGAGGATTATAATAACCTTTTCAAGATGGTTGAGTAATACTCAAGCAATGATGGTAAGGGAGTGGAGGTTTTGGATTTGATAGTTGGGGTGGAAACCTTTTTAAGAGTGGGTTGGGTACTAGGAGATTTTTTTGGGGGGGATTTTCTTGGTAGGCGGTTTTGGAATAGATTGATTAGGGTTTAATGGTTTGGAGGTGGAAGGCTTAGAGGTAGAATATTTGGAGATAGATGGTTGAGAGGTAGAAGGTTTATAGGTAGATGGTTAGGATATAGATGGTTTGGTTATGAATGGTTTGGTGAAGATGGGTGAAGTTGTAACTAGGAGTAGAGGTTGGATTTGCTATTTCTTGGGAAGATGAATCCTCTTAACAAAGGTAGAGGGGTGAGGTCCTAAGATAGAAGAAGGATGCAGTCCTAAACAAAGAAGACAAGGTAGAAATGGGAGGCAAAGTTTTGATTTTGGGGATCCTAGACTGGCTCCACTTTTTTGATTGGTTTAACTTGGAGTTTCTTTGGTGGGATTGGTGGAGTTAAATCCAACTATAATGGTGGGTGAGTAAGGCTCTAAGTAAGGAAAATGCCTAGGTTTTTTTTGGGATTGGTTGGAATGGTAGAAGGTAACTTGACTACTTTGGGTGGAGTTGGTTTGGATGGTTCAACTATGGTTTATGAGGTAGACATTTTTGATGATTTGGCTAGGATGATGGTGGGTTAAATAGTGGAATTAGAAACTTGGGTAGATAAAGTTATGATTGAGGTCTCTTACTTGGTTGGATAAGGAAGCCCAAGATGGTGCCAAAATGTGGCCCAATCCACATTAGGTTGGGATAGGAACTCCAAGTTTTGACCCAATCTAGATAAAGGCTTATATATGGGTTTGGTTATTTTGATATTGAACTCAAAGGATAATCCCATGGGTTGAGAGTGGGTAGAGGTTACCTTGTCTTTTTCCTTAATCAAAATCTCTAAGGTTTTGGAAGGTGATTCCTCCATGGGAGGGGTAGGTAAGGTGACCTCTTCTTTAGAAATGCTTTCGAAAGGAAGAGTGGATTGTTTTATGATGGAAGAGAAAGGTATGGTGATAATGGTTGCCTCCTTTGGTATGTCTTCCAAAGGAGAGGTTGATAATTCCACTACCTCAAAAAGTGGAGAAAGGGGAATAGTTTTCCTTTGTTTTGGTTTCCAAAGGAATATAAGGTGCTTCCACTACCTAAATAAGTGGAGGGGAAGAATAAGTGATTTAGGAAATGGTTTCCTCAACAATGAGTTCACTAAGAACCACATTAACAGTATGGACCTCATGGTTGTAAGAGGATTCTGCTTTATTGTTTCATTATTCAGATAAGGGGTGTTGGGGAATGGTTGACTAAAAATATCAAGTGACAGATTTGGGGGTTCATTGGGGTTATCCAACATGATTTTCCCCTTTTAAATCAATCCTTGGATAATGCTTTTAAAAGTATTAAATCTACTAACATCATGTCCAATGACACAGTGGTAACCACACAATTTATTCTCCTGATATGATCTGAGTATAGGATGGGAGGAATCAAATTGTTGTGGGATTTTAATTAGAGGAAGTTGTATGATATTTGTTTTTAAAAAAAATCCAATACTAAATAATATGACTCCCCTAGTGGAGTATATTGATTTTTGGTGTTATAGTTTTGGTTTAGGGTATTTTGGTTGGAAGAATTAGAAGAATTGGGTTGGTTAACAACCGAAGGAAGGATGGTTTTAAGGACAATTGCATTCATAGTTCCCTTGGTTTTGGTGCTGGTGTTGGATTAGTTGGTGGTTTTGAAGGAAGAAGTTTCATTTGACTTGAAACTAGAGTTCCTTTTTCTCAATTTTAGCTTCCCCTCATCAATGGCTCTAATCTCTAATTTACATGCCATGATGAAAGCGTCATCAAAAGGTATTGAAAGTCTAAACCTATAAAGTGGAGGAAATATGTTTGGCACAATCCCAAGAGAAAAGATCAATTAGCTCAGGTTGGGTCAAAGATAAAGATATTTGGTTTATCAAATCTCTCCAATGGGCTATAAAATCAACAATTGGCTTAGCCTCAAATTGCCAAATGAAGTAGAGGTCAGTGATGGAAAATTTATTAGATATATTTATGAAAAAATGATCTAAGAAGGTTTTAGATAATTAGGCAAAAGAAAATAGGGATTGTTTGGTAATAACACTGTACCAATATAATGCCAGACTAGATAGGGATATGGGAAAGATATAAAGGAGACCATCATCATAAGAAATCAAATAGCAAGAGTGTCTAAATGCTTGAAGATGTTACTAAGGATCTTCTTTGCTCAAAATTTTGAAAATTTTGAGGAGGATAAGGTTTGATTGGGATGGATGGATAAATTGATTTGTTGTAAATTTGATTATACGATAAGAGGTTATGGGAACTAGAAATAGATGACTCCAAATTGGTCATCTTGTCTATTAACATCTTAACTAGATTAGTTTGTGGTTATGCATTCCCATAGTTGTATAATATGTTCTATTAGGGTTGGGTATGTACAACATATAAAAAGATAGTGGAAGGTTGAGGGGATGCCACATATTGGTATGTGGACATGGATGGTTGGGAAGATGTCATGTATGGGTAAGTGGATATAGGAGGTTAGGTAGAAGGTGGAGCCATATACCCTTGTAGGTTAGGAATATAGCTTGGGTTGGGTACAATGGGCACTTATTGAGGAATTTATATGGGTTGGGTTTGAGGTATGGTTGGGTTGATAAGCTGAGAATGGGTGGTAACCTTGGTACTAATGGTTGGAAGGATAAAATGTATGGAAACCACTAAGCTTTGGAATGGAGTGGAGGTTGGTGGGTTGAAGATAATAGGAATGATGGAAACACTAATAGAGGGTACTCCAATGGTAAGTGAAGTAGAGGTGACCACAGGTTGGTTTTCTCCTATACTAGAAGAGTTATTTGTTGAGGTGGAAAGAGTTTGGCTATTGGTTGGTTGGATGGGTTGGTTTTGGATGGTGGTATTGGAGGGATTATTGGTAGAAGGAGATGCTTAGGTGACTAAGGGTTGGGTGGAAATGGTGTCAATAAAGGTATTAACCATAAGATGGGATGGCATACCATAGGGTGGATCAATATATGTAACCGAAGTGGGGGTATGGTAAGACATGGTGTTAAGGTAGTGTTGAAGGGATATGGGGTTATTATCCAAAAAGGTGGCAAAATATGTATCACCTTGATCAACCATTTGAGGGATACTAAGACTTATAGAAGGATGGGGAGAACCTTCTATATTTGAAACGTACTCTATGGATGAAAAAAAAGAGGAAGATGGGTGGTTAGGAGGTGTATCTTAATTTGTTTGGTTTCTTAGTTGTCTTATAAATGCCATGCAAAAGAGGAGGAAAGAAAGGAAAAAGTGATCTCACAAACTCAAAATAGAAGTAACCAAAATAAAAAGATCTCAAATAAAACAAATATACACTAAAGTAGGTTTAAATCCTATAATACCTTTTATCTCTCTTTAGGCTTATGCATCAATTTTAAGGATTTTATGAAGACCAATTTGGGCTTATAGAGTGGGTACTAGAAGAAGATGTCTAACGATGGTTTTAGGTAGTTAAAGGCTCTCAGGATTTATACTAGAACTTGGTACATGGCTTGATATAGGGTCCTAGCCCCTCATTTCACACACTACAGTGATAAGGGTTTCAAGTGCTTAGCCAGAATATATTGAGTTACTAGAGATTATACTTAGCCAACATACTGAGTTGGTTCTCCCCTTGGTGATGAAATCTAAGTAGGATAGCTGAAGAAAGGTGACCTAGGTAATGAAATCCTAGTTGGGCCTTATGTCAATGTTTTGATGTTTGATTGAATGTGTGGTTTGGTATTATGTGTGTGATAATAAGTGAGACTATGATTAATTTACTTGATTAAATTAAGCTATGTGAGATAATTAATACAAGTAAACAATAGATGCAAAAGTAATTTTAATAAAGAAAAAATTGGTGTCTTTTCAAATGAATATAAAATAACTAAGATGCACCTAGATGTAATATGATGATGCAAAGCCTAGGCCTAGAATGAGTACTTTTGATTTTCAGAAATGAAAGAAAAAAATGACAATTTTTACTTTTTTCCAAAAAAAGAAAAAGAAATTAGAACTTACATTTTGGAAAAGAAGAAAGGAAATAAGGAATGTTTAATTTTAAAAAAATAATACAATGAATGACTCTTCTCTAATGAAACTAAATGTCATATAACTACAAACCCAAGAAAAATCTCAAGGGTCCCACCGGGCATGCCAGATTGTTTCACTAAAATTTTGTTTTATTTTCTATTTGAAAAGAGTAAAACTTGAAAGAAGGGTGAGGTTAGTAGAACCTAGATGTAGTTTATGCTCCATGATCCAGATGATTATTGATACTCCTCTTTGTCTAGGGAGGATAACCAAATAAGAAAGTAATCTAAAAAATGGCAGATTAGTGAGGTAGTAGGGTAGACTATCTAGCATGAGCTAGATCCAAGAGGATTCAAGCTTCCTTGGAGGTTTTCAATCCACACTTTTAAAACACTTAAGTTTTGATAAGTTGAAAATATATTCGTGCATGAATAATATAGGGTACTAAAATGTAATGCAAGAAATGCTAGAAAGGAGATAAATGATTTTGACTAAAAATAATAATAAATGATTGAATACTAATGCTAAATTACTCAAACTTGATTCAAAAAATAAGTTGAAGTTCTATGATAAAATATTAACTCCAAAAGTGGGATTTGGGTATGGGTAGATGGGTCAAATTAGCTTTCTATTTTAAAAGTTGACACACAGTGACTGTCAATGATTAGGTGTGACATTAACTATTAGGTACGACCATCGATGCTTACTATGAAATTTGGTTTGGGAAAATAAGTTTGTTGGGGAGGGTTTCAGAGAGGTTCTAAAAGTAGTGGTTGGGTTTAATGTTAGTAGTGAGACAAAAAGTAATGTTCATAGGTATTTCGTTTGGGATTTTGGTGTTTAGGTGATTGGAATAGGCTATGGGTGGTTTTAGGTAGGAGATGAAGTGTTTAGAGTTGTAAAAATCCAATATAAGGAATGAAGTGCAGAGAATGGGAATGACCTAAGCACTAAAATAAATATATCTAATTATTGAATCTTGATAAAAACACAGCTACTTATATTTTAGGTATTTCTAGTCTAAGGAATGTTAGTGTTAGTTGAAAGCTATTACAGATCCTAGAGCAATGTTAATAGAGTAACAATTATTTGGCTCAAGATAGTGAGGTATAAAAGCACCCTAAGTATCTAGCCTGGTTCCTAGATTATTGGAAAGCTTTTGGATTTACCTAGGAGTAAGAATATATTCACCCAAATGAATCAATTTAACCTCCTCTCCATATCTTAATATAGGGCAAATGAGCATTGAAATGAAAGAGTTTAACAAATGGTTTAACAAATGGTCTAACATGCATTGATGATGCAAACAATAAAATAAAATTAAATAACTAGTAATCAATGAGTGATTTTTAGTTAACTCCTTTGATCATGCACTCCTAAGGTAGAGTTTTTGGTTGCATTAAGTAACTGTCAATGGTTAGGGTCAACCATTGGTGGTTGAGGGCTAACCACTAATGGTCGAGGGGACATAGTCAAAATTGGCTAAATTTAACCAATTTTACTAATGAATAATGGTTAATCCCTTGGGAAATGGTTTAAGATTAATAATGGGAGAATTGGTAAATGATCTAACCCAAAGGGGGCCAAGGTGGTTTAAAGGTTAATATGACATCTAGAGCCGTAGTGTATAATTTTGTAGTGTCTATAGGTTGATAAAGAGGATGGGTACTGACTAATAATGGGAGTGGAATATGCATCTAAAAATATCTCTATGGACTAAACAAATTACCCCCAATCATATCTTAAAGATATCCTCATATGAACTAGTATACAAAAAATAGGTGATCATGCCCATTATGATGGAAATTCTCGCTATACAATTTGTTGAAAGTGGTTATACATATTCTATTGGGAGAGAATAAATAACATGGATGCAAACTTGAATCTAATGTTTGGGTTCATCATGAACTCACAATGATTGAGCACATAAGTGAACACATATTTAGACTAGGTCCTTGCCTTTGTGTCCCCTAAGGTTTAGGATTCATAGCTCCTTATCCAGAAGATGTATAGCGCAATGGATGAGATGTTCTAGGTAACATGGGTGGTCAATAGAATGTAATGGGTAGTAAAGATGAATAAATTCTTGAGCTTCATTATGGTAGCATCAAAATTCAAGGTATTTCTAGATGCCTTAGAGAAGGTGGTCTGAGATATGAAGGGGCATATTGAGCAACTAAACTGGTTGGGACTCCCTTCACTATTACTTATAGATAACATAGTCCTATTATAGGATATGATAAAAGAGTTGTGGATAAAAAATTAGAATGATTAGACCATCTTTGCAGATCTCAATCAAAAACTATGTATCTCTGAAGTGGAGACCATTTTACAGTCTCTTTCCCAACTTGAGTTCTAGATGTAGGAAATAGTATAAGGCTTAAGAGGATTTTCCTTCAAGGAGATCATTAATCTGGATAGAGCCTTCAAAATTTTGAAGAATAAAACTCAACCTAAGGAAGAAGAGTGGATGCCTTTGAAGGTTGCTCTTCATAATTTGTAAGTTTGGTAGGCCTTACCCCTTTTGTAGTGTTGCTTTGACTAGTCTGTGAAATCATAAATTTTGGGTTCTTCCATTTGTAGGTGGATTCCCATACAATTCATGAGGAATTATGGATCTTAATCCATGTTTTGAAGTTTTCAGATAGTTAACCTTTTATCGTGGATGTGATCTATGAGTTCATCACATGGTGTATCATCCTCCACTTTTTTAGGTTCCCCTTCTTCATTTTTGGCTAAGTCTCGATCCCTTCTACTAACAACACGTGTCACCATGGTGCTCCTTAAGAAATAAGGGACTTTTTATTTAAATAAAAGGCATGCCATTGGCCAAGGAAAGTGGGCCCCATTTCTAATAATAATTCTAGAGTTAGTTCAGAGGGAGATACATGTCATCACAATGCTTCTTACATATCTCTAAGATTTCATACATTAAGTTCAATCTGTTAGTCTCCAAGTAAATGGGATGGGGACACTTGGCATAATCATGAAGAGTCACTTGCCCGATGAACTTGAAATATTTTTTGAGTTTTGAAATGTCATAGGTTCACAGGTGCATGTCACATGTCCTTAACTATTGAAAAATTAAGTCATAAGCTTAATATCGTAAGTACCCTTAAAGGTATTATAAATTCTTCATGATATCATCTAGTACTACCTTAAAACCTTCAAGGGTACTCATATGCATGTTTGAAAGGTATCTCATAAGATATACCTTCAAACTTTTGGGTTCACAACAGAGGTTTGAATCACATATAGGATCCCAAAATATAAGAAGCTAATCATTTTCCATAATTTTGGTCAAAACCTCCATTGCTCAATAGTATTTTGTATGCTAATAAAATACATGGTTGAATACTGACTTAATTATCTATTTTTCTCTACATGGCTTTTTCACTCTGATGCATGTTTTAAATGTATCTCCTAGGAGATACCTTCAAAGTAGGATGAAGCAAGAATTGATGTATGTAGTATATGATATTAAAAGTTATTATTTTTTTGGATTGACATAAACCGTGTCATTAAAAAAATGCTATACATTACCTTTTTTACATTTTTAGGTTTTAACATATTTCCATGCTTATGTTATGGTATAAATATAGATTTATCTCCTACATACAGGTATAAATTGGAATGATTTTATAAATAACTTGATTAACAACTCTTCTCATGTATTTTGCAAATGTCCAGGCTGAAAAATCATATGTTAGTGGCTTTCCAATGTGGAGAATATGTTTCTCTCATAGATAATGGTAAGGTCATTGGTGAAGGAAGAATACACAAAGTGGTAGGTTCATATACTAAATCTCTAGAACCCATAAATCTCACTTCCACATGCCACAATGAGGAAATACCTATTGAATGTGTAAGTGTTAATGTGATTAAAGATTTTGATCTGACTCTACCACTTCCATTTCCTATGTCTTTTGTGGATAATTTGAGGGATATAGTTGATAGTTTTACTATATGGAGCATAAGTATGGTGCAACACATCACAAACAAGTTTTCTATAGACAATGACATGGAACAAAAATAAAATAATTTGAGTTCAGTTCTACATATATAACCATTACAATAAGAAAACCCTTGATTAGATTCATTTGTTTGATATATAGATTATCCTACCACATTTCAAAGCTTAAGAAAAAAAATTCGTGGGAAAAGGGTACATTTGTTGCACAAATGTATAGCTCTTAAAAATGATGAAAACTTTGCTTTTGTTTATGTTGAACTTGCACAACCAGGGGAGATTTTTGGTTGCATTCCTATCCAAATCTTATAAAATGAATTGGGAATTTACATAAGGTAAGTTATACAACATTATGAGACTTTTAGTACAGAGGTAACTAAAACATCTATTCTTAGATGGCCTTCCAACAAAATAGTGGACATTTAGACTTGTATAGAAATCAATTTACCATACATGACACCAAAGGAGAAATAAATTGGAAACATTTGGAATGTTATGGATAATGAAGTCACTCCTTGCTTGACATTCCTAGCATAAAGGCATCCAAAAAATTAACTTGTGCCTATAAATACTTGGGCTAGAAAAGAAATCAACCAAACACTTCACTCAACCATGTGGAGTTTGATGAAAGTATAGATAGTGAGATTTCAACAATGTATGTAGACAAATATTACACTAAAACATGTTTTCAATCAAGATTATAATTTGATATTCTAAAATCTACAAGGATAAATTTTATTGATTTCACCATAATAAATAGGAGGCAACATGTCTTGGATGCCATTTATGTCAGTTTGTTTAAGAAAAATAAAAATAAAACTACCATTGATTTTTAGGGTACATAGATCTATTTAGAAGCTTGGCTTAAATTATACGGATTGAAGAGAAGTACCATTTTTGATATTCAAAATTGTCCTAAAAATGGGGATCAAAATTCATTCCATGCAGGGAGATTTTGACAAAATCCACAAAAGAATACACAGGTATCTAAATATTTTTTGGACCAATTGGTTGATGATTTTATAGATGTTTCTCCATGACTAACATGCTAAGTAGATATAGAAAACTCACGATAAAATATTTGACATCTCCCAACATCTTTTAATCAAGAATTTATGAGGCACCACATTAATGCACAACTAGTAGATATGGAATATGAGCAAATATCCCAACCAAAATTCAATAACATGTGGAGAACTAATTTTCATGATGTGACCATAGCCATGTCTGATGACTTCTTTAGGTGTAAAACATGCATCTTGTTGACTCAATGAAAATGCTCTAAGTCCCCCTCTAGAGATCAAAAAGATCATATCGATCAAGAATTCATGATGCACTCAAATCAAATACTTTTTGCAAGATAAATGTATTACACACATAAATGAATGTCAAATCAATACCCTAAAGAATGCTTTAGTGTCATTCATGACAAGGTGGAATGTCAAAAAACATTTATGTCGAGGACAATGATAAAAAGTAAAGTAGTTACCGATAGAATAATAGAGTTGTCAATGAAAAGGATTATAACACATGATCATGGTGTAGGTGGATATGGGAATTTTTTTACCATACGTTCTTGGAGGGTCTAACTTTACTATCAGCTCATTGAACAAGTGCTCCAGGAATATGGAAATAACAATGTCAGATACTTATGTATCATTACTATATAAACCTAGATCTTCAAAATACCCATTCTATGATACACTTTTGTCTAAAAACTACTACCCTAAATGTAATAAATATAGATAAGAAGCATAATCAATTGGTGCTTCAAGAAACTTCCTTCTAGGCTATACCTTCAACTAGACAACTATTGCGGGGATAATAAGAATAGGTAATTACATCCATAATTATATTTAAAAAATGTAAAACCTTATATGGAACTAATGTTACATTTATAAACTCACAAAGTCATGTTTTTTTGTATAGGTATGTGTTGAAATATTTATCTCTCCTTGTCCACAAACGTGTTTTCCTCGATGTCAAGGTCTGATTTATCCCTATAGGACATACCCATGAGGACATCAATGACACATTTGGAAACTTTTCTAAATGTATAAAGAGGAAATATGTATGGAGAATGGTAGAGATGATGGACACTTATAGGATGTGTAAAAATACAAGAAACTTCATGGTATATTTGACTGAAGAGGTAGTGGATTTCAAAGACTACGTTAATAGTTACTAGCTGAAGGGAAGAAATGAAATAGTAGGCTTGACAAAAGGTCAATAATTTATTTTATGTGTGGACCAAGGTTAACCCATTATGCATTGCAAAAAAATATTTAAGAGATATAAATTGGTTTCCCTCGATTGCATTATGGGGAACAAAATAAAATGGTGAGCCAAATGTTCCAGAAGGTAATATGATAAAAATATATTTCAAAGACTTGAAAAATAGAGAAATGTCTTAAGATTCCATTGTTATAAAATACTTAAATAGAAGTATAAAAAAGAGTGAAAAAAATTAAATATAAATTGAATAAGTATTTACAATAATTAAATGAATTTAGTTTTACCGAAAATAGTTAGTGGAAGGATATAAAAAATTACTTCCAAAACATCCATAACATAATGAAAGAAGACATGCTCCCTTTTAAAGTTGAGTGTACAAGAGATTTTTGGTCTAGAATTCACCATGACATACCCTTGCATAGAGATCTACACAAAATGGTTTATGATAGGACCCTTGATTTTGGAGTGGCATCTATAGATACATATGTTGGTCCAAGAAGCAAAAGAATAAAAATTGCATTTGATCTAGCCCAAAATGTGCAAATCAAAGATATTTTATTTTTTAGACCTAACGATTCTAAAGGAGTGGACTACACATTATGGGTTATTAGAGATAAAAGCAATATTTAGATACTGCAAACAAATGGGGATATAAAATGAAGGGTCAATCTAGCTTGGTTCATCCCAATTAATGTAGGGGAAAAAGATGCAAAAGAAGAAGAAATTTATTCAGGCTGCTTGGACAAGAAAAAGAATCCAAACCCAACTAACACATCTTTACCATCCATAATCATAGATAGTATCATCTACACTTGGAAACCAAATAAAAACTGGAGAGGTCATACACTTTTTCTCACTAATTTTTGAAAAGGCATTGTAATAAACTATTTGAATGCATCATCCCACTAGGCACTATCAAAAATAGTGATAAAAAAATTGGGAAATTTGAAATGGTGTTTTATTAATTTTGGAATGAGAAATATGAATATTTTTCTCAAAATTTAGTCCATTTTTTGAGAATGTATAATTTTTTATTATTTTATTTATTTATAACATCACTTCATATTTTGGGTCTTGAAAAATACACTTTAGCATTTGAGTTTTATATTTTATACTACAATAATTCAATACTTGGGTAATTATGCATCTATTTAGTAGCATTTGACTATTGGAACATCCACTTCACATTTTTGTGATTCAAAATGGTCTTCAGATTTTTCATATTCCAAATATCCAGATCACATTTTGTGAATCACACAAACATCTTCAGATTTTCAGTTTTTTAAACTAAACTTAAAATTTTGCATCCTTCAAAATGGTCTTCATAATTTACACATCAAACTTTACACTTTAGATTCTGTGCATTACAAAATACACTTCAGCATTCTTGTGTTTGCAAAAAGGTCTTTGGGGTTTATGCCTTGAAATGTCCCACCTGCATGTCAAAATTTGTTCTTCAGAATTTGTGTATCAAAAAATGGTCTTCATATTTTCAATTTTTCAAATTAAACTTGGTACAAACACCCAATATTGTGCCACATGGCATAATCTTGATGACTCAACTATGCAAAAGGATGACCAGTCTAAATAAAATTCCTAAACAATGAGAGTACTTAAGATTGCAACACATGTCACAATATCGGTAACTCAATTATGTGTGAGATTATATTAATAATAATATAACACCCATGATCAACACATGTCATGTACATAAATATGAGATAAACTTTGATGGTCATGAGGACATCACTTGATTCAGATTAAACAAATAGTTCACAATCTAATCGACTGATGATATGTGGCATCCCAATCATCTCAAGTGTTTTAAATCACATATCACCTGAGTGCTCGATTGATGTATGAATTATTTTTCCTTAAGAAATAAACTACCAAGTCTTATTATATGTAAATGCATGGGCTATGAACCAATTTGAATGGCCGCATAATTCTGACTATTTTACACATTTAGATAGATGAGATTTATTTGTAATTGTTTTTTTTTGTGTTGGAATCTTAGAATGTGTGGGTTTTAGATTTTATTTTTAATTTTTTGGATTATTTTAAATAATTTGGACTTATTGCAAATATATCATATAGATGCAATTTATTTTTAATAAGTCCAATTTATTTATGATAGTTTTCAACTATTAATTATTTATGATCATTTTAAATAATTTGGAATTATTAAAAATACATTAGATAAATGTGATTTATTTGTAATAAATCTAACTTAATCTTGATATATTCCAATTTAATCTTGATATAGTAAATTTTATTTTTGATAGTTTTCAAAAATTTGGACTATTGATAAGTCTAGTCCTTTTGAGTATTATGTTGGTGATTTACCACGATATCTAAACATCCTCAAGACCATGCTACTGATTTGCAAAGAATATTTGAGTGCTTAAAAAATTTTAATGTTCAATTAAATTCAAAAAATTTTGTTTTCAAGGTATCTTTGGGAAAGCTCCTAGAATACATTATTTCTCAACGAGACATTGAGGTTGATCCAAAAAAGGTAAAATCTATTGTATAAATGCCATTTCCAACCAACATAAAATAGTTGTGATGTTTTTAGGGTTTAATTAAAGTTATTCAATGTTTCATTACTCAGTTAGTTGATAAAACAATTTCTTTCATGTGTTTGCTAAAAAAAGACATAAAATTCATATGGGATGATGTGTGTCAACAAATTTTTGATTAAATAAAAGCATATTTATCAAAACCACCATTATTTATACCTCATGTTATATATATACCACTAATTCTTTACATATCAGCCACCCATGAGGCCCTTGGGGCCCTCCTAGCACAATTTGATGATAATCACAAAGAGAGTTTAATCTATTATATCAGTCGCCAACTAGTTGATTATGAATTAAAATATACATCGATGAAAAAAATATATTTAGTCTTAATTTTTGATACTCAAAATATATGACATTATTTTCTCAATAATGAGGTTAATGTTAGAATTAAATAAGATCTAATAAGTTTCCTTATGAATAAAATACACCTAACTAGCTACTGTAGACACCTAAAAATAGCCATAACTGGCATCCAATTGGACTTCAGGTTGATTCCTACTAACCATTACAAATTAAGCTTAGAAATCACTAAACATCCCAAATTTTCTTGTGCATAATTCATTAAAGCTCAGAATTATGTTGAGACATCCCTCATTGGGGTATCCTACTTGTGCACCAATTTTTTTGGGATTCTAGTAATATTATCAAATGACAATTAAAAACCCAAAATCTAATGACACCAATAGGAATGGATAGAGAAAATAATTTAGGGTTAATAAAAAAATCTTACCATCCTCTTTACCTTCTCATACCTCCATTATAGGATTCAAACTTGTGTGATTGATCTTGAAAATCTTGATTGTTGGATTGCTTGTGATAGCTTGACAATGGCTTGCAAAAGGATATGGGATATGGATAATGACTTTGATGGATGCTTAAAGGCTATTATGGATGCTTGATAAGAGAGCTTGATAGTTTTCTAGGAGATTTTTTCATTAGTTGGAGGGTCGAGGGAAGGTTTATTTTTTTAGGCAAAAAGAGGAAAGATCAATGGTCTAAATTCAAATTTGGGCCATTGAGATCTAAGGCTAAGAAATTTTCATGGAATTTTTAATTCCATGGAAATCTCTAGAATATAAAAATTTTAGAGTAAGGGGATAATTTGGGGAATAGTTATAGTATCCTCCAATTCTATAAATCTCCCCCATAGGATTTAGGGTTTTAGGAAAGGCTAGTATAGGGTGGTAAGTGGGTGGTTGGATTATTTTTGAATTTTAAATTGGCTAGTGGATTAGGGAGTATGTTAGTAGGTAATGGGGTTTATTAAGGGATAAATGATAGGATTAATTGATCGTAGGATATAATAAAGGTTGTGTAGGTTGTAGGAATGGGTTATAGGTGTTAGGTTAATAGTTAATATAACTAGGAAATATAGGGAATTAATCTTAATTAGCTAGAATTAGCATAATTAGCAAGGTAGGCATATTTTAATGCATATATTTTACCCCTTTTTGAAATGGTATTACTAATGGAAGGAGTAATGGTATTTAAAATAAAAACCATGATGTTAAATGTTAGTAGGATATGATGCCCCTAGAGGGAGCATGTAGGGAGAAAATTAACCTAGATGGTCACTCGATTAGGGGTCCTAGGGTGGGATAAAAATCCTAAGAAGATAGGGTTGGGATGCCCCAAGTGATTAAATATATGCCCCAATATGGATGATAAAGTGGCTTAAGTTATGGGTCTAAACAAATGATAATTGTTTAGAAAGTGATAAAACTTGGTTGATTAAAATAAGATAGATTCAAGTGGATGATGGGTCTGGTAGCAAGGATACATGCTACGAGAAGCTCAAAAAGGGATAAAAGGATAACGTAAATTTATTGGGGATAAAGAGCCACTTTCCATAAGATTCAAGGCTTAAAATGACACATTAAAATTAATTTAATAGATCTAGTTACAGGATAGTGATGGGGTAAATGGGCCTGAGCTATCCTTGGGTTTCTAAAAGGGGATCAGGTGCTACTTGCATAGTCTAAAAAAACCTTAGGGTAATGTAGTTCTGGGTATGTGATAATAGGCTTGTTAATGATAATGGGCATGTCATGCCCCTTGATATTGTTAATAGATGGTAGGATAGGTTGGGATTAGTTGTCAAGGATAAGTGGATGGGGGTGTTAATTGGGGGCTAGGGGGTTTCATATAAGACCAAAGAGTTGGTTTAGGGGTCATTTGTACTCATTTTATTTTATGAATAGTGCTCTAAAACCCATAACCATGGATCACATTCCCTAAGCTTCCCACCATGGTGAGAGAGTTTGAGAGTACTAGAGAGATGTCAAGGCTAGACCTCCAGTGAGTAACTGATCCTTAGCTCTATATTTTTGTGATTTTTAGTTAGATTTGATAGATTTATAACTTGATTTTGGCAAGAAGAAATTTTGTCCATCATGGCCTGATAATCTCATGACTGACATTTTTTCCCACAGTCATGGGGTTATCAATGTAACTGGTATTGTTAGAGTTAGTTATGGGGTTGTAACCCTATAAATAGGGAATCATGGGGTTGAAACCCCATAAGTATGTAATCATGGGTTTGTAACCTTGCAAGTAGGGAATCATGGGGTTGTAACCACACCATTAAGGAATAAAAAGATTATAACCCCACTAATTGTGAGTAATGGGATTATCCCATTAGGAAATTTGGCTAAGTGTTAGGTTTGGAATATAGTTGAGGAAGGGTTAGATAGTGGGAAATGTGAGATGTAGTTAGTAAGTTAATTGATCTTAAGTAGTGAGGATAGGTGATTTAAGGGGGATCATTAGGTAGTTTAAGGGTGGTGAACTTAGGCTTAGGATGAGATGGGGATGAGGGATGGGACAAGGGTGGTTTGGGATTAGACTAGGTTTTTGAGTGATAGTGATAATGATATGTAGATATTATTTTTGGTGCAAGAGGACTTAGGTATGTTAGCATCATGGTCATAGCATCTAGAGATTCTACATGAGATATGGTGCATGACACTAGCAGAGTACAGAGTTCTAGAGTTAGTAAGCTTACATGACTTAATGATGATGTCGATGATTTGGATTGATTGAGCATTGATCACAAACTTGGTGGAGTGATGCCACTTGGAGATGAGTACCTTTCATTTTGTGACTAGAGAGATGACTATGACATTAGAGGATGTTTACAAGATTTTTTACCTACCCATGCAAGGAGAGAGGATTTACTAGAGATATTTATCATTAATGTATACATTACTAAGGTTAGGAGGTAGATTAAAGATAGGGGTGTAGGATGGTTTCATTAATCTTGATTTGTGCTAGCAAGAGGGGAGTTTGAATAGATTAACCCTGGTGGTGATGGCTCTTATGTCTAACATTCTTTCACTATATAAGAGTGGGAGATGGTTTCATTTAGGTTTAGGTGATGTAGTGGTAGATATGATCCATGACCATAAAATGGGGACTAGTGGTATTGGCACATTTATATAGAGAGCTACATTTAGGTGCATATAGATGTGCATAAAGCTTTGGACCATCCCTTCTACTTAAGATTTAGAGTTAAGAGCACATTGTGATCTAGCAGCTTTTAGGTACACTTATGGGATTGGAGCCTAGATAAATGATGGTGTTTTAATGGTAGGTGATTCTAGGTGTAAAGCTAGGTCATGCAAGATATAAGTGGTATTATAGGGAATATTTTGATAATTTACACCCTGAGCACATTACCTAGATGCCATACAGGGGTATTAGATTTAAATGGGGTGATGAGGGGTGGACTCAGTACATGATTACACCTTGATATTTTACCAAGTGATGGGATTACATCATTGAGAAGTATAGGCTAGATCAAGTGTAGTGTCAATTTAGATTCATCTAGGATGTGCCTACCTATGAGCATTTATTTGCATGTAGTGAGTGGGAGAGACCCTATTGGGGAAGGTTGGTTGATAGGGAAAATGGATGTTTGGAATATGGATCTATTACACCTATTTGATGGGATTTTTATACACTTATGCTAGATCCATGGGTGAAAACAACTTATATAGCATGGTGGCAAGCTCGAGTGTTGATTTGACTGATGAAACCTAATGTGGTGGTTTAGAGGTGTTTGGTGAGATGAGTACTTCAATCCCATGTGAGAATTTAGAGGAGGGAGAGATGAAGGAGAAAAGTACCCATGCAAGGAGTGTAAGAGGGAAGAGGGGATCAAGATACTATAGAGGTTGATGATGATGGGGATGTAGTATCTATACAGGTGGGAACACAGGTTATGGTAGTGGCTTAGGGGCCTTAGGTTCAGGCATAGGTGGGGTCCCAAGCATAAGTGCCACTGATAGAGGTACCATAGTTATAAGCTACATAGATTCAGATAGGTGATAGTGGTGGTGTGGGTCCTTCTCAGCCACCTAGGTCAGTAGAGGATGAGGTAATGGTAGCATGCTTACAGATAGAGATCTAGGCTTAATTATCAAAGATTTATAGGATCACCCATGAGAGGGATCAGCTATAGGCCCATCTATGAAGTTTAACTACCTAAGGAGATGACCATTTATCATAAGTATAGGGGTAGATTACTACTTTATAAGCCTACATTACTCAGAAGGATGGCCAAGTGACACAACTGTAGTCACAGGTTGTTGCATTATAGGCACAAGTGACTCAGTAAGATATCTAGATTATTGTGTTTTATTTATAGGTGATATAAATGGATGTGTAGCTAAGGCATACATAAACATATATTACAACATTGTAGAGTCAGGTTTCTAGATTCTGAAGTCAAAATATGCAACTACAATCTCATATTCAAGATTTGACAAGTCAGTTAGCCATGATAGAGAGGGCTAAGGACATAGTGGATGAGTGTCTAAGAGGATAGGGTATGGTAGGGATGATGGTATAAATCATATTATTGTCTATGGAGGCCCAATATTACAAGACTTTGTATGAGGATGCAATTCTAGATGGGTATCATGCAGGCTCATTCCATGTTAGCTAGTCATCAGTTCATTAGATGTTGATAGGTGGTGGTGGAGAAATGAGACCACCATCAGGGCCACAACCATGATTTTTGGACATTGATTTGTATATGTATAGCGTAATCTTTATATTATAGTTAATTCTTTCCTCATGAGCTCATGTAAGTGTATCATATTCTTGTGTGTGGATCCCATGTGGACATTGTATCTTAGACTTATGTTATATATGTATGATGATGATCCATGATGACATGTATGTGGATGTTAATTTATTGCTATATGGATATGGGATGAATTTATTTGTTTATGCTACGATGTCATTAATGATATGTGATGACTAGCTTTAGATGTTATGGGTTTTTCTTATATGGATGTTGTGATATATGTTAGTGATCTATATGTTAGATGGAATTTAGTATGTTTAATGGAAATGTGATGATGAACATATTGTCATATTTATGTTTTTATTTGACTTATGGATGATTCTTGTGGGATGTTGTGATTAGGTGATGTGACAGATGTCCATGATTAGATTTTTTATGTGATGTTACTTATATTCTTATGACTAAAGATGGATTAATCCCTTGTTTGGATTAGTTAGTACCCAAAATAGGAATCCTCCTACACCATGGAGGTAAGGTGGGTAGTTGTATGGTTTTCATGCTAGCTTAGGATAAGGGTAGATATGGAGGGGGGATTGATTTAGAGTGGGATTGGCCCTTTTTTGGAATATTTTCAAGGCATGAGTTCATGTAATCCTTTTTAATGTTGTATCTTTGTGTGATGTGCCAAGGTTATGACAAGGCCTTGGCATTATACCAAAGATGCATGAGGGAACTCTATTTTAAGGGGTGACCCCTTTTGGAAATGAATTTTCAAGGGCCATCCAAGCCATACTTGTTCCCATTAAAAAACTATCAAGATGCAAAAATTACACATACAGATTAATCTAAATAAAATACGTTAATTATATACATACACATGCAACACACACACAATCACATAAAATGAAATGTAAGACAATGATAACAATGATGATAATGAAAATGAAGGGGAATGGGATAGGATGGATAAATGAGGGATACGATGATGGAGATAATGTTTGAGTTATCCTTGGGAATGGAAATGTGGCCAAGTGTTGTCTACATAGTCTAAAAAGACCTCAAGACAATGTATTTCTAATTAGGATATGATAATGAAAATGATGATGAAATGATCAAGGTTCAATATATACAAGGAATCAAATGATGTGAGAATTATATATAGGATAGATAACACTCGAGAGCCTATTTATAGTAAAAACTCTAGCTAGTTTACAATTTTAGGGGTTATGATGACCTATCAAGAATCAGTAGTGTAACAATTACTAGAAACCTTGGATAGAGAACTTTTAAGCTATTATGACCTTCCATAATGATGACGAATAGTGGGAAGGCATGGTCCCAAGGCTTAGTGATAGCAAGGAATGGAAAAACAAGTTATGGACTAGTTGAGGCTAAAAATAGATGTGTCTATCAAGGAAAATTTGTGGAGTTATGATGGGGATGATACAGATATGGATAGGAATTGGGAGTATATATATATATATATATATATATATATATATATACACCAAGTACACTGTAATGACTCAAGAGGATTCCTCTAAAAAATATCTCTTAACTAGCCTCTTCATCTCCACATGTTGAAGTAGTGATACTGCCTTGTTATTTATGACATTCTTGATAAGTTCCCCCTTCTTGAGACCAAGGTTAGGGTGATTTTACCATGACATTAAAAATTGGTTTTCACCATGGTACTTGCCCAAAGTACTAACAAGCTAATTTTCACCATTGGATGAATGATTTTTTTTTTACTAATTTGGAGAGGTGATGAATGGATGGAGTGGATAGAGGATGTCCTATAGATAGAGGATGAGGATACCTAGACTAGGTGTAAAAATTCTTGAGATGCATGATGTTCATGGGATAATCCAATTCTTCTCCCTCAAGCATGGCTAATTTATATGCTCCAGATCCATACTTGGCTATAATAACATAGGGGCCTAACCACTTGGCTTCAAAATTCCCCTTATTGTCTCATTTTGTGTTGGTATTCTTTTGATTCTCTTTGAGGACTAATTCATGCACTTAAAACTCCCTATCTTGAATCTTCTTATGGTATTGATTCTTGATTTTATTTTGATATGCTCAAAGGTTATTCAAGGCCCTTTGTCTCTTTTCATATAGGAGCTCCAATTCTTGTATTTTTTTGCCTAAGATTGTGATCAATGATTATTCCTCTTAATGAAAGTTGACGAGAAGGGAGTTTTACTTCCACTAGTATTATGGCTTCAGCACCATAAACCAAGGCATATGGAATAGCCCTTGTAGGTGTGTAAACACTAGTTCAGTAAGACCATAATGTTGGATATAGTTGAGTGTGACAATTGCATCCAACTTGATTGGTAGTCTTTTTCAAAATCTTGACAAGATTCTTATTAGTTGCTTCTGCCTATCTATTGCCTTGGGGATAATATGGGGAGAAGAAATGCTACGTGATGTGATATTTTTGACATAAGACCTTGAATTCTTTATTCTTAAATGATTTAACATTATCAAAGTTATGTTAGCTGGAATAATGAAATGGTAGATGATCTGATTAAGGATGAATTTTGATATCTAGAGGCCTATTGTGTATGTTAGTAGCATTACTTCTACCCACTTAGTGAAATACTCTGTAGCCATGATTATAAACTTATGACCATCAAAGAAATTAGGATTAATCTTACCACACAAATCAAGGCCCCATATGGATAAAGGTTGTAGACTCATGATAGGTTGTAATTCTTAAACTAGTGCGTGGATACAATTCCCATGTTTTTAGTAAGCTACACATTTGTGCACATACTGACAAGCATCCTATTCTGTGGTTGTCCAATAATATCTTATTTAGAAGATTTTTTTGGCTAGGTCCATTCCACTAATGTTCCATCTATAGATACTATCATGGACCTCTTTGATTGTTTGAGATGCCTCATCTAATATTAAACATCTCAACAATGTACCATCATAACCAAAATGATATAGGGTACTACCAAGAATGGTATATTATGTGGTGTGATGGATGAAGACTTTGCATTAATGGTGGTTAAGGTTAGGGGGAAGGATATTGTCATGAAGGTACCTATAAATATCATAGTATCAGGGTAGATTGGGATCATTTATTGCATAGATTTAGAGTGGAGCCAATGATTGATAGGTTAAATAATTAAATGCTCAATCAATAAATTTCCTTCCAAGACATCTTCAGGGAGATCAATAAGCAAGCCAATAGTGTCCATATAATTAGTAGCCTTATTACTTCCTCATGGAACCTATTCAAATGTGATATATTGAAAACTAGTCTTTAATTGGTCCACTAATTATTTGTAAGGAAGTAAATTTTCATCTTTTGTTTGGAATTCATTATTGACCTATTTTATAATTAATTGTGAGTCCCCAAATACTTGTAATTGTTTGATATTCCATTAGATAGCTATCTGAAGTCCAACTATCAATGCTTCATATTTTGATATATTATTAGTACATGAAAAGTCTAGGTGGAAATCTTTGGAAATGAGATCACCTTAAGGGGTGACCAAGAGAACGCTTGCCCCTGATCCATGAGTGATAAATGAGACATCAAATTATAACTTATAGCTATCCACTTGTGAGGTATTCAAGATGGACTCATCTAAGAAACTAGTTATAATGGGCTTAGTCACCTCTAAAGGTGCCTCTACTAATTGACCTGAAATGACCTATCCCTTTATAGATTTTTGATTTATATACTCAATTCCAAACTCACTTAGTAGCATTATCCATTTGGATGCTTGAAATATAAGTTCTATTTTAGATAGTAAATATTTTAAAGGATCAACTTTTGTGATGAACTATACATGATTGTTCAACATGTAATGTTGGAGCTTTTATGATATAAAAACTATAGCTAAACATGCCTTTTCAATAGAAGTATAATTTATCTCATACAATATCAATGTGTGACTAAGGTAATAGATATCTTGATCCTTACCTTGGTCATTATGTTGTGTAAGGAGGGCACCAATGGTGCATAGTGTTGCTGAAATGTAAAGGAACGAAGGCTTTCCCAGAGTTAGTGGTGATAAAATAGGTGGATTTGCCAAATTATTTTAATCTATCAAAAGCTTGTTGGAATTCTTCATTCCAATGGAAGGTCATCCATTTATTTAATAGATGAGTGAAGGGATGACACTTATCAACTAGCTGAGAGATAAAACACCTTATGGCCTAAAGTTTTCCTTGAAGACTACATAGCTACTTGAGATTATGAGGTGGGGTCATTTCTTTAATTGCTTTAATTTTTGCTAGATCCACCTCGATACCCCTTCTTGAGACTATAAATCCCAATAAATTTCTTGATGTTACTCCAAAGACACACTTTGTGGGATTGAGCCTTATGTTATATTCTCATAACCTTTTAAAGATTCTTTAGAGAACCACATGGTGCTTTGATCTGAGGCTAGACTTCCCTATAATATCATTGACATAATATTCTATGATGTCATGCATCATATCATGAAGATAATAGTCATTGCCCTTTGATAAGTGGCTCCTAAATTCTTGAGGTATTTGATAGCAAAATGTCCCCCATGAAGTGATGAATGTTATTTTATGTTGATCTTCAGTGGCTATTTTGATTTAATTATATCCCAAGAATCCATCCATGAGGGAAAGCATCTTGTACATAGTTGTTGAATCTATGACCATGTCAATATTAGGGAATAAGAATTAATATTTAGGAAATGCCTTATTTGTATCCTAAAATTTGATACATATATGGATTCTACCTTGTGGTTTTGTTATGGGAACAATATTAGATATCCAATTTGAGTAATTAATTAGGTAGATGAATCCATCTTCCAATTATTTTTGTAATTCTTCCTTGACTAGTAACGCTACCTTTGGATGCATTTTATGTAATTTATATTTAATGGGTCTTACATTAGGATGTAAAACTAGGTGGTGTACCACTAGATAAGGATCTAATTCCAGCATATCAGAGTAGCTCCATGGAAACATGACAATAAACTCTTTTAGTAGCTCAATAAGGTCTTTGCATTCCTTAGTCATAAGAGATGCCCCTAGTTTCACTATCTTGAGATGCTTATCAGTTCTAATATTAACTTTAATCACTTCCTCAATAAGAGAGGGTGATTAATCTTGTAAATAAGAGGGCAATAAGATTTTTGGACTATCAAAAGTGAAGCAACCTGGTAGTTCAGTGTCAATTTTAAAATAGTCTTTTAGCATGAAGGAGCTATATGGAAGTTCACCTGGCTATTTTTAGGGTTCTTCTTATGAGTATTCCTCTTCACTTTGGATATGGGATTGGTGTTACTTTCTAAAATATATTTATTCACACAAATTGATGGAAAATCCCCTTTTGTGGTCTCCAAACAACATGAAATCTCTTGCCCCCATATATTTGAGAATGGCCTCATCATTTTAGAATGTGTCAAAGGTAGTTTCCTAATTTGATTCCCAATCTATGAGGGATGGATAATAAAGGGAGACATTGATGGTGAATATAGTGGTGTTAAGGAAAAGGTTCATGGAAGTAAGTTCTTCAAAGTGACTATAGATTGAGCCTATTTTGATGTCCTCATCAAAGATAGATGGCTCAATGGTCAAGATAGAATCCAAAATGATATTGGTCAGATCATCATCATATTTTTTATACCCTAACCCAAATTTCATGGATTCTCATAAATCATGATAGGTTCTAATCAACCTTATTCCTATTTTCCCATTCATCTTCCTTTATAGTTTTTATTTTCCATCATTCACTAAACTTTGGGATAGTTTTACTTAGGAAAGATAAAGACCTCATCATCTAATAAGAGCCGAGATTCATCCCCATTTTCAATTTAGTCATCAGACAAAAACCTTGTGCTTTCAAAAGCTATTAGCCCAAATTGATATTTGATGAGATTATTCTTCTTCATACTCAGGGACCCAAAACTACAAGGAGATAAGGGAAGATTACTGATTCAAAAGGTTTTATATTCATGTTCCCCATAGCTAGTGGATGTGATTTTTAACTTGGTGAGATCAAGTGTTTGGGTAGATGTAGACACAAATTGGTCAAGAGAGATATATTTAAAATCCATGGGACTAAGGATATAATTTTTAATGCCAAGATATGGTGACAAGGATATGGATTGGTCTATTTGACAACTATGATGGTCGATGACTCCAGGAATGGTGACCTCCATTCTTGAATGAGGGAACTTCAAGCATTGATGGAGGGTGGATGGGATGGCTTGCATTTCATGAATCTATGGCCTCCCAAGTAACATGTTGTATGGTAAGTCTACATTCATAACATGCACCAAAGTTTGATGAATTATGGGTCCTAAAATGATAATAAGACATATAGTCTCAACTGATGGTCTTTCATTATCATCATATGCCTTTATTATTATCAGGGTGGGCCCAAACGATGCTTTAGAATATCCCAATTTATTTAAGAATTCCAAATTAGATAAATTAAGCATAGATCCTCCATCTATTAGTACATGAGAGACATGGTGATGGGTGATGGTGACCTCAATATATAATGGATAGTTATGATGTGGGTCAGATAGAGGTAGATCTTGAGCACTAAAAATAATTTATTGAGAGTGGGATAGATGTACCACTAGTGCCTAAAATTGATTTTTATCTAGGTCACTAGGTACTTTTAAATCATTAAGTACTTGATTTAATATTCCCTGTGCAAGGTATATGTTTTAAGGAGTTTCATTAAGGAAATTTGGGTAGGAGTATTTTCTAACTACTATATAATATCATAGGTTTTATCAGACCTACTTGAGTCTTTCTTATAAGTATTCCCCCTAGGTGCAGTAGATGAGGTAGAATGTTCTTGGGAAGGTGTTGTGGGAATGACTATATTGTTACATCAAGTGGTAATTATACAATCAATGGTAGCCTAATTAATTTTCAAAATAGGGGATGAAGGTGGATTAGGTTCATAGATCTTATGGATTTTGATGATGTTGATGCAATGGTATAAAACATTATGGAAATTGATACAGTTGAATGATGACGCTTGACCCTGGTCCCTATGTGGTTTTTGGTTCCTTTGATCATGCTTTAGAAGTGGATCTTTATAGATACCAAGCTATCCATTTCCTAACTAACTTGGAGTAGGCTTTCCTTTTAGTTATGTATCTACTCTTTCAATTAAGTCTTGGATATAATGTTTGAACTACATACATTACTTTGTGTCATGTCACTTTACCCTATGGTATTTGTAAAATTCATCTTCATGATAGCAATCTGGTTTAGGTTGATAATTATCCACATGTCTAATCTTAGGTAGAGTGATCATGTTGGTAATAATTATTTATTTCAATATTGTCTCCAATGGGATTCCCAAGCTTATAAGAGGTCTTTTTCCTATACAAGGTTTTGGCTTGCCTCTAGGGAACTTGATAGAAGAGACATTAGGGCATTATGTGGGGCACTTTCTTTGGATGGTTTGCACATGTTGTTGTTATTGTTTATAATCCATCATCTCGTCACCCACAACATTCTTTTTCTTATTAAAGACCTTGTTTTTGCTTGAAAAGGAGTTTTCTATATTCATGCTCATTGTAGGAAAAAAATTTGATGGTTCCCTTTTTGATAAGGGATTTTTCAATTTATAGCCCCTTTTCTATGATCTCGTCAAAAGTTTTAAAACACTATAGTTTTAATTATTATTTTATCTCTATGTTTAGGTTGTCCACAAAGATATTGGTTAGATTTTTTAGGGGTATATTGCACCTCAACTAGCTTGCCAAACCATGCCATCTTTATAAAAAGTACACAAGGCTTTCCCCACTCTGTTGCTTTATGTTATAAATGTTAATGATGGAAATGTCATGTTTCATGTTGAAAGAGAAATTTATGATAAATTATTTTATTATTTTTCCAAATCTTGATATTGACACTTTGGGTAGATGCATAAACCATTCTAAAGCTAGTTCTGTAAGACTTTTGGGGAATAGGCTCAATAGATAAGCATCCTCATAGGCTACTTTGTGACAAGCTACATAGAACTCCTAGATGTGGTCTCTTGGATATCCCTTTCCCTGATATTTCTCAAATTTTGGTACCTCAAAATGTGAGGGGATGGGATTTTTAAAATGTTAATGTCCAAGGTGATGAGCAGAAATCCTCATACCTATATTTGAGGGCTTAGGATCATGGATCCATCTTTTGGAGGGTTTTTTTCATCATCTTCCATTCTTGGGTGAAGGTAGGATCCCCAAGAGGATTGGTAGTCTAATTTTGACTAAATTAAGGAATATGAGTGTGATGGGTATTTTTTCTGATGTTGTTGGTGTGGCTATAGTTGTTAGTATTATTGGCATTATCGAGGTTATTGACATTGTCAATGGTATTAGTATTATTGGGATTATTTTGTCTTGATGATGGTGGTCCTTGATTATGGATTAGGAGGTTAATCTATTATGTTAGCTGATCAAGGTGATATTTGATGGTATCCTATCTCCTATTACCCTTAGTTTTATTGTTAATAAGTGGTGGTTAGAATTATTCTTCATCTATGAATATGGTCCACTTCTATTTCTTCTCAAGGATTATGGTGAGCATGTTGATGAGGTGAGTCCAATATTTATGGATGGATTATTTTATTTAAGAGGGTATGACCAAAGGTAGAGGGTAAGGTTCCCCATATTTCTATAGATCATGTTATAACTTGATCATGGTTCTCATATAAATATCGATCAATAAGATTTTGGACATCATCATTGTGGAGGGGATTATATCTTTTGTTCTCTACCCTAGGTGTATGCATGTCACTATTATTCTCATCATATTCCTAATTAGGATCCATCATTTTTCCCATGGTTTTTTAATCTTGGATAGAGCCTTGTCCAAGGCAGAGTTGAGCTCTAGTGTGGATAACCATCATGAAAGGATGAGAGGATGAAATGTGATAGATGTGGTTGGGAGTTTTTAAATACTTATTTTGGTCTAAAATTTAGACTAGCAGTGGTCAAAGATGATGATTTAGATAGATGAGATGACAAAAAATTACCAAAAGATAAAGTCTCTTAAGAAACCAATCTAGCAAAAATGATGAAAGAGTGATGAGATCAAATAGCTTTGTCAGCTAGCAAATTGATAAGTTGATGGTTGCTAGAGGACAAACATACCCAATAGAGATAAGGATATTTATGGGTGCTAGATTGAGATCTTATAATTCCATGTATAATGATAATTTAAATTCAAGGGAGGATAATTAATGATTTGATAAGGATAACTAACCACCAAAAGTTTAGCTTTTTAGACAAAAAATAGTATTTGGAGAGAAGATGGGGGAAGTGAATGATGAGGATGTGTGGTATGTATGATGGGTGAGGTGAGGTATTGGATAAGAGAAACCACTCAAGGTAACCAAATGGGAGAGGTGGAATTGGATGAAATTAGTTTCAAAATGGGGATGGATAAAGATAAAATTGATGAGAGGTGATTATGGATGATTTATAAAAGGATGAATATATGAAAGTGATGAAAAGGGGTGTATAGGATAGATTATGGATGATGAATGGGATGAAAATCAAAATTTTATGGGTTAGATAAAGATATGTACTCAAGATAGTTTATTGAAGGTGAATGGATTTATAAAATATATCTATGGAAGGATTATGGATTAATAATACAATCAAAATATGGGATGGGATGATATTCTAATAGGTATGAAGGATACAATGATAAAATATATTAAAGGTAGTATGGATAGTAGATATGTATAGTTGATAAGATCTTGATATTCAAATATTCAATATATGCATAAATACCCTTAAGGTAGGGAAACACCATATAATACTCCTTTAATAAGGAATAACTCCACAATGTCTCTTCAAGGGGACAACCTCCAATATCCTCTTACAATAGAAGACTCAATGCTTACTTGATATCTTTACCCTGATAATCATCTCCTATATATATATATATACATCTATCTAACCCATAGATGGATAACCTCCTAATCCCAATGTATGTCGGCCATTACCCAATGTAATAATTCCACAAGTTACTCCATTATCCTAATATATTATACCCATATAACTAACTAAGGGGATGTGTGTCACATGTCAGCATCTCCATCAACCCATATACATTAATATATCATATCTCTAGGTACATAGCATTACTTTCCTCCTTGACATGTTTCATCCTTGAAACATAGGAAGAAACCAAATAATGAGTGTGCTTCAAATCATTGCATACTTGTCTCCAATCTCGATCATCTAGCCATCCATATGTGATTTTGGCAGGTGATAGCTCTCCAAAATTGTTTCCAAATTCCATTGTGCTCCTCTAATTTTGTTCATGATCATAATTATACTACTTTGGTGTCCAAGCATAATTATTCCTCTTTTTATTCCATGTACCATATTCTATTGCACTACTCTAATTCTAACCATGACCATAGTAGGTATTCTTCCATGTATAATCATAGTGATTTCCCCATTCATTCCATGTGCCATAGCATTTTTTCTTTGGATTCCATGCATATCCATAATGATTGGAATTTTTATTTCTTGTATAGACAAAATTATTATTGTTATGACACTTCCTCACCTGGTTCCATGATTGTTTCCTCTCATGATGATGTGGATGTCTATATACCTCAACTTTTTCTAATATTTTTACCTTATCCTCCTTTGCTTCTACCTCTTCCACCTCTTCCATCTTTTTCTCTTTATTATATGAAGTGTTCATTTCTAGTTGTAGTGCATCTTTATCTATATCATTTGAATCTTCATCATGCTCTTCATCACTTGTTTCAATATCATCCTCATGATCTACCTGGATTTTTATTAGTGCCTTTTTCACTATGATATCTTGTAAAGTGATCTTTTTCCTATACCAAAACTTCATGATTTTTTTTTGAAAATTAATATTCATTATTCCCAAAGTCTATAACCATGGATATTCAAGAAATATATCCATATAATCCATATCCAAAGCATAAAAATCTTAATGGAAAATATATTTTTCCATAATGATCTTCAAATCTTCAAACATTGAAATATTATTACCATCTACTTGAACCTCCTTGATATTATTTTTATTGAACATGTAGATGCTTAGCCACATTCATGTTCATGAAGTTATACTTGCTGGTAGGGTTTATGGACACAACCACCTTCTTCTTTTGAATACATCCATGAACTTGAAAAATTGACTCAGATTTCTTTGGAGCCAAATTATTTGAACCCTCCTCCTCCTCCTCCTCTTCTTCTTCTTCTTCATCATCATCATCATCATCATCATTATTTTCTTCCTCTTCTACATCCTCTTTTTCTTTTATATCCCATCGATCTAGGAAGGTTTTTTCCATTACTTCCCATGAAGAATACTGTTGCGTAAAGATCAATTGATTAAACCACCAATGTTGTGCAGGCCCAGACAAAAAAAAGAGATAATTATGTTTTCAATAAAATTGTTTTAGTATTATTCTCCTTAAAATTGAGACACCATTCTATAACATCAATATCATCTTCCCCTGAAAATTTTTACAACTCCATGATCCACAAAAAAGTTAGGGTTCATGAAACCCTATAGTATCAATAACTCATACAAAATTGACCCAAAAAGTCCCAAATTTTTACTGTAGCTTCCTCTTATGATATTGGAACCTCAATCAAAATTTTGTGAAACAATGTCACAAATTTTGACCTATAGATTGAATATATGAAAAATCTCAAAACATCACTCAAAACAACTCTAAAACCTCTAAAATTTTGACTATGATTCTCTTATATCTTATTATATCTCCAGTAAAACTTTAGAATAAAAATTATCTATATTTAGGAAGATATATTGAAATTAGTATAAAACATAAAATAGCAATAAATCCCTCAAAACTAATTAAAAAATATCTATTTTTTTACTATGACGTATTTGAAATATTATCCATGTCTAGTCAAAAAATTGTGGAAAAATTCATAACCAATCAAAAGTTATTGATGATTAAAAAACTAGGGTTTCACTCCACACAAATTACCCAAATCAAATCTCTGATGCCACTTGATAAGATCTTGATATTCAAATATTCAATATATGCAAAAATAACCTTAAGGTATGGAAACACCATATAATACTCCTTAAGGAAGGAATAACTCCACAATGTCTCTTCGAGGGGACAACCTCTAATATCCTCTTACAATAGAAGACTCAATACTTACTTGATATCTTTACCATGATAATCATCTCCTATATATAGACATATATCTAACTCATGGATGGATAACCTCCTAATCCCAATGTAGGCTGACCATTACCCAATGTATTAATTCCACAATTTACTCCATTATCCTAATATATTTTATCCATATAACTAATTAAGGGGATGTATGCCACATGTCGGCATCTCCATCAACCCATATACATTAATATATCATATCCCTAGGTACATAGCAATAGTGAGTTATGTGGATAGAATGATTAAATGGGAGGGAAGGATATAGGAGGATACTAAAGATATAAGAGATGGACTATGAGGATGATAGGATGATATACGGATAAGAGGGGTGAACTAATAGATAGTAGATGTGAAAGATGGACTATGTGGATAGGCTAATTAGGATAAAATGGATTATGAGGATAAAATAAGATGAGTGGATGGATAAATAGAGGGGAAATGGACTATATATATGGACAAATTATAAGGGTATGTGATGGTAAAATGGGTGAATAAATGTGAGAGATGGACTATAGGGAATATGAAATGGGGTGAGTTAATACGAGATTACGGTGGTTGGATGAAATATGGGCTATGTGAATGAATAAATTATAATGAGGTATGATGATACAAGGATAAAGTAAGTGGACTATGTGGCTATGTTAGGTGGTTTGATGTTAATGATGGATTATGAGGAAATAGGATAATGTAGGGATAATGTGAATGACAATTATGAAAGCTGGACTTATATAGATAGGGTGATATGGAGATAAAATAGATGGGTAAATATATCATTGATATTAAAGATGGATTAGGAGAATTAAACTAATTATAAGAGGATGGGATGAAGTGAAGACAAGATGGGTGAGGGAATGGATGATTTTGGTGAAGGATAAACTATGTGGATGATATAATTATAAAAGGATAAGATGATATAAAAATGATATAGGTGGAATAAATAACTAGACATGGAGGATGGACTATATAGATATAATGATAAGATAGGTGGTTTGGTAATAAATGTAAATGTTGGACTATTAAGATGATAGGAGGATAATATGGATGGAGTTATGAAAGGGGGATGGTATAGGGGGATGGTATAGATAAAGAAGTTTCAAGGAGATGGGATGATATAAAGATGAGATGTGGTGGAGGAATGAAAAATAGATGAGGGGAATGGATTATAACAAAATGTAATGATATAAGGATAAAATGGTAGATTAACAAGTAGATGTGAGAAATGAAATATGAATACAAACTAAGTGAGGGGATGAGATGATATAAATACAAGATAGGTGTATAACTAGAGGATTGGTGTAGAAGGTGAATTATGGGGATAAAATAATTATGTTGAGGTGTAATGGGATAAAGATAAAATGGGGGGATATTGATGTAAAGGGGTATGTTCTAATCTACAAAAATGTGAAGGATGAATAATTATATAAAACTATACATGGGGATAAATACTAGGTCCAATATGATGTGTGTGGATAGTGAAGTGGTTATGAAAATATAAAGGAAATTGATGATGAAGGAGATGGATAATTGGATAAATACTATATATGGGATGCTATGAGATATAAATAGGATGGTCAACACAAGGTAAATGGGGAAGTAATGTGTTATGAAATGGATAATATGTAGTCAAATATACAAGGATATGAGATGGGATTGGATATTAAATACTATGAAATGGATATAGATGAGAGAATGCTTATAGGATGGATGGAAGTATGATAAAGATTTAATTAAAATGCATAAGGATGTGAAAAGATGATGGAGCTAGATGAAGTGGACACTATGAGGTGTGGGTAGGATGATAAAGTGAAAATTATATAGATAACAAGATATGAGAAAGTGTGATGGTCAAAAGGGGATACAACACAAGGTGATGGATGCTATGGGATGGATGTAGACACAAGAGGTACTATTAACTAAGTGTAGAATGATGGAATGATATAATGTGACTATGGGGGGTATATGATGGTCAAATATTGGTGAAAATATATAAATTATTAAGGAAGAGGGATGATATTAGGATGAATGTGGAAAGGGATAAGGAATGGAAAGGGTGTGGACTAAGGTAAATGATATGAAGTGAAGATAGGATATAGATAGTCAAGATGAGATGATGATGGGATGAAGGAATGAGATGAATAAATGATGATGGGATGATGGAAGCGATCCTATAGGTTTTCTAAGGTATGGACAAAATTATGGGTGTGACCAACTCAACTAGAATACAAAAATAGGTTTTGTCACAACACATAAACAATCATGCACAAGTACAACCCTAATTAGTAAATTATATAAAAGTGTAATGTGATGCCCAAACCATATAATGGTTACACAATTGAGGTTGTAGGTTGGTGACCCATTATAGAATCAATTAAAACCACTCAACCTTACTTGTATTTGATGGTCACTTTAGCACTATTACTAATGTATGTAGTAGAGTATTTGTTAATGCTAAAGTCCCCTACTATAAGGTATACAAAAGGATATAGGGTAGTCCCTGATATATATGATGGTATGTTGGGGCACAAGTCCATGCAGGAGGCTATCTAACTACCCTAGGTATATGGGCTTGATCACCCCTCACTTCACAAAACCCTTTATGAGGAATTTTGCTTACATCATAATGACAACTCTCCTTATATTTATAATTCATTAGAACATAGATTTTGGTTAGAGTGTGGTGATGAAATCCATGACACTAACCCCTATGTACTAGGTTGTATGCATGTTGATGAAATCCATGTCATGTGTTATATTAAGAGAAGGCTTAACAAATAAGCAAGCGCATGATACAATTAATTAACTGATATAATTACCTAGGTGTGTTTAGCAGGATATGACAAATTATTTACAAATAAATACTACACACATACTTAACAAAAAAACAATCAAGTATTTATAAGGAACTAAAGAAGACAATAATTAATGATTTTTCAAATATAATGAAATCTAAAGCAATAATGTCAAAATGGCACCCCTCCCTACAATCATAAAGGTTAGATATCTGATTGGGGTTCCAATATCCTTAAGGAATGTGTAATAAAGTGGTTACCAACTCAATTTTTTGCAATCCCACAAGTCCCTACAATCTCATGAGTACACAAGGCAATCCTATGACCAAAATGCACAATCCCACACCTTAGAATTTAGTACCACAAGTAGCTAGTGGCAAAATTTCAAGATGACAACTAACTACTATGGTTATCTATAAGACCATGACTATAAGACAATACCATAACTCTAATCAATAAGGCTGGTATTGACAAAAAATTCTAAATAGCGATATTGCAGTCCTAAATCAAAATACTCTATATATGTCTTAAATAGATAAAAAAAAGTCTACCTGATTAAAATAATTATAGGTATTTAGTTTGAATACAATTATTTATGATAAAAAGATGTTATCAAAGTCTAGTACTAAACCTAACTACCCTAACAACAAATATATGATTACGGATGATAATACCACTATTTATAAGGCAAGCCCATGACTAAGGAAGTCATGGTATTGTAAGATGTGGCTAAACCAATCTATAAGATGGATCTCCAAACAATCTCCCTAATCTTATGTTTTACCTAAACCCTTCAAGATAGAAAATGCCCCTTGTGAGTGGACTATTTTTAGATATGGAAGGAGGTTAAGTTATGTATATAGATAAATGCTTCAAAACTTATTAGCAAAAGAGGAATTTCTTTTTAGATTTGTAACTTAAAATACCTTGATCTCCCTATTGTCAGAACCTGAGAGCCCTATAAATGGTAATATAAAGGTAACAAGGGTAGTGTTTTACTAATTTTTTGAAGAATATGCAATATCGATGTTGAGAATAACAATCCCACTATTATCAAGCCAAATCCACCACTAAGGGAGTCACGGGTTTGTCAAAGGGGTAAAAAATTCTTCCCCCTATAACTACAACTTGTAAACAAGACAAGCATAAGACAAATTGGTAGAACCTAACTTCTATCTAGGATTGGTGAGATAGAAATGACAAAATCACCTCTTAATATGATTGTTAATAATATCGCTAGTAGAATATATGATATTGTTATTACCAAGATAATAATGCTACTAGAAGAGTCACAAGATTGGGGAAAAGGGATAATTACCTAAATTTCAAGAGGTTTCCCTCTCTTTCCTACACACAGACTCAACAACAATAGACAAACAACCTACAGATATAGAAAGTTATCAAAGACAAACTTTATTATGGACCCAGCTATTAGATTTAACAATACCACTACTAAAATCTAAAATATCACTAATACCAGAATAACCTCACTATTCAAAGATTATGGGCTTGACAAATATTATTGATTAGCCTGACTTCTGAGGAACAAATTTTTGTATTGTACATAGAGAGACAACATCCCTGAAGGAGGTAGCGAGTCAGTATAAGCAGCCTCAAAATCTAAGGTTTACTAGGGGGAACCATAATAATACCACTTGGAATGACAAGGCCACTACTAAAAAGGTAATCCTATGACTAGGGGAGTCATGATATTATCAAAGACCTAAAATCCTACTAGACCCCTAACTACTGATGGCTTATATGATGATATTGCTACTTGAACTAGTGATATCATGACTGCATTATCACTACTAATAGTACAATACCAATACTTGCTTGAAATGTGTTTAAAGCTAAAAATCCATCCTTGATTCGATGTACAATTGGTCTTATAATCACTTAAATACTTGTAGCAATAATATTAGCCTAAATAAGGGAGGTAGGTCCCACTGTGGTCACCATTATGAGCACTAATTTTTTTGGGATTCTAGTAATATGATCAAATGACAATAAAAACACCAAAATATAATGACACCAATAAGAATGGATAGAGGAGATAAATCAAAGTTAATAAAAAATTCTTACCATCCTCTTTACCTTCTCATGCCTCCATTCCTGGATTCTAACTTGTGTGATTGATCTTAAAAATCTTGATTATTAGATTGCTTGTGATAGCTTAATAATGGCTTCCAAAAGGATATGGGATGTGGATAATGCCTTTGATGGATGCTTGAAGGCTATTATGGATGCTTGATAAGAGATCTTGATGGCTTACTAGGAATTTTTTTTATTGGTTGGAGGGTGGAGGGAAGGTTTATTTTTTTAGGCAAAGGGAGGGAAGATCAATGGTCCAAATTCAAATTTGGGCCATTAAGATCTAAGGCTAGAAAATTTCCATGTAATTTTTAATTTCATGGAAATCTCTAGAATAGGAAAACTCTAGAGGAAGGGGCTAATTTGGGGAATATTTCTAAAATCCTCCAATTCTATAAATCTCCCCATAGGGTTTAGGGTTTTAGGAGAGGCTAGTGTAGGGTGGTAGGTGGGTGATTGGATTATTTTTGAATTTTAAATTGGCTAGTGTATTAGGGAGTAGGTTAGTAGATAATGGGGTTTATTAAAGGATAAATGATAGGATTAATTGATCTTAGGATAGAATAAAGGTTGTATGGGTTGTAAGAATGGGTTATGAGTGTTAGGTTAATAGTTAAAATAACTAGGAAATATAGAGAATTAAGTTTAATTAGCGAGAATTAACATAATTAGTAGGCTAATAATATTTTAATGCATACACTATTGTATACAATAATAACCTCTCATAGATTCATCCTTAATCACCTTGCAGCATCATAGCTATTAATTTTGCCTATAGACCTATTAAGTGGGACAATTGTACACCTAAATAAATCTTGAAAGAGCTAAAAGGCTAATCTAAATCAATTAACAAGTTAATCAAGATTAAATGCCTGGTTTAATTATCCATTTAAAATTACTAAAAAGGAAAATTAAAAAATTCAAAATATCTTAGCCTTTCGTCATTGCCTTTATGAGTTGTCAAGCTCTTTGAAAATATCTTAAAATATCTAAATCGAGAGCCATGCCCAGTAATTGAAAATCATAAGTACTTGACAATTATTAACTCATATAGAGATAGTTTTAACTCACCTAGGTTTTTTTTGAACCAATTTCAAGCCTAAACTCAACCTTGACTCACCTTGGATGAG
Organism: Torreya grandis; assembly: GCA_037957365.1. Classification (NCBI taxonomy): domain Eukaryota; kingdom Viridiplantae; phylum Streptophyta; class Pinopsida; order Cupressales; family Taxaceae; genus Torreya; species Torreya grandis. Next base: position 1,855,939 of record JARHVA010001211.1, on the reverse strand, counting down.
AGTTAATTCCTAAGGATATAAATACAAGGCCTTTCCTATTGAACCATAAGCTATGTTGGTGAAAATATTTTATGCACAAATATATTCAACAAGTTCTTTGATGTAGTGTTATAATTCCTAAATGCTTAGCAAGTAGGGTTATCATGCCCAAATATTAAGCCAAGATTCCAAGGAGAGAAGGAGCCAAGCAACCTCCATTATCAAAGACTCATTGATGCATACACTGAACAAGCCATTCAAAAAATCTATTTGGATCTCCAAGGAAGGTAAAAGAGTGTGTTCTTTTATGTTTCTGTTACCTAAACTCTCCTTAGTGTCTAGGATAGAGGTGTTAGGATCTTAGTGTGTTCATTCCATTTTTTTTATGAGACTAAAACAAGACTAACCTCCCCTCTATGTCAAATTCATAGTTTACATGTTGGCACACCCAATGGGACCCTAAGCATATCATACAACCAAGGATATTAACATGATATTCTTAGTTTTATTAATGGATGATTTAAAATATTCAAAATTTGAGTTTTTAGTTTATTTTTCACATATTTCTATTTTTAGCAACACACGGGTTGAAGGTAACTGATGCCAATTTATTTTAAAATTTGACAGAGACTAATGTCAATTCTCCTATAATGATGTTGATTCTCCAAGACTGACATCAATTTATTGAGTCAACCACGATCCCTATGTGAAAAGTAGAGCATGACATTGATATTGTTGATAATGGTTTTTCTTATTTTCTCTTTCTATCATTCTGTGTTTGAGGATCTGAATATTGTTTTCCTAACCCTTTTATTTTAAGATCTAGTGGAATATTTTGATTATGAGCTCATGTTATTATCCATATTTTTTTCAAAATAGATTTGTGTTTTTTTGTGTTTTTACAAGAAATTGATGTCAATCTCTATCAATAGATGTCAATCCCTGTATGGATCGACCAATGTTAATCTTTATAGATCGATGTCGATCTTTGTGGATTGACATCGATCCCTATGTGAGACAAAAAATAGGAAACTTGAGAGGTAAATTCTAAATATTGTTTTCTCACTCACTTTTGGGCTTCTAAGTAGGAAAACCCTCTAACAAATTATAGGTCCTAAGGTGGAAAAGATAAAGTTTGAACATGGTTAAATCTTACACAATTTGTATTTGGTTTTTAAAGTGAACTTAGTTCTTTTCATGCCTTAGTTGTTTTTGAAAATTTTGAAGTTTTTTAGACAACTAATACCAAAGGGATCAAATTTCACAACATAATTTGTTTTGGTGCACTAAAATAAACTCTCACACTTAGTTACATACTCCTAAGAATTGTTTATTTCATGTTTGTTTGTTGAAAGTTGTTTATTTATAATAAATCAAGTGATGCGTGTATGCTTTCCTCCCATCCCCTTTAGGGATCTTAGATGATCAAAAGTGCTCATTCTTTGCCTTTATCTCTTTATTCCAAAAGTGTGAAAATAAATTCACTAAGGCCCTCCCCAAATTTGTATGGTTTGGGTGACCCCAAAATGACCATAAAGTCTTTTTACTTGTCTTTATTTTTATGCATTTTATCTTGTGAGCAAGAGTTCATTACCTCTTCATGGGTTCTTTAGGAAAGAGCTAACCTGAGAATTCATCTCCCGACATCATTTCAAGCCCAATCCATGGTGAGGTATATAAATTGAGATGATGAATCATAGGGATGATAGTTTGAGAAGTTAAACTACATCCATTAGAGATTGTTGCCCTCAGAATGTATGATCAACTTGGACATCACACTATGATAAGAAAGTAATAGATGTAGTGATTGTGAAAAGGGCAAGACATTTTCACAATAGGTCAGTTGATGTGGATCCAATTGATGTGATCATCTCTTGTGTTAGCCACACTTGGGACCATCTATAAATGAGAAAAAATGGATAGTTTAGAATAACCCCACTTGTCACAAACATACTATTGATGCAAGGTGAGTATCCCAAAGTTCAATGTCATAGTATAAAATCTTGAGAGAATAGGGACCCTAAAAACCCTACTTTTCATGTGATTTTATTTTTTGGATTAACAATTAAAATCCTCTCAAGAGCAAGTATATTGATGGAATTCGATAGTATTATGCAACCTTGTCAGTTTTAGGATTTAGGATATTACACTTAGGTGTTTATGTCATTTTTATCCTTTCTTACATGGTCTTGAGTCTAAACTATCTATTTTTTTCTAGCTTACCATGTTAAAAAGAGTCTTGTTTACACATCACTCCTTTGTTTAAGGAGGCATTATGCTACCCATTTGATATCATACACGTGCCTTAGTCTTTTTATCAACTCTTGTTTATGTGTGTCATTTGATTGAAAAAGGTGTTGTTATGATACCCAATTCATTTCAAATCTTATGCCTTGGAGTCTTGAAACCAAACAATTGATCATATCTTTAGAGAGTGATAACATTGTTGTGTTACTCAAATCATTTCAAAGAATTATTTTCCTTGTGTCTAAACTTCCATTTTTAAAGCCAAAACCATGTGTGCCTTTGGGTCTTTACCTAGTGTCATTATGTTGTTCATTCTTGTCTAGCTTGTTGTTTGTTTAAAGAAGCCTAGCTTTCTACATTGAGTTTCAAATTAGCCTTGAAAAGTTCAAATCCAAAAATTGATTGATGTTTGCCTTAGCCTTGTGTAATTTTGGCCTAGACATCGATATTTCTCTTTTAGGTTGTGTAACTTAGGTTAATTTTTTATTCAATTTGAAAACTATTATTTGTGCCTAGATTTGGAGAAATAGTCTATCTTCCATTTCCCTATTTTTTCATGCCTTACACCAATTAACCAAGTTCATGTTTAAATCTAAATGCCTATTTTATGCCAAAGTGTTTCAAATTTGCTAGATTGAATCTCATACCTTGTTTCATTTAAAATCTAGCTTTTGTACCTTTTCCAAAAGAACTAGTAGATGCCTATTTTAAGCCTAACTTTTGTGCCTTATTAAAAATACCTAACAACTTTTGTTTATTTATATTATAACTTTTTATAACACTTTATACCTAGAGTTTAACATTCTGGTTTTTATTCATCCACTTGACTATTTATTTAAGAATTTAACATTAGATTATTTTATACCAAGTTTTAACACATACCATTTTGTAGATACAGATCCATTCCTTAGACCAAGTTAGATTATGTTTAGACCATTTATCCTTTGGACCTTATTTTTCAAAGTTTATAAAACTCTAGACCTTTTTGTGAAATGTTCATCATTGATTTAGATGTCTCATTGCATTAGTAGTCGAGCCATGTACAATATAATTTATGATACCATGGTTGTATAAATTGAATTTGATCAAGACCCCTATGGTCAAGAGTTTGTTTTTGAGATAGATCCTTATCCTCCTTACAATACTCAATATATGGAACAAATACAAGGTCCTCATGAGCAGCATGTGGTGATAGCTTCTTTGGGTTGGTTAGCATATGATGTTCACCATTTCACAACTCATGGTGCCCAATCCCCCACCTATACCATTAACACTCCTTTAGATTATGTGAGTAACCAAGCTCCACAACATACAAGGATTACCATTCCAAAACCTCATCCTTTGGCTTGTGACAACAACTAAGCTTTACAACACCCTACCATTACCATTCTAAGACCTCATCCTTTGGCTTGTGTGAGTAACCAATCTTCGTAACACCCTAACATTACCATTCCAAGACCTCATACTTTATCTCATGATAATAAACAATATTTTAAATGACCTATCATTACCATTCCATGCCCTTCCAAGTATGGTAGCTCATTATCTCAATAAATTTTTCCAATCACGACTAGACAAGTCATAGTTACCATCCTAAGCCAACAACCAACCTTTTTTAAGACCATCATAGATAAGCCTATCATTACTTGATCACTAATAATTATTCATCCATTTCCATCTATCCCAAAATTTAGAAAACCCGTGCTAATCATAGAGCCACAACAGAGCCAATCAGTACCTCTCCAATTAAGCCAATCATTCGAAGACCAAGATATATTCAAAACTAGTATTTTATAATTAGTTGTAAACCAAGGCCAAGATAACCAACCAATTTGTTATATTTTTGTTAAAAACCTATTTTTGATGAGTCAACTTGTGATTAATCACCTTTTGATACTATCCTTATTGTCAAGGAGTCTCACTATGACAAGCCAATCTTTATTGAGTCACTTCTTAATGATTATAAATACCTTTGTGCAAATCATTATATTGACCATCATCCTATCTTTAAAGAGCATCCCTTTGACAAGCCAATCTCTATGAAGTTGTATCTTAACCTTTTTCCCCTCATTGAGGAGTCTTACTTTGACAAACTAATCTCTGTGGAGCCCATCATGACATCACAAGTTGTTACTTGTCCAATATCAAACATTCAACAATACATCATTGTAGTAGCTTCCATAATTAAATAAAAATAAGAATTAAATTTAGTTTATATTCTTAAACTAACATCAGATTTAGAATTAGAATTAGACTCAATGTCAGTCTCAACATTAGATTTAGAGTCACTTAAATTAGACTTAGCTTCAAAATTAGAATACATTCATGGCTATTACAACATGGTTTATGTATTCCTTAAAGATCAATTTGAATATATTTGTGATCCTTCCATAATTTTAAAGGATGATTACTTCAACATCAACATAAGTTCTCCTAGTATCTTATATGAGGATTGTGTTGCCTCTTCCCATTCCATTACCATTCCACATGACATTACCACCACCCAACATAGCCATCATATTGACATTCCACCTCCCACAAGTGTCAATTAGTACCAACAAAATCACACCTTGTTGAACTATATCCATGGAAACATATCAATTGCATAATGTTAGGGGGACCAAGATCATATTCATTCAAAAGAAAATTATCTCTTAGTGAAACCTTTCTAGAAGTGTTAACAGGCAATCAAAGTCCAAACTCAACATCTTCTAGTGAAACCTTTTTAGAGGCATTAGAAGACATTCAAATTCAAAATTCCTTAATGAAACCTTTTTAAAGGTGTTATGAGACAATCAAGAGAAATTCATTTGTGAAAAACTCATTGAGGCACCAATAATTGAGTACAATAGTTCTTCACTGCTTGATGAAGACATTATAAAAGATAAAATTAGTATAGTTTCTAATCTACAACATAATCAGATGGTAGATACTCTCAGGCCCAAACAATATAAAAATATAATGGTCCTATCAAGAAAATATTCATACGTCTTTGGCCCTGCCACAACCAAAATTATGTCAAATCCAAAATCAACAACATTGTTTGTGCTTGAAAATCCTAATCTTCATTTGTTGCCCAACCATTATGCATTCCATCATCATCCACCTTTACATTACCAAACCAAACCTATCATCCAATATTTATTCATAATTAACATCCCTAATTGTACTTTCCTTTATAAAGGCTACAAATATATATTATCTCAATGTTTGAAGGAAACATAATCAAAGACTAATGAAGTTCACAATAATGTTCTTAGAGTCCAAATCTATAATAGTTTCTTAATAAAGCATCTATTTAGAAGATGTGTGCGCTATAAATTAACATGATTGATTATTATTGTATCTTCTACTGATTAGGATGTGCATATCCACATCATCACTTTAACATAAACATTTACCCTACCAAAAACCATACCTTTGCCTTGCCATTTTCATTTGCCATTCCTCTTTCTATTGTCTCATACCCTATCATTTCCCTTAACACTTGGGGGAAACCCTCTTACCAATATGTCCAATTTCCATCCTACCATATTCCTTGTGTCATACGATATGTCATCCCACCATACCCATCACTATTAGGGCAAAGCCTGTTTTGACCTGGCCTACCTACCCCTTTTGACCTTGGTTTTGTTGGTTCTTTTGGCACCTTCCATGAGAGGATTCTAATCCAATTTTAGTATTTTTATAATTTCATTTTTAAATGATAGTCTATGAAAGTAGTGTCATAGTGGATATGGTAAGTTATCTTTCATTTACATTTGACTGGTACCACTGATTATAACCACCTATGGGTAAATCAGTATCCCACTTTGTGTTATTAATTATAACCACCTATGAGTAAATTAGTAGCAAAAACGCATGTCATTATTTCCTAATTATAATTACCTATGAGAAAATTAGAAACAATACATTTATCATGCATTACCACATCACCTTGCAATTACTATTAGCATTTACCTTAACATTTGCCTAAATTTGAGAGTTTGTTGTTACCTGGTTGGATCTCCCTACATTTTGTGTTGGTAGAATTATTGTGACTTGAGGTCCTAATGGGTCTATGTAGGTCATGCTCAATTCTTAGTCCGTCTTTTCCATAATTTCTCACCTTTTTATGAGAAACCTAAGTCAATTATCTCTATATTTTTTGAGTGGTATCTTTTCAATCTCTAACAAGTAAAGATACCCCCAAAATTCCAAAAACATTCACAATTTTCAAAATCCTAAATCATGTGTCCTATTAAACATAGCCAGTCATCTTCGATCCACCCTATTAATGAAAATACATTATTGGTTCCAATCCAATCCACTACCATTAAGGGTGTGACCTTCTATTTGCATATATCCTTTCATGGGGTCACCACCTATTTATCCTTCCATTGAGACTTCATGCATAAATATTGACTGGGTTGATGATAGGATGCTTTATGTTGCTTTTAATTTCAATATTTTCGTGTGTTTGTTTTCTTAGGTATTTGTTTTTTTATTTTCCTATTTTTTTATTGTGCCTTGACTCAATCTATATGCATTCATTGGATGATTCTTTGCTCATTATTTTGACTCCATCCATATTCATACGTCAACATTGTCATCATGGTATTTATCATTGGTGTATTATTTTCAACTATTTATTGGATTAGAAGTCAGTATTTATGAATATTACAACTAAGTTATCATGGTGTTTTATATCATGATGCATATCATCATATGCGACACCAAAAATCAACTCAGAAAATCTTACAAGTAATGGATTCACATAAACTTCTCCTTGGTAACCTAGGCAAATACTCCCACCCTCCTAAATCAAATGAACCCCTTGACCATTCTATTTATATTAATGCTAATAAGGATGAGCATCTATACATTGGTAGGTATGATTGAATCATTAAAATTGATCAATTTTTATTATTCCAATCATCTCTTGCATCACTTTGTGTATCCTTATATGCCTGGTTGTTTGTAACTTCTTCAATCATTAGACCATCACATCTACATGTGCACCTAATCATCTTTAATTTTTATGATATGTTATATCCTTGAGTTATGATTGTCAATTTGATCTACTAGGGCACAATCCAAAATCATTATTCAATCTAGCTCATATTAATGATTATAACTGCCTATGGGCAAATCATTAATTCAACTCATCTACCCTAATTGGGGCATATGCTTATGCCACTGACTATAACCTCTTTTGGGTAAATTAGTGTCTTAACTTTTGTTACTAATTATAACTACCTTTGGGAAAATCAATACTTTTGAAAAAAATCAATATATGCAAGCATTATCTTGATTGGATTAATATCACCTATGGATTAATTTCATTTTTTTCTTGCTTCTTTTCAAGGGACCATCCATCAATTGTATGTTTTAGCTACTCCCTCAAGGGGGAATCATTGTAGGCTTCCTAAAAATTATTTGGAGCTTCTTTTCTAGCCATTATTAATGGCATTTTTGATTCTATGAGAAGACATTACTATGCCTATAGCTTGCAAAATCTTCCCAAATAGGGGTAAATTGTAAACACATAAAACTGGACACAACTAACTTCTGACCAAACCTCAGACTGATTCCTACCAACCATTGCAAATTAAGCCTAGGAATCACTAAACATCCAAAATTTGCTTTTGCATCAGTAATCAAAGCTTATAATCATGTTGAAACATCCCTAATTTTGGTATCCTATTGTATGAAAAAATAACCTCTCGCAGATTCATCCCTAATCATGTTATGGCATCACAATTGTCAATTTAGCCTATGGACCTATTAAGTGGGGCACTTGCACACTTAAATAAATCTTGAAAGACCTAAAATTTTAATCTAAATAAATTACTAAGCTAAACAAGATTAAATTCCTAGTTGAATTATCCATTTGAAATTAATGATTATCTAAAAAAAATTCAAAAATTTAAAATATCTTAGCCTTTCATCATTGCCTTTATGATTTATCATGATCTGTCAAAATATCCTAAAATATCTAGTTTGAGAGACATGCTTAGTAATTGCAAATCATAATTACTTGAAAACTATTAAGTCAACTAGAGTTAGTTTTAAATCACCTAGGTTTAGTTTGAACACATTCCAAGCCTAATTTCAACTTTAACTCACCTTGGGTGAGAGTTAATTCTTAAGGCTATAAATAAAATGTCTTTCCTATTGAACCATAAGCTATGTTGGTGAAAATTTATTATGCACAAATATTTTTAACAAGATTCTTGATGCAGTGTTATAATGCCTAAATGCTTAGCAAGTAAGGTTACCATGCCCAAATATTAAGCCAAGAAATCATAAGCCAAGGTGACAAGGAGAGAATGACCCAAGAAACCTCAATTGTCAAAGACTTTTTGATGCACAAGTTGAGAAATCCATTTGGACTTCCAAGGTAAAAGAGTATGTTATTTTATGTTTTTATTATGTTTTTATTTATTTATTTATTGTTACCTAAGCTCTCCCTTGTGTCTAGGATAGAGGTGTTAGGATCTTAGTATGTTCATTTCATTTGTTTTATGAGACTAACCTCCCTTCTATGTCAAATTCCTAATTCACATTTGCATCTCAAAATGAGTGATGTAGCTTATAGAGTTTGATCTCAAATTTTTATCCCAAAAGTCAATAAAATATCAAATTAGAGCCAACCAATTGGCTTCAGCTCCCTTACCATATTATTTTTTGCTCATCAAAGATTTTTGTGATGATTTTATGGAATATAATATATCTTCTAATCTATAGACAATGCCATATGATGGATCAAAATGTAGAATAGGAGTGGGTGGTGGTATTTAATTTTATACTCTCAAGGGTGAATACATGTTTTTATCTTACAAATTATCCTTTTATTACACCAAAAATATAGTTGAATATGAGGCCTTGATCATCAGATTATCCATAACACACAAGCTTCATATAAGACAAATACAATTTTTTGGTGATTCCCAATTGGTTGTTAATAATGTTACCAATCATTACCAAACCAAAGAAGAACATCTTCGAACATACAAAGAAATGGTAGGTAAACTTAAAAATACATTTGATACATTTTTATTGATAGTATTCCACATAAATACATGCACCATGCAGATGCCATGGCAAGTGTAACATCCTTGATGGTTTTGGTATTAATGATGATCATATAGACTTTCCCATACAATAGTTATGAGATCCTTCCATTTCTTCTGATAAAATGAATACCTTGATCATTCTTATTGTTACTCGCAGTACTACAAACATAGAATGGTACAGTGATATTTATAATTTTATCTATCAATCCTATATACCAGACCATTTTATATGAAATGATAAATGAAAATTACAATATGAATCAATTTGTTATGTTATTATTAGAAATGATTTTTTCAAACAAACTTTTGATGGATAATTGATTCAATGCTTAAATAAAGATGAGGCCTGCATAAGCACTCTTGGAAATGCATGTCAATTGATGTGGTGGGAATTTTATTAGACATGCCATGTCTCAAAATATATTACATGAAGGTTATTATTGGCATACCATTGAACAAGAATGTATAGAGCATGCAAAAATATGCTTACAATGCCCAAAATATAGTAATTTGAATCATGCAACATCACATAAGTTACAATGAATTGTTTCACCATGGCCTTTTTCCTTATGGGGTTTTAACTTAATTGGAAAGGTAAACCTAGTATCCTTTGGTGGACATAAATTCATCATCACAACTATAAAATATTTTGTAAAATGGGTGGAATCAATTTCACTTGAGTTTACCATAGAGGATGACATATGCAGATTTCTAATGAAACATATTATTTCCCATTTTGGAATACCTTCAATTATTATTTTTGATAATGGATAATCATTTAAAATCAAGTTAGTAGATCACTTTTGTAGTAAATAAAATATTAAGAATACATTTTCTACACCTTATTACCCACAAGGCAATGGTTAGGTAGAGGCAACTAATAAGATAATTATAAAAATACTTGGCAAAACATTTGAATGATAATGTATTGATTGGCACTAGTAGATGGTATATGATTTATGAGCATACCAAACTAGTGTTCGTACACGCGTTCTATCTTCACCTTACTCTTTGGTCTATGGTACAAAGTTTTTTCTACCAATTGAACTCAAGATATCATATTTGCATGTTTCTCTTAAGGAAATTGTCAAAGATAATGGATACCATGAAAATAGATTGCATTAGTTAAAATAGTTGAGTGCCAAATGCACATAAGGTACTAAACACTTACGTGTCTATCAGGACTATGTAAAATGAGCATATAATAAAAAGGTTTGGCCATGTGACTTTGATGTGGGTGACCTAATACTAAAAGAAAATTAAAAAAACATAAATGCAAAAAATAAAAGAAAGAAAAGTTTAAATGAAATTGGTTGGAACCATTCACAGTTATAGTAAAGTTGGGAAAAGGCATATAACACCTTGTTACACTTTAAGGAAAACCTTTTAAAATTCCAATTAACATTATGCACTTGCATAAATATATTACATTAAAACTCTTCAAATATTCCATAATATATGTATGTATGTATGTATGTATGTATATATGTATGTATGTGTGTGTGTGTGTGTATATATATATATATATATATATATATATATATATATATATATATATATATATATATATATATATATATATATATATATTCAGAACTAAATATATATATATGGCACCTACATACTCAATTTGCTCCTTAGAATTTCTGTGTTAGTTCCATGTTGATGGATGGAATATCAGTCACTCCTACAAACACATGTGTGTCATGCTTCTACTTGAGTGTGATATAGGTATACACAGATACATGATCTATTCCTATTTTCGATGTTGGATCTTCCCTCTACTCATACCATATGGACATTGGGGGTATACGCTTCTTTGATGACAATACTCATAGGTTATATCATTCTACGATCACTTTAATTATCATGTTTTGAGCTCATATATGTACTTATACATGCCTTTATCCATGATTATACCTTTCATGGGGTACTTGATATGCTATGAACTTAAAATTTCTTGTTAACACATTTTATCCATAGGCTACTATGAAATATTTATTTTGGTTTCTCATGCTTTCTTATATGTACTTCCTTGAGTATGTTTCTTTGTTATTATTTTACTTCTTCGATCATTTGAATATACTTTTTTGTTTGTATACCCCATGCCTTTTATTATTTATTTGACATTGGCCTATGTCATTATTTTTTGTATAGACATTTGAATATGTCATTATTGATTTGTTAGACATTTGATTAAGTCATGTCCCTTAAATTATGTGTCATTTGAACATGCCCCTTGTTTGGAGTCTCTTAGGGACATTATATGTTGATTTGATTTTAAGTGCTCTTGTATGTGTGCTTGTTTGATTATTTAGTTTGTCTTATTGATATCTAGATGTTGTCATGATATTTATCATGCATCTTTAGCCTTCATGTAATCAAATTATTCTATGTGCTTCAATGCTATATTTACCTACACATGTTATATGTGCTACATGGTTCCATTCATTAAAATTATACAATTGTATTATCTTGGAGGTGAGGTAACTACAAATTTATATTTTTATCTCACCTCAAAAGGGGGCATATCAGTGGGGGCTTGTCATAGATTCAAGTTCTCCACATTTGGCATATTGGGAAACATGTTCTCCACATTTGGCATATTTGGAAACATGTTCTCCAAAATTATTTAGTATTTGACACATCCATAATTAGTGGGGGCATGTTTTGGAAACATGTCCTCTATATTGGCAATTATATCAATTTTCATATTCAGTGGGGGCATGTTTTGGAAGCATGTTATCCACACTTATTTAGTATTTGGCATACCCACATTCAGTGGGGGCATGTTTTGAAAACATGTCCCCCATATTGGCACTTATTTAAGTTTTCATGTTTCTCCATATATAGTAGGGACATGATTTGGAAGCATGTTTTCCACACTTACATAGTTTCCAAATTGGCTAATGCACATAGTTACATGATTCAAATTCATAGTTGTGATAGAATTCTATATATTGGTACCATTGGTATACATAGTTTTAGCATGAAACATATCTAAGGTTCATATTCTATTCAATGTGTGCCTAGTATTTCAAAATAAAAATCAATTTCAGATTTCAAGAACTCTCAGGGACTATCATAACCCACCAAGTTGGACTTTTACAAACTAAATTAAGCCAATTTATTAAAATATTTGGTTTGATTTTAGTTTGGTTAAGGTGATTAAATCACTCAATCTTGACAATTTTTCAAGTTGAACATGATTGTATCATCCATCCTTACTAGTTTGATAGTGTGAGTTGACTTGGTTCACTCACATGCAATAGGTTATAAGTATGATTGGTTTGCATGGTTGAGCTAATCTCAAATGTCATGTGGAAACTTACCTTTTCTCTAAGTGTAGACACCAAAATTGTGTCGACTCCCCTTGGTCCCTCACACACTTTATTAATTTAAAATAAATTACTTATTTTAAATTAATGACATCACCCTAGACACCTCACCTTGGATTCCTTTCCCTTAGACCATTTATCACCCTATGACTAATCATAATTACCTAAGACCTATTTCAACTCTCCCACCAACCCCCGTGCCTAATAAATCCACCTTTGGACCGTTCACCAATGACAACTAAACTTGGCAGATGGAGGAATGGGCAAAAGGCTAAAAATAGCCTTTTTACCCATTCTTTAGCCACCGACGTCAGTTAACCATCGGTCGATGCCAGCGGGATCACTGATGTCAGTTACTTAAAACTAAATTTTGACCTTGGCTGGTGGCCTGAATGCGAATTCTCTTGCTCCTGAATCCAAATTCTTTCTCGCCCAGACTCTGAAACATCAAGGTAGGATTTGGGACGAGGCATTAGCATTCTATCATCACTATCCAGGCTAAGAAACTCTACAAAATTCACTCCACACTAGATTGAAATGTTGCACAAGGTCTTCGGCATCAGCCATAACGGGAACAAGAGCTAAGTATTCTTTTGGTTTATATTTTAATATTTTTAGAGTGCATTGGTAATTAGTCCATTGGATATTTCTAAGTACTATTGAGACCAAATCCAGCTTTCTTCCTGGAGAGGCTAAAAAGCCTTTCTTTTATCCCAACCCATTTTGACAACCTGTCCCCTACCTTTGTCCTTCCTAAGACTCTGTCCACTATCCTTCATCCCTGCACAACCCTTTTGAATCTCCCAGACCATTCTGTTGACCACAGAAATAACCTAAAACCCATTCAAGGCCCATTGCCCCTACCGACATCGACATCAAGGCCCATTGCCCCTACCGATGTCGGTAGCCTAACCGACATCAGCAACATTGACCAACTGATGACATCAGACTAACCAGCATCAGCGACTATGAGAGGTAGATTGCAAGAATCAGGTACACATTATCTATTTCTCTTCTTTAGCCTTTCATTATTTCTCTTTCTAGCAACACTCTTTTGTCAAATAAGTGGATTGTCATCCCTCAAGGAAGTCTTTGCACTTCTGGGACCGAGCTTTGCTTGGCAGTCCACCATATATCTATCTAACATTTTCTTTGTTTAAGTCTTTCTTATCTACAAGTGTCATCTTTCATAGCCAAAGAGGAGCTCTTACAACATCTGGATACGGTGCACAACTTCATCCGGGTATCATCTAACCCCTGACCATTATCTTTAGTTTCTTTCTTCTTCTAAATGTAAAAAAGCGAAAACAAGTAGAAACATTTTGGCACGCCCAGTGGGACCCTGGAGTTTTTCTTGGGTTCGTTTCTTCTAAAAGGCAAACTTTCATATAGGTGCATTAGGAAAATTTCTCACCATTCTATCTTTTTATTTCGAAAAGACACCATTAGCACAAGTTAAAAAGAATCTTTCTTTTTCTTCTTGTCACCTTTTTCCTGCATCTTAGAGTATTGAAATTCATACTCTTAACCTTTTCCCCACTTGTTTGCATCTAAACAAAACATTTCAATTTGGGTTAAAAATACATTACATCTCATTCCTGCTTGAATGCATTTTTAGCTCATCTAGTAATTAAAAGTGCATTATGAATAAATTGTAGTGCACATATGTTACACATCCAGACCACAAGCACATCAAACTAAATGTCTAAACATACTTGAGACAAGGTCCGACTAGGATTTCATCACCTAGCAGATACCTTACCCTTCCTGGTAATCCTACTTGGACTTCACTACCAAGGGGAGAACCCACTCTATTTTCTGGCAGAGTATAAACTCTAGGGGAAGCATATATTGGCTAAGCAACCTAGCTTGGCTCTGGGCTCGTGAAGTGAAGGGAGAAAGATCCTAGCACTAGGCCACATACGGAACCTAATACAGATTTTGAGCACCAAAACTTAACCTAAAACCAACCTTAGACTGCTTCTTTTAGTACCTATTCTAAAAACCCAATTCCCAAAAATATTTTTCTAAGGCATAAGCCAACACGATTCTAAAATTTATTCTTAGGAATTTAACGTTTAGAGACTACTTGCCTTCATCTACTTTTCTATTTTTATCTAGTTTTTTGAGCTGGTAAGGATGCATTATTCTGAGCTCCAAAAACAACTCAGAACTTTCTTCTTTCTTCCAAAAACTTTCAATTTTTTGAGTTTTGGAAATACATAGTAACTAACATCGGTTTTTCCATTAACATTGGCAACTGATCTTCACCGACATTAGTTTTTCTATCGACGTCAGTCACTGTCAAAATTTTCTTTCAAAATAGCAAGCTTAAAACCTGACTTTTTTGCTATTAAACACCAACTTTTGGTTTTTTGAAACTAAAACAAATAGTTTCTCAAACTTGAACTCTTTGCCTTGAATGGTTTTGACACATAGTCAGGCCAAAACTCTTGTTGACCATGCAAGGCAACAACCACTCCCGCCTTTGCCTTCTATATCAAGTCCCCAAATAGAGTATAATTTAGAAACTAAACGTACTCCTATCCAACCAACCCCAACTCAACCCCCTATTGTTCCCAAAGGGGACCAAGACTTTGAAAGGTTCCTTGACCTCAATGTCAAGGCTCTTCAGCACTATCTCACAAGAAGTCAAATGCGAGATCCTTCAGGAAACCTAGTTTATGGGATGCCAACTTCCTTAGTTGAAACGACAATCATATCAACAACCTCCATAACCCAACCCATGGTCACCTAGGCCATTGCCTCAACTAACAACTTGACCATGACCAATCTTCAAAGTGTGGCCTCTCCTTCTATTTCTGGACCTACCTTTATTAAGATTTCTATCCCCCTCAACCACAAACCATTCAACAAAGTTCTACACCATTCCAAAACTTAATTGTCTCCATCCCACCTACTCTTGCACCCATAAATACAAGAGTGACTACTTATCCTTTGGCTAGTGTTGCCACCATCCAACCACCTTTGGTGACATCAAGTCAAGTTGTGCCTTCTAGCTTTATGACACAACCACCCTTGACTTCAACATCAATCCCTATGACTAGTTACCAATATGCTGCACCTATACAAGTGCAACAAACTATGTCATACGCTCTGCCTAACACCTTCCAAATGCCTTACAACCTAGGGGGCACCCCACTTGCAAATCCATCAACTGATTTAATCAAGATGTTGATGGATAAGGTGTCTAACCTTGAGACATCCATTTTTGGTTCAAGTAATGTTCTTTTATATGAACAAGTTTGCAATAAACCCATTCACCCTTCAGTGCCTATTAGACCATATCCTAACAGTGGGAACTTCCAAAATTTACTCATTTCTAGAGTAAAGAGGACCCACAACAAAATCTATGAGCATTTAGACATGCTTACTACCTTATAGCACACGATGATGCATTGTTACTTCGCACATTCCCCATGTCACTTTCTGGCACCGCCCTTGATTGGTAGAGTTCTATTACCAGTCATTCTCTCTTTACCTTCACTCAACTAGCTCAACTATTTCTTAACCACTTTTCAATCAACATCACTAAAAAGGTCTCCATCACAGACCTATATTCTATTAAACAATTTGACGATGAGTCAATAGCTGACTTCATTGCCTGTTGGAGAGGTTTAATCAACCAACTCTCCTTTTCATTACCTCAACCTGAGCTCATCGAGCTCTTTTCACGAGCATGTGCCAAGCACATCTCATCTACTTTGTGGGTCCAAACATTCTGCACATTTGACAAAGCTTTCACCATGGCCAGGAAGCTTGAACTCCGCACTATCGAAGAAGATAGAGTCACATTGCGTAGTAAAAATACCAATGCAAAATATAATGACCCTTCTTCTTCCCAATCCAAGTCCAAGGGGTCAGCAAATGTTGTGGTCGCTAGATCATCATCCTCCACCACAACTAACCAATCTGAGCCCTCTACATCACAATACTTCATAAGACAATTCCAACAATGGAATATACAGCGTCAATACACTCCAATAGGAGAATCATATGCTTCTGTGTTGGATAAATTAGTCAAGCAGGGGGTCCTCAATCTCCCTCAAATCTAACCACCTCAATTTGACCCCTCAAAAGCCATCCCTACATGGTACAGGGAAAATGACTTTTGTAACTATCATCGTGTCAAGGGTCACAACATAAACAATTGCAAAACCTTTAAAAACATTGTCCAAGACATGCTAGACAAGGGGATCTTGTTTTGGATAACCCAAATGTGTCATCTAACCAAAACATAGACATATTTAGGTAACCATTCCCTAACCATCCCCCAAGTCAAAACAATGTTCAGACCATGACCAATGACCCTCAAGAATGCAATATACACATAGTCAACACGGTCTCTTCTTTTATTCCTAACCAACCTCTCCCACAGTCTGAAGAGGTTAATCAGCCTATTTGTCCACCATAGGTAGAAGAGTCTTCTTCTCCTATTTGTCTACCACAAGTAGAAGAGCCTTCTCCTATTTGTCCACTACAGGTAGAAGAGCCTTCTTCTCCTATTTGTCCTCCACCAATGGAGGATAATCCTCCATCCAGTCCCCTTTCACATGTAGGAGAGGCTACTTTGACCTCTCCCATATTGAAGGATGTTTTGATGGCACCAACACCGGTAGCCTCACCCTCATCCTTCTTATCATCAATGGGGGATCACACTTTTCCCGCTCTTAGACCACACACGGAAACCATGAACATCCCTACGCTCTATCCAATTGAAGAGCCACAATCTCCAATCCCTTCTCCGTTGAGAGAGGAACTCACCACCTCACCTACTTTGATTGAAGAAGATCCGGTGAGGGTAGATTTGAACCTCACCCCGCACAATAGTAGTCCTCACACCATGCAAAAGAAGGCTACTAAATCATGTCAGAGAACTCCTCCCCCACCATCACCATTGCCCTCTATTTTGGGCCCACACCCTTCCACCTTAATGGGAGTGCTCCCAACTCCAACACCTTATAAAAACAAATCACATCCATTACTACCTTTATCTGGAAAAAACATACACCCTCCAAAACATCCAACAACTCTTACCACAAAAGTGTCATCTACACGTGTGGTCACACCACCAAATGAAAAGGTGGTACGACTAACTTCTCCTACAACTCCTAAACAGAAGTTGCCAACACCTAATACAACAAATAATGTAGGCCCATTAAGGGGTTCGTATGCTTTATTATTACACCAATTGTTATAGTCTTCTAGCATCATTCTCCTGCCAATTAAGCCATACCAACCTCTCGGACCAAAACCATCTTGGTTCAATGACACTCAAATCTATGCGTATCATCGCACACCTGGGCATGATACTAAAAAGTGTTGTGCTCTTAAGGTTGTCATTCATCAACACCTAAAAAAAGGCACCCTTCTCATTAAGGACCCCTTTGACAAACTACTGACATCATCTCATGCCTCCTAAACCTCCTCACCTTCACACTCATCAACTCTCGAATCAAAACCATCTTGGTTCGACAACACTAAATTTTGTGCATATCATCACACACTTGGACATGACACTGAGCATTGCTGCACTCTCAAGGTTGTCATTTGTCAACACTTCAAAAAGGACACCCTTTTCATTAAGGATCCTCTTGACCACTCTTTCAACAAACCATCGACACCATCCCATACCTCTCAAACATCCTCACCTAAATTGGGATCTCAACACAAGACTATGGTCCCTCTACCACCTTCTCCCCTTTTGTTCAAAATAAACAACATCAATGTGGCCACTAGGTCACAAACCATGAAGGATAAAGGAAAAGAGAAGGTTTCTATCCCTTAGATATATCCATTCATCAAGCCTTCTCAATCACCAAAACCCAAGATTTCTATCTTAGGCACATCCTGACCAACATCTTTGAAGCCACTTCATGACTCCATGGTGAAACAACTTCACCAAACCCCTTTGAAGAAATCTTTGTATGACCTAATACAAAACTCTCTGCAGCATCACCGAACCTTGATCAAAGCTTTACAAGCAGTGGAGGTCCAACCTGGAGACCCCCAACCACTAGCTATTTTGGTCACATCATTACCTACCATTGCCTCCATCACCTTTAGTAATTCTGAGATTCCAACCTCTAACCTGGAAGATCAAGATCTCACCCTCTCAAACTAAGCCTATGAGAAGCTTTGTAGGATGCATTCGTGCATCGCACTCCTTATCAAAGAGGAGCTTCATCATCTTCTCTCTATCTCATTTATCCAACCCATTGATTATATGCAATGGGTGTCAAACATTCTCCCTGTCACAAAAACAACTGGGGGAATTCGACTTTATACTAACTATCACGACCTCAACCAAGCATTGACCAAATATCAACCAACCAAGCATCGACCAAACATCAACCAACCAAGCATCGACCAACACGTGACCAATATGTAAAGAAGTAAACGAGGCAAGTTTGCTCCTAATTGGCTCAGACCTTATATCATAACGCACAAATATGGATCAGGTACTTATCATCTGTCTTCTCTCGAAGGCCGACCAGAACCTGAGCCCTTTAATGCCTCACATCTTCGACCATTTTATTGTTAATCAAGTAATCATTCACTTGATGTTTAACTTGAGCTCATCCCTTGAGCAACCCCTGTCATCCTCATTCCTATTCCTTTCAACCCTTTTTCCCCATAAACATTAGTTAATCTTTTTTGCATTAATGCTTTGTCCTACTAAAAGGGAAACCCATTAATCCTCTATAGTCTAGTCCATGACTAAAATTTCAGTCCACAAAACATAAAAATTGGGATGCCTATTCAAAGGTCATAAAACTATAAAAGTAGACTGCTCCCTTGAAGGACAGCTGCATAATTGTTGTAATTGATAGACTTCTCCCTTGAAGGATAGCTATTCAAAGACATTCAACCATACAAAGTAAAATATAGACCACTCCCTCAAAGGATGGCTATGCCCAAATTTTGTTACAAACATCACTCTCTCAGAAGCTTCTCGCATTGATCAGCTTCACATATGACCACAAAACAAAACAACATCCCCACGTAGACTTCTCGCATTGTTCAGTCTACCAATTTTTTTTTTTTTTTTTGACTGACAAACTATTAAGTCATGGACTTGCCTATAGTCGTTCTCAGGGTCACCTATAAAAGGGGCAAAGTTATCCTTGCTAAAAAGGGTTACGCTATCGTCACATCTCACATAATCAAACCCATTACCCCAACATACTCAAGGGATTTTGAGCTCACTTAATGTCAAGTGATCAGAATACTTCTCTAACCCAATGGTCAACGACGTAATACATGAATGGGGCTTTTGTTTGCAAAAAAAATATCTATGCTATCATTATGGTCCTTGTCAATGAAAGAGCAACACACCTTTCACTTCTTATACATCTTTGTCATACAACCAAACCCAATCAAACCTGACCAAATGAAACCAAAACATTTTCAAACCACTAACATATCATACCCCATTCACACTAGTTTCTATGGAAACCAATACACATGGAAACTATCAACCAAACACAATTTATGTCAAGCATACACCATCACCAATATGGAACTTGCTGAAGCATAAATATACTCATTTCATTTTTAGCATACACCATCACTAATATGGACAATTGCTAGGGATGAAAAACCACCCAACCAATGTTATAGAATACACCATCACACAATATGGAAAAGGCTGTAACATCATCATACACTCATCATTTCAAGCATGTACCATCACACATATGGGACATGCTAACAGACACTAACCTAGCCAAAGCAACCTATCAATCTCTTTAACTCTTCCCTTTTGGGGAAAACTACATTGGCATGAGGCCCTTAAAACAGGGGCTATGTAGGTAGCACTCAATTGACATGGGGTCTTCTGAGGTTAGCTCAGCCATCCATTCACTCGTTCATCTCCATATGATGTCGGCCATTTGTTTATTCATCTACCTAATGGACAAACCATATAACCTTTAACCATGACTTAACCTAGTCAAATCCAATCCACAACCTACCCTCCACTCTTCCCTTTTGGGGAGAACTACATTGGCCTGAGGCCCTTAAAACAGGGGCTATATAGGTAGCACTCAGTTGACATGGAGTATTCTGAGGTTATCTCAGCCATTCATTTGCCCGTTCATCTCCCTAATGACGTCGACCATTTATTTGTTCATCTACCTAATGGACAAACCATTTTACCTTTAACCATGACTTAACCTAGTCAAACCCAATCCATAACCGACCCTCTTCTTCCCTTTTGGGGAGAACCACATTGGCCTGAGGCCCTTCAAATAGGGGCTATATAGGTAGCACTCAGTTGACATGGGGTCTTCTGAGGTTAGCTCGGCCATTCCTTCATCCGTCCATCTAATGGACCAACTATCTATACCAACCCAAAATCATGACCAAACAATCAGCCCTGACACTGAATGAGTTACCTAAACTTTTCATGGGGCACATTGGAGATTTCATGCATCTCTCCATCCACAACAAACTACACTTGAGATGACTTATATCTCAGCCTGACTCAACCAACGACCTTAGAGATCATGACTATCTCCTCAGACCACGACCACATTTGAGACAACTTTGCTTTAGTTATTTTGATTACACATATGCTACCTCACGAATAGATAGCAAATTGTACGCACCTCATATTATGATCCTCACAAGTATCGAATCACACCCAAGTTGATCCCCACTACTTGTGACATTTTCATGTTTTCTAGGAGCACTTTCTGAGCCTAGGATATTTGGAACACGATGACCATTAGAGCTACAATTATGATCATTTAACCCAATTAGCTATGACTAAATGCTGGGGCCCGGTTACTTCAATTTTAGCACTCCTTGACCTTGACCATGACAATTTGACCTATCTATCACGTGAAGTGGTATATGCACAATCTCAACTATTACAACATTCACACTCAAACTTCACAATACCCATCGACTGCCTATCAAATTGGCACTTGATATCAGGTTACCTTCCCTCAACTCCTACTTTGAGGGGGAATACCTCATCCCATACCTAGGGCAAAAACTCCTATTTTTGTCTTACAATTCATCAGAACAACCAATAGGACAAAAATGACCTTATCCCATACCTGGGGAAACTTACTCCTATTTTTGTCTTGCAGTTCAACAAGAACAACCAACAAGACAAAAAGGGGCAAATGTAGACACCAAAATTGTGTCGACTCCCCTTGGTCCCTCACACACTTTATTAATTTAAAATAAATTACTTATTTTAAATTAATGACATCACCCTAGACACCTCACCTTGGATTCTTCACCCTTAGACCATTTATCACCCTATGACTAATCATAATTACCTAAGACCTATTTCAACTCTCCCACTAACCCCCGTGCCTAATAAATCTGCCTTTAGACCGTTCACCAATGACAACTAAACTTGGCAAATGGAGGAATGGGCAAAAGGATAAAAATAGCCTTTTTACCCATTCTCTAGCTGCTGACGTCGGTTAACCGTCGGCCGATGCCGACGGGATCACCAACGTCAGTTACTTAAAACTAAATTATGACCTTGGCTAGTGGCCCAAATGTGAATTCTCTTACTCCTAGATCTAAATTCTTTCTCACTCAGACTCTAAAACATCAAGGCAGGCTTTGGGATGAGGCATCAGCATTCTATCATCACTCTCCAGGCTAAGAAACTCTGCAAAAATTCACTCCACACTAGATTGAAACATTACATGAGGTCTTCAACATCAGCCATAACGGGAACAAGTCTTCTACACTTCTGGTTCTCCACCAAGGGCTAAGTATTCTTCTAGTTTATATTTTAATATTTTTAGAGTGCATTAGTAATTAGTCCATTGGCTATTTTTTAGTACTGTTGAGACCAAATCTAGCTTTCTTCTTGGAGAGGTTGAAAAGCCTTTCTTTTATCCTGACCCATTTTGACAACCTGTCCCCTACCTTTGTCCTTCCTAAGACTCTATCCATTGTCCTGCATCCCTGCACAACCCTTTTGAATCTCCCAAACCATTCTATTAACCACAGACATAACCTAAAACCTGTCTAAGGCCCATTGCCCCTACCGACATCGGCATCAAGGCCCATTGCCCCTATCGACATCGACAGCCTAACTGACGTTGGCAACATTGACCAACCGACAATGGTAGACTAACTGGCATCGGTGACTGTGAGAGGCAGATTGCAAGAATCAGGTATGCATTATTTATTTCTCTTCTTTAGCCTTTCATTATTTCTCTTTTTAGCAACACTCTTTTGTCAAATAAGTGGACTATCATCCCTCAAGGAAGTCTTTGCACTTCTGGGACCGAGCTTTGCTTGGTAGTCCACAATATATCTATCTAACATTTTCTTTGTTTAAGTCTTTCTTATCTACATGTGTCATCCTCCATAGCCAAAGAGGAGATCCTACAATGTTTGGATATGGTGTGCAACTTCATCCGGGTATCATCTAACCCTTGACCATTATCTTTAGTTTCTTTCTTCTTCTGAATGTAAAAAAGCAAAAATGAGTAAAAACACCAAGGTTGGGGGCATGTGCTTTCCAATCTTTCTTTCTCTCTATCTCCTTAGATATATTCACTTTCTATATTTATATATATTCATCCTAATCTTAGTTTAAAAGCCTTACAATGATATATCTTTTCAAATCAACTTGCCAATAGACAAGACAATTACATTGATACATAGGTGTACTCTTAAACCTTGATCTTTTAATTTTAATATTTTAAATACTTTAAATTTTAGATTATATGCATTGATTATGTACTATAACATGCTCTTGGTTTTAGGTTAACCACCAAAAAAGCACTAAATTTGGACTCAAGTAAAGGCAAGGTGTATTATACACACCCAAGCATGCATTTCTTCTCCTTTAAACCAAAAATAACATTACTATATTGGGTTGGAGAGGGGGGGGGGGGGGGACGGCGGGAGGTGTGGGGATGTAGATGGTATTTATTAATTATATAACACCTCAATATATTACACTTGGAAAAACTTAGACCTTGGGTATTCCTCTTAGTTCTAAACCTTTCACACTTTTATAAGTGTCGCATCTACTCTATCTTGTGTCCCTTGGCCTATCTCATGGTTTGACCAATCTTATGTTGATAACCTAAACCTTATATCTTCCTAAAATGAATTAAAATTTCTTATTTTCCACTTATATAAGTTTTGAGCCTATACATATGTTCATATTCCTTTCACATTAGCATCTTGGATAGACACATGTGTTGACGTAAGTGTCTTGATTTGACGTAAGTGTCCAATTCCTAAAATTCATCCAATTTGTAAATTAAACATATCCTAATGGTTGACCTAAGTGATTTAATGTGAGTTAATTCTACAAATGGATAGATATAAATACAATATCAGCCTTCATTCATTCCTCACCTAGAAACTTCTTACCTAATCACCAAGAAACTTAGAAAAAAGGTATTCAATTAAGCTTTCAAGTGAGAAAAGCTTCCCATTTTCTCATTTTTCCATAGCATTCATATGGAAAACACATACACATGTTTAAAGTAATAAAGGAGTATCTTAATAGATATATTTTCTAAGTTACAATCTAGCTCACTATTATACTTACTTTCCATATATTGCATGATTCACACACAAGACAACACATAGGGGATAACTACATCAGTCTAAGGCCCTGTTCAAAGTATTAGCTATGTAGGTAGCACTCATTGATAGAGGGGTCTTTGGGGTTAACTCAAAATCATGTGCTCACTAACCTATTTTTTTCTAAAGTCATTATGAAGATGAAAAAGTAGGGTTTTATAATTTCATGAGGAACAATAATCCATGACCTAGAAATAAATACACCAGAGCAAAGGAAAAGATAAACCCAAAAGCATCTAGGTGATTGTATCCTTTTCCATCAAGTATCCTATATAAGATACTTGCATCAGGTTTAGATAGTAGCATCAACACAACAATCCAAGTCTAATGCTAGTGTCTATAGCTTGAGATGCACTTAATCCATACTTTGGCGATTGTTTCATAACCCTTTTCCAATCTCATTTATGCCTATTCCAAATCCATAATTATGTTAGCATCAAAACAACTAAGAAAATTATTCCTTTATCATTTCTATAGATATCATAGTTTTACTTACTATTTTTAACCTATCTCAATTTAATGAATTCAACATATATTATATATGGGTTTAGAATCTAAATTATCCTACTATAGAGATAGTTTATCACCCTAGACTATCTCTATCCCCTTTAACCCTATATAACCCTAATCTATATTTTTAGGGTTAAACAATATCCTCTATTGATATTTAAAGTATACACTCCAAATATGTCTTTAGTAACTTCATTGATGTCTAAGTTGGCTTATTCTAAATTTAAAAAGATACCATCATAGCCCCTACGATGAAGAGTGTTTCCAAATAGGGTGAAGTGAAAGATATGTTGGATGAAGGATGTGTGTTGAGTGCATGAAAATTTTATGGGAACGGAATGTTTGTGGGGATAAGTATATTTGTCATGATGTAAAGGGTGATTGGTACCAATAATATTATTTAGATAAATACTGGGAGTAATTGTATGTTGGATGATTTAGGGATTCACGTTTGGATCAATGGTGCCTTCAATATATGATGGGGATCATGGTTGAAACTACACTAATTCAAGGGGTAGATGAATTTTTTCATCCATTTATGCCTTAGAAAGTTTTTGACCAAGGTATTCTTCTTGATTATTTTGATTGGGAGTTAGAATTGGATTATCTATAGTGCCTCAAAGAGGTTTTCACTAATTGGCATGTATTTTGATTTTCTAGATTTATATTTATATTTGGATTATAATTATTCAATAATGTCTCAAAGAGGTTTTCACTATGGGATGTTTATTTTGGATTTGGATTGTAGGATTCATTTTTATTGAGTAACACTTATTGTTACTTAGAATATGCGTATGTTTATTGATGTTTTTCTGGCTGAAAACTAGATAGGAATTCTATGATTATTTGATTATCATAGAAGGAAACTAATAGTAGGTAAAACTATTGGTCCCAATTAATGGGTGTGGGAGATGGACTTGCAATATGGGAGGAAGGATAAATAGTTTTGATGAAAGGAATGGTGGAAACATGATTCTTTGTATGGATTATGAGTGGATCTCTTTTCAATTATGGATGAAATTTTCTTAAAAACTGCAAAAGTATAACTAACATATTTACATTGATTTTCAAATGGTTTGTAGTTGATGCCATGAGGTCCATTATTTACTTAAAAATTGATGGGTTCTATAATTTTTTACTCATGGATTTTTTGGCCTAAAAGTATATCTATCATTTGGGGCATACATTTTGGGGTGATGGGGGCTTAAACATGTGATAAGAGTTTGGGTGGTTAGTTAATGGGTGATAGGCTGTGTTGGTTTGATGAGGATTGGTCTAAGATAGGATCTTGGTAAAAAATGAGCTCTTTTTCAAAGATAGGATTTTAAAAATGGGGATAATAAAACATGGTGAGATGGTTATGGATAGGCTTATCAAAAATATAAATATTTATGTTAGGGTGTGAAGCCAATATTCACAATTTTCTATTCATGGGCACTATTCATAGTCGTTATTCATGGTGATGTGGCATGATGAGATGACATCTTTGTTATGTGTCATGTAGGTGTGGAGATAATGTAGCATGTAAGTGATATGGCATGCAGGTGATGTGGTAGGAAGGTGATATGGCAGAGGCCCATGGAGGGTCTCAAGTGTGATCAAGATGACGTGACAAGTGTGGGGTGTATCACTCCACTAGAGGACATGGTTTTGTCTTTGGTGAGTCACATGTGGTTTATCATGTTGTGCCAAATACAAAAGGTCATGTATGGGTCAAATTTATAAAATTACCCATGATTCATATTTTTGGGAAAGTCAAAAAGTGATTGTAACACCTTTTGGACTTGTGTGTGCACATGGATGAAGAAGACCAAAAGATCACTATTGGTGATTGGCCTCACATATGTGAGTAGGGAACCATATTTAGAGTCACATGGGGTGGATTAGATATTGTATAAATTGGAGCATCCAATTTATTTAACCTTGGAAATGAAGACAAGATGGACACTATTGAGTGTTTGGACTCACTTGTGGAAGTGGGGCGTAGGTTTTGGAGCCACATGATGGTGGCCTTGAATATTGTCTAGTGGAGGGTCATTTTTGATGACTTTTAGCACATAGGTATAACCACCACTAAGATCACATGACACCCACTTAAATTTGGAAATGTTTTGGGCCACTATGAGGATTTATATCTTCCTTGTCTCTCTCATTGTAAATGTTATTTATTATCATGCTTTCTCCTTTATTTTGTAATCCTTATGAATTTTCTTTGAGGACCCATGTAAGCCTTAGACTTGAATATTGTAGGAGGTTAGATCTTATAATTATTATATGTTTATCTCACCTATATGATTGGGTTTTAAGCATTAGTCATGCTTAGGTGGTTAGAGCCCGTAAGGCTAAGAATACTTGGCTCACTTGGATGAAGACATGCAGATGAAGTTTGATGATTTGGAGCTCATCTTGGATGATATGGTTTTTACAATCATGATGGAGTTGCATGTTGCATCTGGTAGGTTGTAAATTGTAAGGCTTGGTTTCAATCTTGATTCACCCGAGTGCTTGTAAGCGCTAGAAATGAGTTACTAAGAAGATTTGTTTTAGAGAGAGTTGATAATGAATATAAGTTTGTATGTTGCCTTTACCTCATGGTTTTTTCCTAACTAGTTTATCAAGGTTTCCACATTTATCTTGTGTAATGTGTTCTCTCCTATTGTGTTATTTTTGTAACTTATTTTATTTTTGCATTAATTCTTTCACATGTTCATCTTTCTCTACCATAATGTTTTGGCTGAGATGTTCAAAAATATATGTAAAGGAAGAGGTATAAGAAACCTGAATATGTACCTATTGAATAATTTCAAGATGGGTGGAGAATAATAAGTGACTTTAGGTTCTATGTAAGGAGAAGGCCATGTTGTAGAGAGAGTTGATGTGTTTGGACATGTTATAGTATCAAATCTATTTTATTCATAATAATTTTATGGTGATCAAATATGGGTTTATCAAAAATGGAAGTAGGCCATGGTGTCTAAATATGGGTTCATAAAAAATGGAAGGTGATCTATGATGGCCAAAGATAGGTTGGTCTACTATGGATTAGTTAAAAATGGGTTGTCTAAAAAATAGTGGAAGGTTATGACCTTGACTTGGAAGTGGACTAGCTTGATTATGTTTAGGAAGGACATTTTAGAATACCCCCACACTATGATTTTCAGATGTGGATACACTTGGATCTACCAAAATGTAATATTTATCATTCAAATCTTGGATATAATGTTTGAGTCTCAAACAATGGTTGGTGGAATGACCTTGGATTATGTGGTGTTCACAATATTCGTTATCTCTATACCACTTGGGTTTTTGGATATTTTCATCAAATTTTTTGGTGTTTGGAAATATGACCAAGTTTGTAGTGACTAACTTTTGAAATAACATATCATATGGTTCTCCGAAAAGACTGAATTTGCATTTTTTATTTTCTTGACTAGGATAACCACTAGGCATGGTAATGTTGTTGGTAGGTTTGTTGCTTTGGATTATTTGTGTCTTTGGGGGTGGAGTGCTAATAGATGTTAGGGGTCTTAGAATTGAATTTCCTTTATTAGTGTAATGAGGGATGTAGGGATCAAGGCTATTAATAGTGTATTAAAGACTTTATTGATTTTGGGTAATAGGGTTACTAGTAGTAAGTTGATGTTGATGTGGAATGGTTTGGGCTTCAAAATCAGGAGGAAGTATAGCCCCTAGACTTGAGGCTTGTAACAAGACCTCATTTTTGTTGGTTATAATATACTTTATGATTTGAGAATGGGTAAAAAAGGATCTATATCTATGTTTCTCATCTTTAAGATTGTCCTTGATCTCAATATGGTATTCTTGATTTCTAAAGTGAAAAAGGGAATTATCAAAAGGCTCCTCTCTCAACCTAGGATTATTCAATAAGGCCATTTATCATGTGATGGGAGACATGGATCAAAATGTCTTAACTCTAAAATCAAAATGTCAAAGACTAAATGATTAGAAAACAAAGTGATTGATAATACGTTACTTTGAGTTTTGAATTTAGGACTAAGATATGTGATTATTAAATATTTTGGATTTTGACTTGATTTAATAGTTTTAATAATCAAAATATTTTTTGTTTCAATTAAATATTTCAACACGTGGTATATCACAAGGAAGTAAACAAATAATTTATACTCTAAACACACATGTATTTCACCAAAAAAAAATCTAAACAAAAAGACTTGAATAACCAATAGGCTTTATGTGTCACTTGATTTTATATTGCATTATCTATGTCCTAATATTTCAAAGCAATAAGCATGGAGGATTATATTATTCCCATGGCCCACTAAGCCTAGTTTTAAGGGTGCATGTAAATTAGCTTCTCAATGTTAATCATTAACTGATGCAATACAACTTAGATGATAAGAATGGATTTCCTATGCTTAAGGTTTAAATAATATTATCTAGGGGAGTCCTTTATATGCCTTTTAGTAGGATGAGGCATAAAACCATGGAAGAATCTAATTTGGAAAATGTACACAAATGGATCTAATCCCAATGTGTGCAACATAGTTGTAAGATTTAAGTGTGTTGAAATAGAAAAAATAAAAAATTGATTCATGTCGTTTAAGGCTTGGGTATTGGAGGATGAAACCCCCTCACTTCATAGTGTGCTTAAAACACAACAATACTTAGCCAATAATGATAACTCTAACTCAATTTCTATACCCCAACAATACATAAGGTTTGGCCTACCACATGGTGATGAAATCCATGGTCGATAGATACCCTAATAAAACATAAATAAAAAATACTAAAACTTGCATCTAATTATTAGGTATCACCATCAATGTGACATCAAGAGAAGATTATACATGAAAATGGGTCTTGAGTAACATAATTTTCAAATGTTGTTTCTAATTTTTTGAGTATTGTCACCACTGTAATGTCATAGAAAAGATAGGAAAAAAAACACACAAATTACTTGAAAATGAAAGATTAATTAACTTTGGGAATTAAAATGTTAGCTAATTATTACCAAAAATAAAAAATTATGAAATAGAAAAGTGGTTAGAAAGTTTAGAAAAAAATAAGAAGAATGAAAACAAGTTAAAATTTGATCTTCTAGTTTTTTATTAGTTTATATTTGACTAGTCACTTGTTGTCACTTGAATGCACCCAATTGAGGAGATGGGACTAACTTCTCCTCATTAAAGTGGCACAATGGAACCACCCCAGGGCTATAGGTATCCCTATTGGGGGTTGGATCTCTATATTAGGGGCTAGCTCCCCTTGATGCACCATTTAAGCTCATATTTCTACTATTAACAACTTAGGGGGATGAAAAGGGTAAGAGAAACTGAAATGAAACCTATTATACTAGAGGTGATGCACAAAAATATTTTTCTCTACACTCACCTTGACATACACTTGAAACTAATGATAAATATCACATACACTTCATTCAACATTAATCTCCCCTCTCACATCAGTGTTTCAACATGGGGTCTTGTAGATGACATAGGGTAGGAGGAACCAAACAATAGGAATTATAAGACACTCTATTGAGTATAATAGTCACTTACACCTGAGTTTTCTTCATACACTTCTTGTTGACCTGCAAGAAGGAAAACACAATACACTAGGTACCAATGGAATCAACATGTGAAGGTAAAGGAAGTTAACTTGCACAAGACTAAAACCAAACATATACACTTAGTGAAATATTTGAATTAGGTAAAACACTTGTATTTATTTCTTAAAGGTAAATTTTTTTTATGGCTTCACCATACCCAAGCAGAGAGATCCAAACAATGGCCAAGAAGGCCCAATTTATAGAATTTGGAAGGGGAGAGAGAGAGAGAAAAGAGAAGTTGAAAAGGCACAACGACATGTGTCACCAAGATAAAATTATTTAAACATGAATGAGAGAGAATTATTGGGTGAGACATATCTTTTTATGATTTAAAAATATCATCTTCAATTATCCAAGACCTGCAAATGGTCAGAAAACTCCTTTTTTATGTATATAAAATTGCCCCTTATAGGTGGTCTTAAAAAACTACCAAAAATATAAAAATGATAAGTTTTTATGATAAATATGAGTAATAGGGGTTACTAATAATACCTCACATTCATTGGGGAAGCTTCTAACCCTTCCTATCATCTTGACCATTCATGATCACACTTGGTAGTCTCAAAATAGCTCTTTTCCCTTCACCCTTCACATTTGGCATATAAAAACTATTCATCCTTACAATATGATAAATAAAAGAGGATAAATTAAATTTTTAAGGAGTTTACATGAAATAAATTACAATAAATTTTCCTTAAAAGGCCCTCTAAATAAAGATTTTCTACTTTCTCTAAGTCCTCACTAGCTGGCTCACTAGACTGACTGAAAGTGAGAGTCTAGTTGGAAAATTTATAATTTTTTTAATGATATTAAAGTAGTTTTTAGAGTTATATAAATTTTAAATCTTCCATCCATAGTTTTTTTCATCTTCTAACTCCTTCTATAGCTTGCATACCACTCAAAATGGTCAAAATGAATCCTATTTTCCCCTAATCCATATAGTTATATACAAAAAAATCACATGAATGGGAACATATTAGAGTTATAAATAGATTATATTCATAAATAATATTCAAATTCCTCCATTTGGTGGCACTTTAAGGCTCATTTCCACCTCTAGGTCTTAAATAGGGTTTTAGAGTGACCAGCTTTCTTAACGTTTGTTCATAAAGGTGGCACACTAGAATTATTTAAAAATTAAACCTATGGATTATTTAGGACCCCATTAAAATTTATTTAACATATATACTCCCCATGAAAGAGATGATGGAAATTTCAAGCATTTGAAGTTGGCCATTTGAGCCATTTTAGGCCTTTCGTGAGGGTTTGGGAGCTTCTAAGCCAAGAATTGACCTTATGATGAATTTATTTGAAAAAAAATGGATCAAAAACCTGTATATGAGACCCAAAAACATGTTCCCATCATTTTATTATCTCATTAATATCAAAAAATGAAAACTTTCCCTTGTTTGGCTTTAGGCCTAGACCTTGCCAATAGGCTTGATTGCCATTTGAGACTCAACTTGACACTCCAATGGCTTACTTTAACCTCTGATGGATCTAGAACATATTTTATACCCATGAAAACATATAAAAATAAATTTTAAGTTATTTAAAATTCCAAAAATGCAAATGACCCCTAGTTGGGCTTTTAGGCCTAAGGATTCCCACTAGGTATGCATGAAAACCTCATAGGTTGGAACAACCTGTATGATTATATACCTTAAATTAAGGTTTAATAGTTTTATTTATATCTCATCAATCTTATACAGTCATAAATTTATCCTTTATATCCTTTTGGTTCAACATTTCATCATTTTTCCCAAAATTGGCACCTCCATGCACACCAAAATGGCCCCTAGTCTGAGATAAAATAGAGAGTGTTTTCCATATTATATCATCAAATATTATTATTTAATAATTTTATATATGTCTAAAGGGTAATATATACCAAAATTTATCTCTTAAATCCTCCATTTGACCCTCCAAATCTCCATTTTTCTAAGGTGGACTTTTGACTAGGTAGGGTTTGAGGGTAGGAAGGGTATAGAATGTACTTGGAGAAGAAATGGATGATTTTATATTGTTTTTGGAACTATATTAATCATATGGACTTCCCCTGATGTGTTCCAACCATATTCAATACTTACTAATTTTTCAAACACCTTCTTGCTCTTGGGAAACATGAACTAGGCCCGTAATGCCTAGAAAAGGGGAAAACTTGTTTTATGCTTGGTTATAGGTGTTCTTGAGCTATTTTGGATTTTAATCACCATTAAAACCTATAAAACATGTTAAAAATCCCATATAGGTTTCCATATTACCATATTTATCTTTTAGTTTCATATTTTAGCTCTAACTCATCCCTTGTTTCCCAAACTAGATCTCTACCCTTAAGAACTGAGATAGCCCCTTAAGCCAGCCTGTAGGTGATTTGGGGTTGATAATGGCATGTATTTGGTCTTTATTTATGCTTTTAAAAACTAATTTATATTCCATAAGTCACTATATTTTTCATTTCCACCGCTTTCAACCCTAAAGTGCCTTAAGACTCCTTCAAATGTTGATGTCTCAATCCATTTCCCGTCTCAATCCATACAGGGTTGGTTTCCATTCATTTGGGCTTGTAGGTGTCTTCTAGGTCAAGATGAACTTTTTCATATTGAAATTTATGGCATGAATTTATTTTCCTACTCACAAACCATGAAACTTTCCTTCACCTCAATCATAATCATGCCTATTTCACACTTCTTGACTTACCTGTCTGTATGTGCATGTTTCCAGCCTGTGGGTGATTATAGGCCATTTTGAATTTGCTTAAGGTGTGGTATGATATCTTGAGATTTTCATGAGACTCATATCATGTTTTTATTTCACTTATAAACCCTTCACATCCATGAATTATTATTCTTAGGTTTTCAACTACTATATCCCTGCCTAACAGTCACAGTCCACATTTTGCACCCCTAATTAGTGCATTTTGGCAAGGGTATAAGTCTTGAATATGGTATATATAGGTATATTTTGAGTCCCTTTAAGGTCACTCTTCCTTCATATATTCCTATTCCTCTTCAAGGACTCCAAATAAATTCCAAATCTCAAGCTTTTTCCTCACTGCCAAAATACTATGTGGATGGTCTCTCTCAGGCCTCTGTATGGACTAGAGGTGCTTAGGTGTCAAAACGATGAAGATATACCTTGTATCCATCCTCTTTTCCCATGAATGTAATTTTAAAAACTTGATTTATCCAAGCTTGATGGCATGGTCTAGAGTTATCAAATTGGAACACAAGCTTACTTTTTTACATTTTCCTATAGACATCACTGTGGCAAATCAATGATTTTTGGTTAATTTTGAGGGTCTCAAAACTCAACTTCCATTCCTCTTTTGACATTGAAACTTGGAATAGTTATATAATATGGATAGGGATATCAAATAAAATAAACAAAATGTATTGGAACCTTTTATTTTCATAAAATACATAGTCCCAAATAAGCCTCAGGATCTATATTTTGGTCTTTTAGGGACTGAGAAACCAATATAACATGCTCATCCTTTGAAGTGAAAATATCCCTTTGGCATAGAATCCTAGCTTCATAGCATGAAATACATGATATTTTGAGTGTGTTAGGACCTAAAAGTGACTCTCATAATGTCTTCACCATTAAAATCTCTGTACAAACCTCCTAGAGAAGTTGACTGTAAGCACATCTTAGAAACAAGGTAGTGAGCAAAGAGACTATGGGCAGTTTGCCATGAAGGAGTATGTTGGTGACCTAAAACAAGATAAATTGATGAAAATACATTTTAAAACAATATCCAAAACATACTAATCACCTTCAATATCCTCCAACATGTTCAAAAAACTCAGATTTCTCACCCATAGCTGCAGACTTGGAAAACAAGCTCATTTTGGAATCCTTCTTCAAGTGGCATTGAAAGAGAAGTATTGGATGGTTTAAATAATAATAATATGACCTCATTCACACCTTAAAACACATCATTAATCTCACACATCTCCCTAGATTCTTGAAAATAAGAAATAAATACAAACATACACCCCTCTTGAATACAATTCTATAAAAAGTTATATGGCTTGATAACAATTATTCATGAAATATAAGCCACCAATTTTAGAGTTATTATTATGGATGTGAATTTCACTTAGATTTATATCCATTTATAGAATCACTCCTTCCAACTCTGCCTGTACCTTCCATACCAAGTGCTTGGAATTGGCCTTTCTTTGCATGCCAAGAGGAAAAGGGAGAAAAATGAGTTGAAGATAATTTTTTTTATACAATTTATTCAATATAAACATGGATATGACCTATGGGAAGGTGAAGAGTTAAAAAACCATGTTTTCACAATTGGCACACTTCCTAAGGAATTCTACAAGTGTCGTTTTCTCTCTTTAGCCAAGAAAACTACCTTTTGTCTAAACAACCTACAATTTATTTAGTTATGTCAGATTCCTAAGACTTATAATGACACATGGGTGATGACATCAGATTTTTTAACTTGCAAAAATTCCAATAAACCTGTATAAAACATTAAATGCACTTAAAATGACCTCTAAATGACCCAAAAATGATAAATAGACCTAGGGGACTAATAACCAAAGGTAACATAACATGAAATGACATTAATTGACATATGAAACACCTTATAACAACATATTACACCTTTTTAAATGTTTAAAAGTGAATTTTTTAAAACTAGGGGTGCCCTATTTTGACCTAAAAGACAAAATTTGTCAACATAACCTACACATAAACTATTAGAAGTCTTTTGTGTGGCTGGAAGATTAAGACAACCTGTAAAAAGTTAGAAAAATAAACAAAAAAAAATCAAAAATTAAGATTATGAAACAATTTTACTGTTACACAATTAAATAAAATAGTGAATTCATGAACATTTAAAAGACTTAAAAAACAAAGATAAAAATAAAAATAGTAGTAAATAGAATAATTTTACTATTACCTCTAACGATTTTGCTATTTATATTCACTACTGTATGTAACAATTGTGTTGATATATGTCACAATTTTTTTTATGGATGCTATGATTTGATTGAATAATTACATAAATTCATTGAAGATATGCTTCTTTTTGTTGTTTGTGATAGAAGACAAAAATAAAGAAAAATAAACAATGTAAGAAAAAATAAACCAGAATAAAATGTTACTAATAATGGAAAACAGGGATAGGGATCTCTAAAAATTTGTAAAAAAGCATGAAAATAGACACAAAAACTACTTTAAAATGATTTTATGGATAGCTCATATGATTTAGTTGAAGAATGCTACAATTTCACTATTACTCAGAAAAGAATCAAAACTAAAAACTAAAAAGAGAAAACAAAGTTAAACTAGAATAGAAAGTTGTTTGAAGGAATAAAACTATAAAAAGATACTAAAAATTAATGACTAATTTCATTATTTGCTTCTACAATTTCACTGAAGAATGCTATAATTTTTCTTCTGCTCATAAAATAAATGAAATAGAAAATTGAAAAGACAAAACATAGTTAAACCATAATAAAAAGATGTTAAGGAGATGAAAACTACAAAAAGACACTAGAAATTAATAAGAGAAAAAAAATTGTTGTTTGCTTCTATGATTTTTTTGATGATGTCTTTGAATCCATTTTTACACAAGTATACATAGAATAGATTATAAATAATCAGAAAATAGACCTACAACTACAAATAAAAACTTATAAAACCAAGATTAAATGAATGTACATAAGGATAACAATAAAAAAATAACTAAACTATGCTCCTAAATGCATCTATGATGTCTTTGATGTGTGAAGATGATGTAAATTTCCATCATGCATGCCATAATGTAAGATTTAATTCTAGAATGCAAGCTAAGAAATCAAATCTAAACTAGAAACAAATAAACAAAATTAAACTAAACACACACTTATAAAACCAAAGTGGAATAAGCTTCCTCCATTGTGATTGAATGTGATTTTATCCTAAATGCAATGACTGTGGGTGCTCAACTCTTCTTCAAGTCAAAGGTAATTGGGTAGCATTTTGGTATACAAGATTTTTTTTTATAGTTTGGATTCATATGGATTCATTTGATAATTCAAAAGCATAAATGTAAATAATTAAAGGTAATGGATTACACATAAATTTATAGGCTTATAAGAGGTTAATTAGGTAGTTGAGGATTATTTGAATTTGTTGAATTATAATAATAATCAATGATGAGGAATTATTCCTCATCCATGAGGATAATGATCAATTCCATGGGTTGAAAAGAAAGGGTAATTGGTTGAGTGAGTCAGCAAGAATGGGTCAATTTAATTGGTTGAATTAGCTTGGAAGTTGAAATTTTCTAAGGTGACTCACAAGGTAGTTGAGGAAGTTGAGGAAGGTGGTTGGATGATTCAACACCTAATTCAAAAAAATGTGGAGGATGTATGGATGAGATGGAAAATCTAGTTTTTTAATTAATTTTGGAGAAAAATGATGTGCATGTTTTTAATTAATTGATTAAGAATTAATCAATTATTTGAATTTTAGAGGGAAGAAATGTTCTTTTGAATTAAAATTATGGAATGAGAAGGTTTAGTGTGTCAAAGTTAATTTTGACACTAAATGGTGAACTTTAGGTGTCTACACTTATTTTTGTGAGCATTCAATCGGATCCCCCTTGTCAACAATATATAAATCTTAATCCAAATACATGAATAATCATGGAGGTAATAAAGAACCAAACTTTCCAATATAACTATAAGGAACTTTTAGAAACCAAAAGAGGGTTTTAATAAAATTTAGTAATAAATGAAACCTAGAAAGTAATTGGAAAATAGGTACATCCTATAGACACCAAAATTGTGTCGACACCCCTTGGTCCCTTACACACTTTATTAATTTAACATAAATTACTTATTTTAAATTAATAACATCACCCTAAACACCTCACCTTGGACACCTCACCCTATGACTAAGTTCTTCAAATCATAATTACCTAAGACCTATTCTAACTCTCTCCCTAACCCTCACACCTATTAAATCTGCCTTTGAACCATTCACCAATGACAACTGAATTTGGCAGATGTAGGAATGAGCAAAAGGCTAAAAATAGCCTTTTTAACCATTTTCTAGCTGCCGACGTCGGTTAACCGTCGGCCGACGCTAGCAAAATCACCGACGTCGGTTGCTTAAAACTAAATTCTAACCTCGGCTCTTGGCCCGAATGTGAATTCTCTTGCTCCTCAACTCCTTACATATCAAAGGCAAGCTTTAGGATAAGGCATCAACATTCTACCATCACTCTCCAGCTACAGAAGATCTATAAAATTCACTCCAGGCATTGGATTGGAAGGTTTTACGAAGTCTTCTACATCAGCTACATCAGGAACAAGTCTTCTACACTTCTAATTCTCCACTAAGAGCTAAGTATTCTTCTGCCTTTCATTTTAGTATCTTAAGAATGGATTGGTAATCAATCAATTTGTTATTTCTAAGTACTATTGAGACCAAACCTGGCTTTCTTCCTAGAGAGACTGAAAAGCCTTCTTCTTATCTTAACCCTCATCTCACACATAACATCTACCTTTGTCCACCTTAAGACTCTATTGACCTCCCTGCATCCCTGCACAACCCTTTTGAATCTCCCAGACTCCTTTGTCAACCACAAACTTTCCCTAAAACCCATCCAAGGCCCATTGCCCGTATTGAAATTGGCATCATGGCCCATTTCCCCTATCGACATCGTTAGCATAATCGACGTCGGCAACATTGACCAACTAGCGACGGTAGACTAACTAGCGTTAGTGACTGTGAGAGGCAGATTGCAGGAATCAAGTATACATTATCTATTTCTCTATTTTAGCCTTTCATCATTTCTCTTTCTAGAAACACTCTTTTGTCAAATAAGTGGACTATCATCCCTCAAGGAAGTCTTTGCACTTCTGGGATCAAGATTTTGCTTGGCAGTCCACCATATATCTATCTAACATTTTCTTTGTTTGAGTCTCTTTCTCTCTACAAGTGTCATCCTCCACAACCAAAGAGGAGCTCCTACAACGTCTGGATACGGTGCACAACTTCATCCAGGTATCATCTAACCCTTGACCATTTAACTTTAGTTTCTTATTTCTTCTGAATGTAAAAAGCAAAAATGAGTTAGAAACATTCTGGCACGCCCGGTGGGACCCTGGAGTTTTCCTTGGGTTCATTTCTTATAAAAGGCAAACTTTCATATAGGTCCATTAGAAAATTTTCTCTTCTTGCATCCTTCTTCTATCTCTTTATCTCGAAAAGAAATCATAAGCACAAGTTAAAAAGAACTTTCTTTTTCTTCTTGTCAATCTTTCCCTGCATCTTAGAGTAGTGAAATTCATACTCTTAACCTTTTCCTCACTTGTTTGCATCTGAACAAAACATTTTCATTTGGGTTAAAAATATATTGCATTTCATTCCTACTTGAATGCATATCTAGCCCTCTCACTTAGTAATTAAAATGCATTATGAATAAATTGTAGTGCACATATGTTACATAACCTGACCACATTCACAAAATCAAACATCTAAACATACCTGAGACAAGGCTCGACTAGGATTTCATCACCTAGCAGATACCTTACCCTTCCTAGCAATCCTACTTGGACTTCACTACCAAGGGGAGAACCCACTCTATTCTCTGGCAGAGTATAAACTCTAGGGGAAGTATATATTGGCTAAGCGACCCAGCATGGCTCTGGGCTCATGAAGTGAGGGGAGAAAGCCCATAGCACCAAGCCACGTATAGAACCTAACACAGACTTTTGAGCACCAAAACATAACCCGAACCCAACCTTAGACTGCCTCTTTTAGGACCCACTCTAAAATCCCAACTTCCCAAACATATTCTTTTAAGGCATAAGCCACCATGACTCTAAAATTTATTCTTAAGAATTTAACATTTAGAGATTGCTTGCCTTCATCTATTTTTTTGTTTTTATCTAGTTTTTTGAGCTGGTAAGGATGAATTATTCTGAGCTTCAAAAACAACTCAAAACTTTCTTATTTCTTCCAAAAACTTTCAATTTTTTGGAAATACACAGTAACTAACATTAGTTTTTCCACCGACATCAGCAACTGATCTTCACCGACATCGGTTATCTGACTGACATCGGCAAACTTACTTCATCGACATCATTTTTTCTACCAAAGTCGATCACTGTCAAAAAAAATTCTTCTCAAACAGCAAGCTAAAAACTTGACCTTTTTGTTGTTAAAAACAAATTCTAGTTTTCTGAGGCTGAAACATACAATTTTTAGAACCTGAACCTATTTGGCCTTGAATGGTTTTGACACGTAATCAAGCTAAAACTCTTGTTGACCACGCAAGGCAACAACCACTCCCGCCTTCGCCTTCTATATCAAGTCCTCTAATGGAGTATCATTCAGACACTGAGCGTAATCCATCCTCAAGCCAACCTTCAATTGTTCCCAAAGGGGATCAGGACTTTGAGAGATTTCTTGACCACAACGTCAAGGCTCTCCGACACTATCTCGTAAGAAGTCAAACACGAGATCCTTCAGGCAACCCAAGTTATGGGATGCCAACTTTCTTAGTTGAAACAACAATGATATCAACAGCCTCCGTAACCCAACCCATGGTCACCTAGGCCATTGCCTCAACTAACAACCTGACCATGACTAATCTTCAAAGTATGGCCTCTCCTATTTTTGGACCTACCTCCATTGGGGTTTCTGTACCCCCTCAACCATAAACCATTCAACAAAGTTCTACACCATTCCAAAACTTAATTGTCTCCATCCCACCTACTCTTGCACCCATAAATACAAGAGTGACTACTTATCCTTCAGCTAGTGTTGCCACCATCCAACCACCTTTGGCAACATCAAGTCAATTTGTGCCCTCTAGCTTCATGACACAACCACCCTTGACTTCAACATTAGTCCCTATGACTAGTTACCAATATGTTGCGCCTATACAAGCGTGACCAACTATGTCATACGCTCCACCTAACACCTTCCAAATGCCTTACAACCTAGGGGGCACCCCACCTATAAATCCATCAACTGATCTAATCAAGATGTTGATGGATAAGGTGTCTAATATTAAGACATCCGTTTCAGGTTCAAGAAATGTTCTCTCATATGAACAAATCTGTAATGAACCTATTCATCCTTCAGTCCCAATCTAACCATATCCTAGTCAGTGGGAACTTCCCAAGTTTACTTACTTTCAGAGTAAAGAGGACCCACAACAACATCTACGAGTGTTTAGACAAGCTTGTTACCTTATAGCACATGATGATGCGTTATTACTACGCACATTTCCCATGTCACTTTTTGGTGTTGCCCTCAATTGGTATAGTTTTATTACCAGTCACTCTCTATTTACCTTCATGCAACTAGCTCAACTATTTCTTGACCACTTTTCAATTAACATAAC
The DNA here is from genome assembly GCA_037957365.1 of Torreya grandis. NCBI lineage: Eukaryota > Viridiplantae > Streptophyta > Pinopsida > Cupressales > Taxaceae > Torreya > Torreya grandis. Next base: position 1,815,238 of record JARHVA010001211.1, on the reverse strand, counting down.
TAAAAAGGTCTCCATCACGGACCTATATTCTATCAGACAATTCAACGATGAATCAATAGCTGATTTCATTGTCTATTGGAGAGGTTTAATCAACCAACTCTCCTTTTCTTTACCTCAATTTGAGCTCATTGAGCTCTTTTCATGAGCATGTGCCAACCACATCTCTTCTACTTTATGGGTTCAAACATTTCGCACATTTGACAAAGCTTTCACAATGGCCCAAAAGCTTGAACTCCGTGCTTTGAAGAAGATAGAGTCAAATTGCATAGTAAAAATACCAATGCAAAATCTAATGACCCTTCTTCTAAACTTTCTTCTTCCCACTCCAAGTCCAAGGATCGAAAAATGCTGTGGTCATTAGATCATCATCTTCTACCATAACTAGCCAATCTACGCCTTCTACATCATAATACTTCACAAGACAATTCCAACAACGATACGTACAACGTCAATATACTCCAATAGGAGAATCATACGTGTTCATGTTGGATAAACTAGTCAAACAGGGAGTCCTCAACCTCCCCCAAATTTGACCACCACTTCAATTTGATCTCTTGCGTGCCATCCCTGTATGGTATAGGGAGAATGACTTCTATAATTATCATTGTGTCAAAGGCCATGACACAGACAATTGTAAAACCTTCAAGAACATTGTCCAAGACATGCTAGACAAAGGTGATCTTGTCTTGGATAACCCAAATGTGCCAACTAACCAAAACATAGACATCTTTAGACAACCATTCCCTAATCATCCCCCTAGTCAAAACAACGTCCAGACCATGGCCGATGACTCCCAAGAGTGCAATATATGCACGATCAACACGGTCTCTCTTTTTATGCCTAACCAACCTCTCCCACAGTCTGAAGAGGTTAATCAATCTATTTGTCCATCATGGGTAGAAGAGCCTTCTTTACCTATTTGTCCATCATGGGTAGAAGAGCCTTCTTCTCCTATTTGTCTACCACAGGTAGAAGAGACTTCTTCACCTATTTCTCCACCATGGGTAGAGGATCCTTCCTCTCTTATTTTGCCTCCACATATGGAAGATATTCCTCCATCCACCCCTCTTTCACACATCGAAGAGTCAACTTTTAACTCTCCCATATTAGAGGATGTTTTGGTGGCACCAACGCCGGTAGCCCTGCCCTCATCCTTCTTATCATCAATGGGGGATCACACTTTCCCCACTCCTAGACCACACATCAAAACCATGACTATCCCTGTGCTCTCTCCTACTGAAGATCCACATTCTCCAATCCCTTCTCCACCAAGAGAGGAACTTGTCACTTCACCCACTTCAGTCGAAGAAGATCTGGTGACAATTTTTTCTCACCTTTTGCCCAAGATCACTACATCTCACACGTTTTCATCCACATCTGAACCTAAACCCTCATAAGCGTCTACCATACCGAAAGAGATTAAATCTCTCAGTGTTCACCCCATATCAAACCTCACTCATCCACAAGTGAAGGTAGACTTAAACCTCAACCCGCACAATAGTGGTCCTCAAACCAAACCAAAGAAGGCTACTAAACCACGTCAGAAAACTCCTCTCCCACCATCACCATTGCCCTCTATTTTGGGCCCACACCCATCCACCTTAATAGGAGTGCATCCTACTCCAACACCTATCAAAAATAAATCACCTCCATTATCCCCTTACTTGGCAAAAACATACTTCTTCCAAAACATCCAACACCTCTCACCATGAAAGTGTCATCTACATGTGTGGTCACACCACCAAACAAAAATATGATACGAAACACTCCTCCTACAACTCTTAAACAAGAGTTATCAATCCCTACTGCAACAAAATGTGCAGACCCATTAAAGGGTTGTTATGCATCACTGTTATGCCAATTATTGTAGTCTTCTACCATCACCCTCCCACCTATTAGGCCATACCAACCTCATGGATCAAAACCAACCTGGTTCGATGACACTAAAATTTATTCATATCATGACACACATAGACATGACACTGAGCGTTGTTGCACTCTTAAAGTTTTCATTCACCAACACTTGGTCAAAGACACCCCTCACATTGAGGATTCCCTTGACCACCTTTTTGACAAACCACCGACACTATCCCATGCCTCTCACACCTCTTCACCTTCACACTCATCAAATCTCGAATCAAAACCATCTTGGTTCGATGACACTAAATTTTATGCGTATCATCGCACACCTGGACATAACACTGAGCATTGTTGCACTCTTAAAGTTGTCATTCATCAACACCTAAAAAAGAACACCCTTTTCATTAAGGATCCTCTTAACCACCTTTTTTATAAACCACCGACACTATCCCATGCCTCCCAAACCTCTTCACCTTCACACTCATCAACTCTTGGATCAAAACCATCTTGGTTCGACGACACTAAATTTTGTGCGTATCATCACACACCTAGATATGACACTGAGCGTTGTTGTGCTCTTAAGGTTGTCATTTGTCAACATTTGAAAAAGGACACCCTTTTCATTAAGGATCCTCTTAACCACCCTTTCAACAAATCATCGACACCATCTCATGCCTCTCAATCTTCCTCACCTAAAATGGGATCCCATCATCAGACTATCGTCCCTCTTCCACCTCATCCCCCTTTGTTTGAAATCAACACTATCAATGCGGCCACTAGGTCACAAACTATGAAGGATAAAGGGAAAGAGAAGATTTCTATCCCTCAGACATATCCATTCGTCAAGCCCTCTCAACCACCAAAACCCAAGATTTCTATCTTAGGCACATCTCAACAAACATCTTTGAAGCCAATTCATGGTCCCATGGTGAAACAACTTCACCAAACTCTTGTGAAGACATATTTATATGACCTCATTCAAAGCTCTCCACAACATTGTCAAACCTTGATCAAAGCCTTACAAGCAATGGAGGTCCAACCAAGAGACCCCCAACCACTGGCTACTTTAATCAAATCATTACCAACTATTGCCTCCATCACCTTCAATAATTTTGAGATTCTAGAGTACACCTTGGAAGATCAGGATCTCACCCTCTTAAACTAAGTCTATCAGGCAAAACACTTCCTAGGATGCATCCTTGCATCACACTCCTTGTCAAAGAGGAGATTCAACGTCTTCTCTCCGTCTCATCTATCCAAACCATTCATTATCTGTAATGGGTGTCAAACATTGTCCCTATCACAAAATGACTGGGGGAATTTGACTTTATACTGACTATCATGACCTCAACCAAACATCAACCAACTTCACATCCAACATCAACCAAATATCAATCAACCAATCATCTCTAACATGTGACTAATATGGAAAGAAGCAAATAGAGCAAGCTTGCTCCTAATTGGCTTGGACCTTACATAATAACACACAAGTATGGATTAGGGACTTATCATCTGTCTTTGCTTGAAGGCCAGCCAAAACCTGAGCCCCTTAATGCCTTGCATCTATGACCATTCTATTGTTAATCAAGTACTCATTCACTTGATATTTAACTTGAGCTCATCCCTTGAGTAACCCCCGTCATCCTCATTCCTATTCCTTTTAACCCCTTTTCCCTACAAACATTAGTCAACCCTTTTGTTAAGCATGAATGCTTTGTCCTAATATAAGGGAAACCTTTAAACCTCTATAGTCAAGTCCATGACCAAAAATTTAGTCAAAAACAAAAACATATAACATAGGGATGCCTATTCAAAGGTCATAAACTATAAATGTAGACTGCTCCCTCGAAGGACAGCTGCATAATTGCTATAATTGATAGATTGCTCCCTTGAAGGACATCTATTCAAAGACATTCAACCATACAAAGCAAAATATAGACCACTCCCTCGAAGGATGGCTATGCCTAAATTTTGCTACAAACAGAACTCTCTCAGAAGCTTCCCACATCGATCAGCTTCACATATGACCACAAAACAGAACAACATCCCCACATAGACTTCCCGCATTGATCAGTCTACCAAAAAAAAAATTGACTGACAAACTATTAAGTCATGGACTTGCCTTTAGTCGTTCTCAGGGTCACCTATAAAATTGGCAAAGTTATCCTTGCTAAAAAGGGTTACACTATCCTCGCATCTCACATAATCAAACCTATTACCCCAACATACCCAAGGGATGTTGAGCTCACTTAACATCAAGTGATTTGACTACTTCTCTAACATAAAACAATGGTCAATGACATAATGCATGAATAGGGCTTTTGTTTGCAAAAACCCTATCTATGCTACCATTATGGTCCTTGCCAATGAAAGAGCAACGCGCCTTTCACTTCTTATGCATCTTCGTCATACAACCAAACCCAATCAAACCTAACTAAACCAAACCAAAACATTTTCAGACCACTAACTCATCATAGCCCATTCACACTAGTTTATATGGAAATCAATACACATGAAAACTATTGACCAAACATAATTTATGTCAAGCATACACCATCACCAATATGGAACTTGCTAAAGCCTAAATATACTCATTTCATTTTTAGCATACACCATCACTACTATGGACAATTGCTAGGGATGAAAAACCACCCAACCAATGTTATAGAATACACCATCACACAATATGGAAAATGCTATAACATCATCACTCATTTCATTTTTAGCATACACTATCACTAATATGGAAAATTGTTAGGGATGAAAACCCCACATAACCTATGTTATAGAATACACCATCACATAATATGGAAAAGGCTGTAACATCATCATACACTCATCATTTCAAGCATGTACCATTAGACATATGGGAAGTGCTAAACCATTAACATGACCAAACTAACTATCAACATCTTTGACCCTTCCTCCCTTTTGGGGAGAACTACATTGGCCTGAGGCCCTTCAAATAGGGGCTATGTAGGCAGCACTCAGTTGACACGTAGTCTTCTAGGGTTAGCTCATCCATTCTCTCGATCATCTCCCTAATGACATTAGCCATCCATTCTCTCGATCGTCTCCCTAATGACGTCGGCCATTCATTCTCTCGATCATCTCCCTAATGACGTTGGCCATCCATTCATTTGTTCGTCTACCTGATGGACAAACCATATACCCTTTAACCATGACTTAACCTAGTCCAACCCACATCCATAACTGACCCTCTTCCTCCCTTTTGGGAGAACTACATTGGCTTGAGGCCCTTCAAACAGGGGCTATGTAGGCATCACTCAGTTGACATGGGGTCTTCTGAGGTTAGCTCAACCATTCCTTCATCCATCCATCTAATGGACCAACTCTCTATACCAACCCAAAATCATGACCAAAAAATCAGCCCTGACACTAAATGAGTTACCTAAACTTCTCATGGGGCACATTGGAGATCACATACATCTCCCTGACCACAACACATGCCACTTGAGATCATACCATGACTCAACCTGACTTGACCAATGACCTTGGAGATCATGACTATCTCCTCAGACCATGACCACTTTTGAGACAACTATGCCTTGGTTGTTTTGATTGCATATGCTACCTCATGAATAGTTAGCAAATTGTCCACGACCCTCACAAGTATCAGATCGCACTCCAATTGATCCCCACTACTTGTGACATTTTTGTGTTTTCTAGGAGCACTTCCTGAGCCTGAGATACTTGGAACATGGTGACCATTGGAGCTATAGCTTTGATCGTTTAACCCAATCAGCTACGACTAAATGTTGGGGACCGGTTATTTCAATTTTAGCACTCCTCGACCTTTGACTACAATAATTTGACCTATCTATCACATGAAATGGTATATGTGCAATCTCAACTTTTGTAGCGTTCACACTCAAACTTCACCATAACCCATCTATTGCCTATCAAATCGGCACTCGATATCAGGTTACCTTCCCTTGACTCCCACTTTGAGGGGGAATACCTCATCCATACTTGGGGTAACTAACTCTTATTTTTGTCTTGTAGTTCATCAGAACAACAAACAAGACAAAAATGACCTCATCCCATACCTAGGGCAACAACTCTTATTTTTGTCTTGTAGTTCATCAGAACAACCAACAGGACAAAAATGACCTCATCCCATACCTGGGGCAACAACTCTTATTTTTGTCTTGCAGTTCATCAGAACAACCAATAGGACAAAAATGACCTTGTCCCATACCTGGGGTAACTTACTCTTATTTTTGTCTTGCAGTTCATTAGAACAACCAACAAGATAAAAAGGCGCAAATGTAGACACCAAAATTGTGTCGACACCCCTTGCTCCCTTGCACACTTTATTAATTTAAAATAAATTACTTATTTTAAATTAATAACATCACCCTAGACACCTCGCCTTGGACACCTCACCCCTAAGACCATTTCCTACCCCATGACTCACCCTATGACTAAGTCCTCCAAATCATAATTACCTAAGACCTATTCCAACTCTCTCCCTAACCCTCATGCCTATTAAATCTACCTTTGAACCGTTCACCAATGACAACTGAACTTAGTAGATAGAGGAACAGGTAAAAGGCTAAAAATAACCTTTTTACCCGTTCTCTAGCTGCTGACATCGGTTAACCGTCAGCCGATGTTGGCAAAATTTTTGATGTCGATTGCTTAAAACTAAATTCTAACCTTGGCTCTTGGCCCAAATGTGAATTCTCTTGCTCCTGGGATACTGATTCTCTTGCTCCTCGACTCCTTGCATATCAAAGGCAGGCTTTAGGATGAGGCATCAGCATTCTATCATCACTCTCCAGTGATAGAAGCTCTATAGAATTCACTCCAGGCATTAGATTGGAAGGTTGTATGAAGTCTTCTACATCAGCTACATTAGGAACAAGTCTTCTACACTTCTGGTTCTCCACCAAGAGCTAAGTATTCTTCTGCCTTTCATTTTAGTATCTTAAGAATGGACTGGTAATTAGTCAATTTGTTATTTCTAAGTACTATTGAGACCAAACCCGGCTTTCTTCCTAGAGAGGCTGAAAAGCCTTCTTCTTATCCTAACCCTCATCTCACACATAACATATACCTTTGTCCACATTAAGACTCTATTGACCTCCCTGCATCCCTGCACAACCCTTTTGAATCTCCCAGACTCCTCTGTCGACCACAGACTTTCCCTAAAACCCATCCAAGGCCCATTGCCCCTACCAACATCAGCATCAAGGCCCATTTCCCCTACCAACATTGGCAGCATAACTGATGTCAGCAACATTGACCAACTGGTGATGGTAGACTAACCAGCGCCAGCGATTGTGAGAGGTAGATTACAGGAATTAGGTACGCGTTATCTATTTCTCTTCTTTAGCCTTTCATCATTTCTCTTTCTAGCAACACTCTTTTGTCAAATAAGTGGACTGTCATCTCTCAAGGAAGTCTTTGCACTTTTGGGACTGAGCTTTTGCTTGGTAGTCCACCATATATCTATCTAACATTTTCTTTGTTTGAGTCTCTTTCTCTCTATAGGTGTCGTCCTCCATAGCCAAAGAGGAGCTCCTACAACGTCTGGATACGGTGCACAACTTCATCTGGGTATCATCTAACCCCTGACCATTTAACTTTAGTTTCTTATTTCTTCTAAATGTAAAAAGCAAAAATGAGTTAGAAATGCATCCTTTGTCTTTTAGGCCAAATTTACTCAAAATAGTAAATTGTAAACTCTGAAAAAATTTGTATAGTATTTTGGCAAACAAAAATAGGTTTTTCATCTACTCAATATGAATAGAAATTTTTTTAGTTTTTAAAAACAAGAGCCATTTTAATCCAAATATTAACTAGTCAAGGAATGACCCTAATAAGAGATTGAGTGGGGAAAACCCTAGGGAAAAATATAAAAATCTTTTGATTTGCACAGAGAGGAAGGGGAAATCAGAAATCAAATCTGGAAATAAAACCTTAAGGTTGAAACCTTAAGTGAAATTGATATTTTTTTTCACTGTTCAATACATTTATAGGTCCACTAATATGTTCTACCCTAATTTGGATTAGTAGGTGATATTACACTAATTAAGATAGAGCTTTGAAATGAAATTTAGATCAATAGATATGGCATTTAAGCATATCTTTTAATGTAAAATATTTGACAATTTAATTTTTTGATTTGATAAGGGTATATGTTAAATATAGAAATAATAAAGAGATATGATACTTAACTAGTTTATTTTCTAACTATGCTTGTATTTTGAAAGTGTAAATTAGGGATAAACATGGCTCTAGTTTGCTTGGTTTAGGAACTGATCTACTGCCTATGTTGGGTTAGTTCAATAGGATCAAGTTAGTATCATTGGTTGATACTACCCTTTTGGTTGGTATTAACTTGCACAAAAATTCAACATGTTGAATATATTTTTACCAATTAATGTCTTTGTTTGTTATTTAGTTTTGATCTTGAACCTAGATGATGCACTAGATCCATAAGTTAGCTTCTGTTACTTTCAAACTCTATATGTGTTTATGAGGGCTATAAACCTACAAAAATGGGGGAGTTTAATGGGATAAAGTAACCCCAATCACCTCCATTTTATGATTTATTGATGCTTATATATCCAATACTCCAAGGGGGAAGTAAAATCACAGTTATCCCACCTTGTATAATTGTGAAAATTGTGATCCTTCACTATGTGTATGCAACAAATGATTTGATTTGTTACTTTACAATGCTTGATTTGACATGTATTTTGAGTGTTTCAGACTTGTCTTGTGACTAATCCTAATGATAAGTATGAAAATTAGGAATAATAATTAGATTAACTCAATGTGCAATAATGTATAGATGTATCACAAATAGGTGTCAGATCATTTTTTAATGATATGTTGATTTGTTTATATAGTGATTTATTTTTAAAATTCCTTGTGTCATTAACATGTTAGGCTCAAATGCCGACCCTAAATATGGATTTGATTTTATAAAAGTATTTTTTTTTCAAGTATGAGATGGTTTTGACCAGTGTGGGTTATTATTGATAGTGATAATGACCATAACCATTATAACTAACATATATACAAGTGAAATATTTTAAGATTCTAGCTATGTATGTGAAGGATATTTAGTAGGTTTTAAATATATATAGAGGATCCTATAGGTGTCTCATGTAATATAAGAAAATATTTAACTCATAAGATATCTTACAAGTTCTAGAGGATGGTGATGAGTCCAAAATATGACTCATTTTTACCATCAATTTCCTTCATCTTTCCTCAATTACCTCTCTTCCAGATTGAACATTTCAAAGATATTAGGCATATATTTAATCTTAATATATTAAATAGATGCTTTATCTTGCTTAGTTCAACTAAAGTCTAAGTTACTGATTCTATCACTTTATTCTAACTCTTTGCATGTATAGTTTTTCAATTTTGTGTACATACAAATAATACAACAGTACATAGAGAATAAAGACCTTTTGGATGATCTTTCATTTCTCATGAGGCAACCCACATGGAGGATATTGATATATCTAATGATCTATAGACTCATTTGGCAAGCTACAGACTCATCCCATCCATTCCAAATCTAGCTATAGACTCAACCAATAACTATGGACTCACTTAGTCTACAACTACAAAATCACATAGTAGCTACAAACTCATTCAGATGCAGCTATAAACTCATTTAGATAAATTTCCAACCTCCATTGAAGCATTCCATCATCTCTACCAACATTATGGCCTTGCTATGGACTCCCTCAATATAGAATACCCTTGAATCATGTCATTGTGGATTCTACCATAATTAGATAGATAGAGTTATGGACTTTGCCAAAGTTGTTATAGACTCTCCCAGTCTAGATTCTAAACTTGCAACATTGAAGATAGATATTTTCATGTTTTGTCAAAATGTCTAAAGAAAATTTTGGTCAATTATTATTTATAATATTACTATAAATAGTAATCTATAAATAAATTTCTTATATTTTAGTTATTGTATATATCAACAATCTTTTATAGATAATTGATCCAATAGATCTAAGATGGTATTCTTAGTAGATTCTTAGTGTATGTTTTGATTAACACCTTTCTTTGATAATGTGTGGTTCTTTCTATTGTAACCATCAATCACTTATCTTAAGATCCACTAGAATTAGGAAGATTTCTCTTGTTAGTAGAGGATTAGTTACTAAGATCTAGGGATATGTAATTATAACATTGTATATATGTAGATCTTTGTGTCTTAGAACCCAGTTGTAGTTGTTGAGATTGTTGAATTATTAAGTTGATAATTTGATATATTAATAAAATTTGTATCCATATTCATGTATTTCACCTTGATAAATTAATAAATATGTCTATAGTTTATAATTAATGAGTTTATTTACATTATTATTCCCAAGGAAAGCAAGGTCCCACTCTCATCAGGAATCAAGAACATGTTTGTATGATATTTTATGTTTACATGTAGGGAATTACCTTTATTTTTTAGATCAAATTAATTCTACAAATAGTGTGTTTACCTTTCAATAATGTATTTTCCTTGTAACAACATGCTTACTATTTAGTAGTATGTTTACCTTTCAGCAGTGTATTTTCCTTTTAGCAGTGTGCTTACCTTTCAACAGTGTGTTTTATTTTAGTAAGTTAAATTACTTTTATTTCCATCACAAAGTGTTTCAATTATATATGTGTGCTTCCTTACTACATAATCAAGTCTTTTCAAGATAAGATTAAATTAGTTTAAGACATTCAAAATATCAACACCCCCAAACCATTCCTGTAATCGTACAATTATAAACCTTACTACAGATAGCTTTAGATTCCACCCTTGGTTTGAATGGCATCAATAGAAAAGTTGGCTAAATGAAGGGATATATGAAACTCATTATTTTTGGCACCATTTCCAAGGATGATTAGGTTTTATTAAGGTAACCCTTATTCATCTACAGTAAATAACAAAAATATTTGAAAAAAAAAACAAATTACTTAGATTTATGAACCAACCTAGAGACACCAAAGGATAGTTCATCTCCAAAGATCTTGAGTTAGGACCAAAGGAGGAAAGAATAAAATATTTGACTGAGAGATCTGAAAGTGTGATAAGAACACTTGAATAATGATTAGAGAATCATATTTATTTTTCTCCAAAATTAGGGTCATCCTCACAAATAGACACTATAGAAAGATCACATTTGGGAGATCTTATCCTATAGGAATAATTAACCCTGAAGAACCTCTATCTATAATAATAGGTCCTAGACCAAAATTTCTATAAGACCAAGAGGAAGAAATAAATTGGATCTCTAACAAAGGTTGAGAAGAACAAGAAGAAAAATCCATGGCTGATATTCAAGGAAATGTGGAAAATCCTAAAGGGAATGGGTGCCTCAACATAATAGAACCTTTTCCTTTCCTATAATCATAGATCCACAGATCAAAAATTTATGAAGAAAATTCCACCTTCAAATATGCCCACTTTTAGGGGAAAATCCTCAAAATATCTAGATCAATTCTTATTTGAGTTTAAGGTGTTATGCTAGACCTATGATTATACAACTGATAATCAGAAACTCAGACTGTTCCTTTCTACACTTAAGGAGGCAACCATGAGTTAGTTCATGGGCTTTCAAGGTGACTCTATTAATAAATAAGGAGACATGGAAAATGCATTTATTGATAAATATCAAGACTATTGTAGAGTAATGGATAGGAAAGAGGACTTCTTTAAGATTAAATAGAATGAAGATGAAATTTTAGAGGATTATCTAGATAGGTTCACATTTGCTCACAAACATAGTGGTTATCCACTTATAAAAGACGTAGTTAAGATAGTCTTCCTTAAAAGACTAGATGATGACTCTAGAGATGCGCTAAACTTGATGGGTAGAAGAGACATTGTAAAGTTAACATTTCACTAGATTTCAGACTTGTGTGCTAACTATTGGGGTTCTACATTTGTACCCTAACTAAGGAGGGGATTATTCAGATCTTCCTACTCAAATCTAGTCCAACATGGGATTGATCTTACACTGTGAGTATCCTAAAAATGGATTAGACCTCTAAAGAAGGCCAACTTCCTTATGTATCTATCACCTATACTAAACCTAAACTATCACTTACTTAGAAAAGTGAGAGAGATTTGACAAAAATTTATTAAAGCATTTAAAAAATGGTGGTGCACTAATTATTTGATCACTCCAAATCACATAGAACACACTATGAGACACTTTTAAGACCCAAAAAAATCAATCTCACATAAATATTTCAAAATAAGGCATTAATTAGTTACCAAATTAGCAAGTGAGATCAAATATCCACTTTCAAACTAGATAATAAATTGTAGATTACACTTGTAATGACCTATGAGAACCATTAAACACTTCTTGAAGGTGAGAAAACTTAGACATAATCAAGGAATATACATTCACTTAAAAATAGTGTATGAATTTAGAGAAAACACTTCAATCTACCTTAGAAAAGGTTGGAATTCAGTCTTTATTATATCAAAGAGGTGTCACAGTACAAAATATGGTAGAGTCTGGTCATACCAAAAAGAGGGATAGAAAGATCCATATCAAGGCTTAGAATCTTGTATTTATAACAAAGAGAAAGAGAGAGAGAGAGTTGTGAATTGGAAAAAGGCCAACTGCTTTTGATGGATTAACACTCTCAAGGATGATGACTCATGATATTATCAATAAGGAACAAATTATGATAAAGAAATAAATGTCCAATTCCCTTATTTAACCACCATATTTTTTCTTGGAACTCCATGATATCATTTACTTGATTTGATAATGAGGATCATGACTTAGAACTGGTTAAAATGTGCCACATCTGCATTAGGTGGCCAAATTTACTTACATTATAAAAAATGATCAATGATGATAGGTGAGACATTGGCCCACTATATGTGAAAACCAATCTTAGACCATCGATTTTCACATAGTCATAATATCTATAAAAGTTCATAAACTACCCCAGTTTGCTTCATGGTCACTAGTTTATCTTTGCCCTTTGTATTAGACCCAAAATATCTATCTTGCCTATATGGAGCTTTAATGGTGATGCTTAGTCTCTAAACTGTGGCCCTAGTTCAATACTAACTCACCTTTGAGCTTCACTCCTTATCATTTTCTTTTCTAGGTCCCAACTAACCTCTTTGACTTTCATCAAAAATGCCCTGAATTCATTTTTGCTTATTAGCTATCAATTGCCAACTTGAAGAATCTACAATGGTATCTAACCATATATATGCTTATTGGTTCTCTAGATATGCTGATTTATTGATTCTACCTCACTCTATTGAGATGTATGTGCATGGATGTCTATGAGCCATTGATATTTTATCAACTAAAAAATCTTATGCCATTTATCCTAGACTCATTAATGTATTGGATCCATTAACCTCTTTAACTCAGGCTCATTATCCAATTTTGATGAGTTATTAAACATGAGCCCTTAGATCTCCCTAGTCCCACTTTTTTGTTAGTTATTGTGCTCTATCAGATCATGATGTATGTGCATCATTGATTTAGCTTGGACCCATCCTTTTGTCAATGAATGCGCACCATTGAATCTTGTCTTGATGATCCCACAACATTAGATCATGTCCAACTTATATATCTTTAAAGTCTTTAACTTGGAGAATTTTTGACTTGGTTGACTCCATCATGGATTATTAGATCTCATGTGTCAGTATGATGGCTCCCATGGACCATTAGATCTTGATGAACTTCAAACCTTTTAAGGACTTTTAAAACCCAAATGATTACTTATCATGGTCATAATTTGACATCTTTATGAATGTCAATTGACTTCTTGACTTGATGTGTGTCGTCAAATCTTTACTTGATTGAACACAGACCGTTGATCTAGAACCCATTTGAATAAAAATGGCTATTTCTTGTAGTCTAAATTTTGACATCTATTGAATGTATTTGATGTCTATGTGACCATCACTACATATTTGAAAAATAATGATCATCTACTCTACTTTAATTTGATGTTTGTGGGGCTATCCTAGACTTTTATTTTGGGCACCTTCTTTGAAAAAGACCTTTAAAAACATTGAACTAGACTCTCTTTCCCAAGAAATAACCCTTCTAGAAAATAGTTTAGGGCATCTTATTGTAGAAAGAAATAGGTCTTTGTCTTTATCTTTGAATATTTTATTCAAAATAAACATATACCTTTGTAAACTTTGTCTCAAATAATTTGTCTGAAAGAATTCAATAGTTATCCAAAAAAAGGTCCCAAAAGAAATAAGCTTAGCAAAAAGCCTACAAGAATTTCCTTGAAATAATGGACACTTAGTCAAATAAAAGGTCCAAAATAATTCAAGTAAAGACTTAGTCCAAAAGGGTTTCATACTTAGATTTTACTTTTAGTTACACTTGAAATGTTTCTTGATATTTGAAGACTCAGACACTATGGAAAATTGTTTAGATACCTCTCCTTTATAACTATAGAAAATAAGATCCTACTCCTTCCACTGAATTCTTGAACTAAGCAAAATTTTGGTATGTATACCATATTTGGTTAACATCTTTAGTAACTTGGCTGGGCAGCATGCCTGCTATGCATGAAAACTCAAACTATATATATGACACTTGGATCATTATAGATAATACATAGACCATTACATGACTGTTAGATAGCCTCTTTACTTGCAAAGATAAAATAATTCCACCAATAGGGAAAGAAAACAAACTGAAAGGGAAAGTAACCTAAAAATCAAAGGCAACTAAACTACTAAACAATTATGCAAAAAGAAACACTTATTTGGGATAAAAAAGAAAGGAAACTAAATAATTTGTTAGAAAACACTTAGAAAAAAATAAGAACAACTAACTATGTATAGGGGACTTAACTTTCCTAAATCGCAGTGCTTAAGATGTATCCCATTAATTGGGATAGGAAGTTCTTCACCATTCATCCTTGTGAGCTGGAAAGCATTATGAGATTTTCCATTGGAAACTGTATATGGTCCACTCTAGATAGAATCAAATTTTGTGTGCTTTCTTGGCTTATCTCTATCCTTATTCCACTTGAGGACCAAATCTCCTTCTTAGAAAGCTCTTGAACTAGCTCCTTTATCAAAATATCTCTTTGTCATTACTTTGCAAGCTTCCATTGCCAACATTAACTAATGCCTTATTTCTTAGAGATCTATGAGCTTAGCATATCTTATATCTATTGACTCACTCTCCAAATTTTCAAGCTGATGCATTAATTCCAAAGTAGGGAATTCAAGAGAAATAGGCATTCTTGCTTCCTTAACATATACTAACTTGTATAGAGAATTAGTAATTGACCTTTTATAAGCGATCCTATCAGCCCACAAAGATGACTTAAATATGAGATTCCATGATCTCTGATTGTCTTCTAGATTCGTCTTAATGATCTTCAACAAATTCTTGTTGGTAGACTCAGCAAGGCCATTACCTTATGGATAATAGTTTGATGAGGTACTAATAAAAATACTATGTTAAACTACCCACTGGCTAATCTTATATCCTACAAAATCCATAACATTATCAAAAATTATAGTTGAAGGGACCCCAAATTTGGTAAGCAAACCTTCATATAATTCCAAAACACTAGTTTCATTGGCTTCTTTTAATGCTACTATCTTTGTAGATCTGGTAAAATAATATGTGGCAGTCAAGATCCACTTGTGTCCCAAGCTTGATGGGGGATTGATAACACCAATAAATTCAAATCCCCATTAGACAAATGGTTTATTAACTAAAATTAGTTGGAGATGTAAGGCTGCAAGCCTCACCTTTCCAAAAAAAATGGCACACTATCTACATTTCCTAATCTATGCATAGTAAATCACCAAATAAACTTGACCAGTAATACCCACCTCTCATGATCTTATGGGTTGTGATCATTTTTTAGTAATGTCCTCCACCATGTCCATCATGGAACTACTCAAGTAACATCTATGTTTGCGCTAGTTTTATGCATCTTAGAAATATACCATTGATATCCTTTTTAAATAATACACTATCAACAAGGAGAAAAGGAATTGACTATAATCTAAAAAATCTCCTCTTTGAAGGAGTGAGATGATAAGGATAAATGCCATATTTTAGATATCTTACCATATCTTAGAACCAATTGGTATATGAGACCTGATCACTTGCACGTTCTTGATCATTTAACACCATAACCTATTCATTAGACTTCTACAAATCTTGGGCTAGATGTTCATAGAGTCTTTTGCCTCTAACCAGCTTTGTGAATTTGATCTCAATGTCATATTCTATGACCTTGGTTATCCAACTAGCTCTCTTGTCACTCATATCTTTATTCAAAAGAAAATATTTAACACTTGGATGTGAAACCATTAAATGTATCTTATTATTGGATAGTAAGTACCTTAACTTTTTAAGAGACCTTATAACTGAAAGAACGTACTTCTCAACAAAAAAATACCTCGTTTCATATTTTTTAAGCCTTAACTGAAGAAGGTTATTGGATACTCTAAAGTCTCTTTATTATGATACATGAGAATACCTAATATTGTGTCAATGTTAGGATAGCTATATAAGAATAAATCTTTTATAAATTTAGGGTTCAGTAGTGTAGGTGTATTGGCTATAATTTTCTTAATTTATTCAAATCTTTTCACTCCTTCTTGAGGCCAACTAAAACTCTGACCCTTCTTTAGCATGGCTATGAGTGGCCTAGCTAAAGTAGCAAATTTTAAAATGTATCTCATTATGAATTTGATCTTGCCAAAAAGGATTTATGGGGCTTTCTTATCCTTAGGTAATGAAAGTGCAAGAATTAATTACATCTTATCAGGATCTATGCTTGTACCTTCTTTGAAATGACATGTCCAAAAATCCTACCTTTATGAATAGATAAAACACACTTTTTTGGTTCAAAGACACTCCAAATTCTCTACACCTTTCAAACACCTGTCTGAGATGAACATATGCTCATTTGTGTTATTAGAGATATTTTTATTTCATCTAGATAAATAAGAATAAACTTGTTGAGGAGACCCTGAAATGCCATGTCCATAGCCTTCTAAAAAGTGGCTCTAGTATTAGATAAACCAAAAATCATTTTTTTATATGTAAATGTCCCCCGCTTTGTGGTGAAGGTTGTTTTGTACTGGTCTTCTTCTTTGACCAAAATCTGGTTATATCCATTGTAGCCATCCAATAAAGAGAACCTTTTTGAACCTATGACTAACTACAAAATTTTCTCATTGATGGAAATGGATGGTGGTCTTCGAGAGAGGCCTTGTTCAAGTCATGAAAGTCAAAACATAGCCTTATTTCACCATTCTTCTTCTATACTGGAATAAGGTTTTCCACCCAAGTTGAGTGTTTAATTGGAAATATTATAGCTGAATTAATGAGCTTATGTGGCTTAACTCTCATTATAGGTTCAAGCTTTGGATTGATTGGCCTTTGTCTATGTCTGACTGGCCTATTCTCATCTCTAACTTAATGGTATGTTGATCTAGAATTGGATCAAAACCTTTAAGGTCACTGTAATGTTGACAAAGAAAATTTTTCTTTTCTTAATTCATCATCTCTAATGAATATATTTTCAAGGGTGACCATTCCTTTAGAAAACTTGTTTGTCTTTGATTTAAATTATTTATGAATAATGAAATTTTATTCTTATTTTAGTTAAGGGTCTAGATTAATAAATTAGTAAATAATATTTCAATAATTGCAATCCTAATTTGTATATTTTATTTGTCTTTTTTACCTTTCTAAAAATAGAAATAAATAAGGAGAAATATAACTTAACTTGAAACTAGACTAAAATAGATGATACAGATCTTGAAACTGGCTATGCAGGATTAGGATAGTGTCATCAACCTAAATTTGGCTATCATTCAGTGAAAGGATAGGAGCACCAAAAACATGAAATTTTAGGGTATGACACTATTGTCCACTCCTACCACTATTGTCTAAAATGGTCATAGAGACCTAATTTTTTTGGGTTCTTTATATTGTTCTTATGTGAGCCTATTTGTGAAATATTGAATACTAAATGTCGATGGATCTCATTATAGAGATGATTTAATCTTAAAACCCTAACCCTCTGTCATGCTTGATAAATAAGATCTAAATCACTTTAAAAGGGGGGTTAGTGTGTGTAAGATGCACTAAATGTGTGATTTACACCCCTTATGGGGGCACACTACATACATACCAATACTCCAAAATGGGATCAATCCATATGTAGTTTTCCCACCTAATGTGATTTGTGTAATAGTGTGATGTGGATGCAAAAATTCCAAATTGAGAGTGTTTGATGTGGCTAAGGATTTTTATGAGGGTTTGAGTGTGTTTGTAGCTGTGTTGAGTGACTATATGTAAAGAATAGGGAAGTTTGCCTTAATGCTTTGATTGTATTCTTGCTTTCTTCATAATATTTATCACCTCTCTTGTAAATGAACTTTGGATAGGATATTATAGAGAAATATTGGTCATGGGTTAGATGTATTCACACTAGGTTGACATAATGAAGGATAGGAATAAAATGAAAATGACCATTTGGTCTCAAAATGCAAATGGATAGGAGCACCAAAAATGGGACACCCTAGGTTTTGGTACTATAGTCCAAGTATGGTGCTCTTATACTACAGACTTGAGACCTATGGGGATAGGATTGGCCTAGAAAAAGCAGCTTGACTGAGGTGGAATGACCATTTGGAAGGCTATAGATGACTGAAAATGAGCAAAAAGGTATTTAAAAGGGTCACAAGAGCATGCAAGAAGGACCTATGGATAGGGTGTCACATGCCACAATCAAACTATCAATTTGGACAATTTATATGACTAAATTTACCCTCCTTTTATTCTAGTGATGCAGCAAAGTGAAATACAAGGATAAAGGAAAAATATAAAGCATACCTAAACTTACCTATAAGGGTGAATCTCATGAAGATGTGTGATGTTGAGTGTGCATAGAGAGAGCACACTATGAAGTGTAAATATACAAGAGAAAATAAAGGGTAGATTAGTTCTTACCAGACATGTTATGTCTAAAACAAGAATGTATAAAAGTTGGGTAAAAGAGAGAGGAAGAGAAAATAACAAATACACCTCACCGAGTATGCAAACCAATACAAAACCTATTGTGATATTGAATGATGTTGAGTGATGCTAGGTATGTGTTATACCAAGAGTAATATCATGAACATATCTAAGTGCTTAATTCCTTGAGGGTGGCTCAAGAATATAAAGTTTGGCCCTTTGTCTCTATCATCTCCCACTAAGTGAAGCTATGTGATCATGTGTGTATTAATCAATATTTGGACTATGTGTTTAATCCCTCTAAGTAGGTGGCTTAAGAATACAAAGGCTACCTAGTCCTTTGGCTCTATTATTACCCACTAAATGAAGCTATAAATTGATATCAATATGAATGTGTGTCATATGATATGGATCTTGAATCCCATGAATGATCTATAATCTAAAAACGTGGCATGGATAGCCGAATGTGTACTAAAAACTAGGCCAATTTTGGCCACTCTAAAAGGTGGATATTAGGCCTGTATGAAAGCCACTCTAAAACTGAGAACTAGGCTTATATGAAAGCCACTCTAAAATGATACCAACCAAATATAGATGGAATAAGGCATGCAACTGCTAAGAATACTTGGGTAATGTACTAAACTTAGAAAGAAAAGAAGGCAAATGTGCCACATACATTACCCCCAATCATTGGTGTCTATAACATGGATTCTGATATGGAAGTTATACTGACTACCTAATTTGAAACTAAAAGTGAGAGTCATCATGCCATGCATGATGCCCCGTATATCTAGATACTCTAAGTAAAATTATATTGAAACTACTCAATCTAAACTATACTATATAACTAACAAAACTATAACTGATCTTACCTTTCTATCTATATTTAGAAAATCTAAGTTTTTTATTGTTTGGATAGGAGTGCTAAAAATAGGAAACTTTACTATCCAACATTTTAGTTTGAGTTTGGCACTCTTATACTTTATTTTTTATGATCATTATTCTATATTCATCACTTTTTTCCTGGTCTATTCTTCTTGGTTAGAATTTTAAATGTTGTTCTGAGTGTACTGAAAACTAATTTTTAACTAGTAGAAGGATCTGATCTCTATGACAAAACCCATATTTATTTCCCCCTCTTCTAAGGGTAAGAATGAAGACCCTATAATGATTTCCCTCAGAAAAAATATCCCTATAAGTGTGTTATGTTATGAAATACATGATATAACAATGATAATTAAAAATATGTCTCAAGACATAGAATAGTTTGTATTGGAGATTTTTAAATAAATAGGGGTATGCCTAGATACATATAACAATGTAATAGCATGTTCAGTATACTAAACTAAAACTAGAAATCTAGTTGGTTGTTAGTTGTCAAGGAGGGATGGAGTATGATTTCCATCATGGCATCCAAGTGGGCAAGATAATACATGATGTAGATCATGGCATTGTAAACAATGAGAAGCAAACAAGTAACAAGCACACAAGATAAGAAGCAAGAAGCACACAAAAGTGGCCAAGGGGCCAAGAAAACAAGGGATATGGGTACATGTCACTCAAATTAGGAAATCAATCATACAAGACATGTTCAAATGCCACATATACATATACTTGAAAACAAGCAAGGTTGGTACAAGGGCCACAAGCACATAGAAGAGTACAAGCAAAGGACATTGGAAAATTTCCTAAGGCACACATAAGAGACAAAAAAGGAACTGACAAATGAAATCACATCTAACTACTTAAATCAAGAAAGAAAAGCATGTAAAAGCTAGAAAAACTATTGCATCTAACTAATCAAAGCAAGAAATGAAAGTATGTAAAATATGTAGTATAAGACTAGGTAGATGCTAAGAAATACACAAGTGTTATATATTAGGTAATGTTGATAGAATAATCTATGTAAGAATTAATGTACATCATCATGATAACTAGAGTGTGTGGTGTAGGAATGACATAACCTAGATGGTGTAGTCATGTAGAAGATGCCCCCAGTGGCTAGATATGTCGATGTATGTCTCGAATGTAGAAGTAAGATGCCCCCTCAATGGATAGAGTGAAGAAATCAAGGATCTAGGTATCATTTCACACACTCAAAGAAGATCAAGTAAAGCATGGTAATGTAGATAAATTAACAAACAATAACATAGAGTAACAAAACGTAAGTCTAGCATAATAGGATAAATGTAAAGCATGGATAATGCATACAATTGAAATGTTCTTTGATGTTTTGAGTTATTTGAATGTTTTTTGTATTTTGAAATTTTGTATTGTTTTTAGTATTTTTGAAATAAGCTATGTACAATCAATCAAAAAAAACTATGTACAAGAAATTAAAAAGAAGTTATGTACAAGTAATTTGAAAAGAAATGATACTAATCGATGAGTCTCATAAGAGACTCCCTATTATGGTGTATTGTATTAAGGAGAGGGATCATGCATGATCATGAAACACAATGGAAGGGCTAAGATCGTGACTCTAAAATCTATGTATGGTGTAAGTGCTATAAAGTCTATGTAGTAGAAATTGACTATGGGGTCCCCCTGTAACTCTGAGAAGTGGATGCAACTATGGGCTTCTTACTAACCTATCTAGTAGTAGAAGAAGCTCTCTAAAAATGTGCTCTATGTGTAGAGGCATGAGACCTCAATGATAATACCCTGGGTATGAATACTATAGCTAGAAACTATCTAGAGTCCTAAAACTATCATTGATGTAATTTTTAGTAGAAAGGGATGTAAGATATCACTCTATGCATATTAGACCCATGGTTGTATTACTATCTTAACCTTGATGGCCAAATGAACAAGTGACCATACTACTCATGTTATGTAGGAACATACCCTGTATCTAATGTTTTCTGTGGTGTACTAACTATAGTTGTACATGGAGACTATAAAATGTAACCTCAATAGATGCACAACTAAAATTATTTATTATGGAGGCTCATCTATCCATAATCATAGTGGATTGTTATGTGAGATAATACCTTATGGCCTCTATTGTGATGCATATAAATGAGCAATAGATTGAGATGAAATTGTAACCTATGATGGGGTATCATCTAATCTCAATCATAGTGGGTTACTACGTGAAATAGGTCCCTAGAAACTTGGTTATAGTGAATATCTATCTAGAGTAGTACTATGTAATGTGGGTTCATCTAATCTTAATCATAGTGGGTTGTTACATGAGATAAGACCCTCGAAACTCAATTGTAATGAATATCTATTTGGAACAGTAATCTATGATATGGGTTTGTCTAATATTAATGGTAACAGGTTGCTACATGAGATAGAACCCTAAAAACTCTACTACAGTGCCTGTGACTATGTTTGATATGTATATGGAACTGTACTATGTAATCCACAAACTACAATACTATATGTAGGCTACTATCATTGTACTAGTATTCAAACCCTTTGATTGGGTGGGATAAGAGTTCTCTTATGAGGCTCTATCCTTGAAACCACATTACTCTCATGATGAGTAATCGATGATTCCTATGAAGGAATATCCTAGGATGACTTAATCATGGAGGAATGAGGTCTATGAATCCATGATGGAAGAGATCTCGATGCCCCTAGTGTGATTGATATGACACTATTATCAACACATCTATTAATATAGTCCTTGAGTCCATAACAATCATTATCTTTGTGTCCACAGATACAATGATAGTTTAAAAAGGGTTGATGTGGTTGTCTATGTAAGAGATGTGGATCTTCATGATGAGTATAAGGCAATGTGTTTAACATCATTTCTATTAATGATAATAATATGACATATGGGCTATCCCAATGAATCAAACTATAGTGGTACGATATTATTATTCTCTATAGTTCATACTATAGGCAGTGCTCTAGAAACTAGCTCTTTATTCTTAACTGGTTGTTTTTTTGGCTATGGTATCCTATCTTGTTTGGGACATGGTGGATAATGTGTGCTAGGAGATATATATGAAAGTAATGATATGAAATCGAGAGTAAGCTGATCAACTAAATCTGACTCAATCAATCCCAATTTCTTCTCCAAGACTAAAACTGTGTAACATAAGTGCCTAAAAGAGGACTCTGTCTAATATAATATATGATCTAGGAGGGGTTGGTGAAGCCCCTTAAAAAAAGATATGTTAGACCTCAAAATCTATTGGTTTATATAATTGAATAGAATATGTGATGTTATCATTGACATGTGCATCATTTGAAATATAATCATGCATAGAATTATAAGCAACATTTTGTAATGTATTATGTTTGAGATAAGGAGTGAGAGAAGAGTTAAAACCATGAGATGCATTTTCATCTTCACTAGATGCATAATAGTCATCATTATTCTATGCATTATCACAATCAAAATTTTGTTCATTTGAAAGGGGAGGATTAAAAGTATCACTTTCATAAGCACTCTCATTGTTATATTCATTTGCATGTTCACTATCACACTCATTATCAGTTCTATTATCACTAGGGTGAGGGGTAAGAGAAGATGTTTATTATTTTCTAATATGCAATAAACTGTCATTTGAAATTGGAATACTATGTGCATCTATGTTATCCTTGAATGGAATGCATGTATTATTTTCATTTGTAATATGAGAAGTAAGAGTAAGATAGTTATCATTTAAACATTCTTTTGTCATTGTTTCTGATGACAAAGTAGAGTTAAGAACATGATATTGATCATTTAAATTATGTATTAGATTTTTTATTCTATTTTTATATTGTTGTAATTTGAACAAAGAAGTAGCAAGAGAGAGAGAGAGAGAGAGAGAGAGAGAGAGAGAGAGAGAGAGAGAGAGAGAGAGAGAGAGAGAGAGAGAGAGAGAGAGAGAGAGAGAGAGAGAGAAACTAGGTTCAAATGTAAGCAAATTATCACTAATGAGATGTTCACTTGGAATTACATGACTAATTTGTACATTTGATGTATTGTGCATAAGAGAATGAGGTGAAAAGTAATTTTCCCATTTTTCAAAATTATTTTCTTTGGAAGAGGGAAGAAAAGAGATAGGTTTAAGAGAAGAAGATGCATCTACTTTTTCTTCACTATCACTTTCATATGTATCATCATATTCCTCATTAAAATAATAATAATTGTCTTCATTATAGATGAAATCATTTTCCTCATTTTTGGCTAATTTTTACAAATGTATCCATTCATTTTCATAATTATGAGAAAAATTTAGAAATTTATCTATAGGATGAGAGGGAAGAAGTGCCTTAGTGGCCATTTTATTGCTTTCACACAAGAGAGTATGTAAAATTACTATTAAGAAAATAAATTCAAGAATGACTAATAACATAGGGATTTTGAAAATATTTTTGACACTCCAAACAATTTGAAAAAATTACAAAATTTTTATCTAAAAATTGTAGGGGAGGAAGGCTTGGGGTTTGAGGACCTAGTTTGGAAATCTAGAGTTTTGGATTGGAGTTTTAGAATTTTGAAATTATTTAAATAATTTGAATTCTAAAATAAATTTGAATAAAACAAATGTACAAAAATTTATACAAAAAATCAAAATTTTAAAATTGAATTTTTGCACAAAAATGTGAAGGAAAATCCTAGGGGTACCTAGGGTTTAAGATTTGTTTGAAGTAAGTCAGGTTCACCAAATGATTTAAATTATTTGGTAATAATGGAATTTTATTTCTATTTTAGTTAAGGGTCTAGATTGATAAATCAGTAAATAATATTTCAATAATTACAGTCCTAATTTATATATTTTATTTGTCATTTTTTATCTTTCTAAAAATAGTAATAAATAAGTAAAAATACAAGTTCACTTGAAAATGGACTGAGATGGATGATACAGATCTTGAAATTGGCTATAACATATTGGGATAGTGTCATCAACCTAAATCTAGTTTTTTTCCATGAAAGGATGAGTGCCAAAAATAAGACACTTTAGAGTCTGGTGTTGCTGTCCATTCCTATCGTTATTGTCCAAACTAGTCACAAAGACCTAAATTTTATGGGTTCTTTACATTATTCCTATGTAAGCCTACCTATAAAATCTTGAGTACTTAATGTTGATTGATATTATTGTAGAGATGATTTAATATTTAAACCTTAACCCTCCATTATGCTTGATAAACAAGATTTAAATAACTTGGAAAGGGGGGTTAGTGTGTGTAAGATGTATTGAATGTGTGATCCACACCCCTTGTGTGGGCACACTACCTACATACCAATACTCTACAGAGGGATAAATCCATATTTATTTCTCCTACCTAATGTGTTTTATAAAATAGCGTGATGCAAATGTAAAAATGCCAAAATGAGAGTGTTTAAGGTGGCTAGGGATTGGTATGAGGGTTTGATTGTGTTTGTAGCTATGTTGGGTGATTGTATGCAGAGAATAAATAGGTTTTCCTTAATGATTTTATTGTATTCTTTCTTTATTTTTAATATGTGTCACCTCTCTTGTAAATGAACTTTGGATAGGCTTCTATAGAGAACTATTGATCATGGGTTAGATGTATTCACACTAGGCTGGTATAATGAAGGATAGGAATAAGATGAAAATGACCATTTGGGCTCAAAATTTAAATGGTCAAGATAACCAAAAATGGGAAACAATAGGGTATGGTTCTATATTCCAAGTATGACACTCCTATCCTATAGGCTCGGGACCTAGGGGATATGATTGGTCTGGGAAAAGTAGTCTAGCTAAGGTGGAATGAATGTTTAGACTGATATAAATGAATAGCAATGAGAAAAAATATGTTTATAAGGGTCATAAGAGCATGAAATAAGGGCCTATAGATAGGGTGTCATAATCCACACTCAAACTACCAATTTGGAAATTTTATATGACTACAGTCTTTAATTACACAATCTGATCATCATACCACTGTAAATGATTATCTTGGTTCTTTGAGGAGAATTCAACTTCCTCTTATAATAATATAACAATTTGACTATCATCTTTAAATACTTTAAAATTTTCATTATTGTCTGGGATAAAAGGTCTTAAAACTATCTTGATGTATGATTGGACTTTGTCCCCTTTTATAACATTTGGGATACTAAATTATAACCCAATAAGAGCCAACCTATCTACATGCTTGTTTTGATTTCTTAATATGTCTTGAATATTGACGGATTGAAAGTCTTAAACTAGGTCCATATTATATGCTTATAAGACCTAAGTAGTGGGTTCTTTCATATATTGAGTTCCCTTGGTGAACTACTAGTTCACTATCTCCAAAGACTTGTAAGGAACTGACCTCATCTTTCCTGCCCATTGCAAACCATGTACTAGTGCTTCATATTTAGTAAAATTATTAGAAAAACCAAACTAAAACATGATAGAAGATAAATACCTTTGATTGGCTAGAGAAATTAACATCATTCCAGCTTCAGTGCCATGTTTGTTCCTAGATCCATCAAAATATAGATGCCACAATCCATCGCTAGGCTGATCATCTTTCATTAATGTTGGAATTGGTACATTATTTTCATGAAGAAAATAGACAAGTCCTTATTCATAAATTAACTTGTATGGATCATGCTCATGTAAATTAAAGACCCATCCATCAAGGAAAATATCTAGGACTCTATCTAGAGGTGATTCAAATTCCACCTCACTGCTTTCCAACACCTTGTTTGAAATAACACAATTAGTGTTCACCATGATTGGCATATATGGATCCAAATGAAATATTTAAATAGGTTAAAAACATACTTTTATCTTAGTTTCATACCTGGTTCTAAATATTAAATAAGTCCAATCAACTGAAAAATATCCCCCAATTTTTAAAGTAAAATATCTTGACAGACACATGGAAAAATAGGGAGGCAAGTCTACTACAACTACATCTTACTGAATAATAACATTGAGGCAAGCATGTAATGTCAATTTTATATATTTAATCATGCCTACTATTTTTTTTGGTGAGCCATCTAATTACAATTCTCCTTTGGTATTTGGTTCATAGGTAGGACCAAACTTATCTACAATTTGTTTGGGCATAACAGTGCTACTAGCTCCACTATGTACCATATAAATATGGAATAAATAGTCACCTACTATCAAAGAAAGATAAAAAGGAGGGGTCTTATTTGACTTGACATTTTATTTATCCACCTTTTTCATGTTATGTATCTACTGATTAGGTTACTTGATTTACTTGTTTGAATTGGCCAAGATAGCTTCTTGTTTTTCAACTAGTTCTTTCGATACCTTGAGATCCAAAATTCTTAAATCAGTATGTCTTTTTCCCATAGAATAGCAAGGAATCCCACATGATAATACTAACATTTGATTTATTCATTTAATCAATAATTCTACAAGATGTTCCACTAACCTTTGGCTATAACTTTTGAGCCATTGGTTGTTCTCTAGTTATGAGCATTTAAGTAACTTTCACTGCCTCTATGTTCTAAATCTTTTGTTGTTATAGAAAAAATAACTTGATCTTTGACATTCTTTGACACAAAATTAGGAACAATAGAAATATTTTTCAAATTTTGGGCTTCTTCAACTGCTCTTCTTTTGGCTCCAGTCAAAGTTATAACTTGACCATTTGTGTTGCTAGTTTCACCATCTTGGTTGAATGCAATGTGATCATCCAAATGCCAATTAACATTGATAGCATCAGGTTGCCATATAACTTATTGAGATTCTCCTTGGATTTCCAAATTCATGTCTTGATATTAACCACCTTAAAGAGATAACTCTTCTTGTGTCATTTGTGGCATGGTTATCTCTTATGATACCAAAGCTTGACTTTGAATGTCATTTGGATTGGAAGGCGGCCAAACTAGATCTTGCATTAAGTTATTTTGGAGAATAATAGATTTTGAGCTAGAAGGTACATTGGGATCAAGGGTTGCATATGTCTTAATTTGGGTTATGGTTAATTGATTTTGATAGGGTTGCTTATTGTCCTTAAAACCTTGATAAGGTGGTCTTTGGTTATTGAAAGACTGATAAGTACTTTGGTTTTACTATTGATAAGGTTTACCTTGGTATTATTGTCTCTTGAGTAAAAAAATCTCATTTTCAAAGCTTGTAACATGCTTTTCAAATCACCAATATCACTAGATTGATTAGGAGGGGCTACAACTTGGAATTTTGGAGATGGAATAGGAGATATAGATGGAATTTGGGGAACTTGAGGAGTAAGTCAAAATTCTAGAAAAAGGGCATAAGATGCCTTAGAGCACGCTTACCATCTTGAATCAGGGTGTTTTCTACTCTGATAGCAATCTCATAGGCATTTGGCAAGTTATTACCACCTATGGATTGTATCATGACACTTATATCAGAATTAAGGGCCTTAAGGAAGTACAAAAATACATACTCTGGGGATGGTCTAACCAATCCAGGGATCCTAATCCATGTCTTTTGAAATCTAAGGTTAAAATCAAAAATGAATTCATGGAGGTACCTTTTTATGGTAGTTAGTTGTTCAACCAAAGATAGATGATCTTACTTTTCTTCAAATTGCTTAACTAAAGTTGCACCTAACTCATCCCAGGTAGAAATGGAGGTTAAAGAAAGATTCCTATACCATTGCAATGTTTTTACCTTGAAGGAGGCAACAAGCAATGTAATAGCCATATTATCTTGAGTAACATTATGAATAGAACATAGTTTGGCAACATCTTGGATATGCTCAATAGCAGTAGTTTTATCCCATTGTCTAGAGAATAAAGGGATACATTTTAGAGTAGACATAGGAATGTCATCATATTGGGCCAAATTCATGGGACTACCCCTATTAAATGGGACAAACACTTGATTCCTGATAACCATTTAGGCAAAAGGGATTTGGCTTATGGGGATAATAAATTGGATTAAAATAATAGACTGATTAGAGGATAAATATTGCTTTGGAGGATAAGGCCTTATACCATTGAATCTTGATCTATTATAAGAATTAGGAGGCAATTCAATATGTTCAAAAGAAGTACCTTTACTTGTTACTCTTTTTGTAACCTTTGGCATGAAAGCACTATCTAAAAGATGTTATGAGCTCTACAACCTAAAGGATATTTAGCTTTTTATGATGGTATATTTCTCATACTACTATAAATTATTCTCTTAAATCTTCAAACTTCAATTTGACTAAAGAAACTTTGGGTCCCATCATGCATGCTAAAACTGTTCAGGTTCTAGATTTGCACCCTAAATGAGGAGGGGATTGTTCAGATCTTTCTACACAAATCTAATCCAACATGGGATTGATCCTAGGTTTTGGGTATCCTAAATATGGATTAGACCTCTGAAGAATGATGGATTTCTTATGGATATATCACCTACACTAAACCTAAACTAGCACTTGCTTAGAAAAGGGAGAGAGATTTGATAAAACTTTATTAAAGCATGTAAAAAATGGTGATGCACCAATGATTTGATCACTCTAACTCACACAAAACACATTATGAGACACTTTTAAGACCAAATAAAGTCAATATCACTTAAATATTTTAGAACAAGGCATTAATTAGTTACTAAATTATCAAGAGAGAGCAAATATCCACTTTCAAACTAGATAATAAACTATAGATTGTACTTGTAATAACCTGTGAGAACCATTAAGCACTTTTTTAAGGTGAGAAAACTTAGACATAAGCAAGGAATATACATTCAATCAACATTAGTACATGAATTCAGAGAGCACACTTCAATCCAGCTTAGAAAGGATAGAATTCAGTCTTTATTGTATCAAAGAGGTGTCATGGTACAAATTTTGGTAGAGTTTAGTCATACCAAAAAGAGGGATATAAGGATCCATATCAAAGCTTAAAAGCTTGTATTTATAACAAAGAGAAAGAGAGAGAGAGTTGGGCATTGGAAAAGGCCCAACCACTTTTGATGGATTAACACTCTCAAGGATGTTGACTTGTGATCTTATCAATAAAGAATAATTTTCATAAAAGAATTAAATGTCTAATGCTCTTATCCAACCACCAAATTTTTTATTGAAACTCCATGATATCATTTACTTGATCTACTAATGAGGATCATGTTTTGGAACTAGCTAAAATATTCCACATCTACATTAGGTGGCCAACTATACTTGCATTATCAAAAATTATCAGTGATAATAGGTGAGACACAGATCCACTATATGTGAAAACCAATCTTAGACCATCAGTTTTCACATAGTGATAATATCTATGAAAGTCTACAAACTACCCGACTTTACTTCATGATTATTGGTTTATGTTATCCCTCTATAGTAAACCCAAAATATCTATCTTACCTATATGGAGATTTAATGGTGATGCTTAGTCTCTGAATTGTGGCCTTGGTTTAACACTAGCTCACCTTCAAGCTTGACTGCTTATCATTTGCTTTACTTGGGTCTTGAATAACCTCTTTAACTTTCATCAAAAATGCCTTGAGTTAAATTTTGCTTATTGTCTGTCAATTTCCAAATTGAATCATCTATAATGGTTTCCTACCATCTCTATGCTTATTAGTTCCATATATACACTAATTTATTGACTCTACCTCACTTTTTTGATCTATCTATGCATGGATGTTTTTGAGCTATTAATCTTTTGTCAACTAAACATGCTTGTGCCACTTATCCTATGCTCATTAGTTTCTTGGATTCATTGAACTCCTTGACTCATGCTCTCCATATGATCTTAATGAGAGATTAAACATGAACCCTTAGATCTCCCTGGTCCCACTATCCTATTAGTTGTTACACTCTATCAGTTCATGATGTATGTGTATCATTGATTTATCTTAGACCCAACCTTTTATTAGTGAAGGTGCACTATTGGATCTTGGTTTAATAATCTCACATCGATTAATCATGTCTAACTTGTAGATCTTTAAAGGCTTTAACCTGGAGACCTTTTGACTTAATTGACTCTAGTTTAGATCATTAGATCTCATATGTCAGTATGAGAGCTCTTATGAACTATTAGATCTTGATGAACTTCAAACCTTATAAGGAATTTTTGAACCTAAACAGTGACTTATCATGGTATTAATTTGACATCCATACGAACATCGATTAACTTCTTGACTTGATGCATGTCATTGGATATTTACTTGGATGTGAATGTATTTGATGTATGTGTAACTATGACTACATATTTAAAAAACAATGGTCATCTACTCTATTTTAATTTGATGTTTGTGGGGCCATCCTGGACTTTTATTTGGAGCACCTTCTTTGACAAATACCTTTGAAAACTTTAAACTGGACCTTTTTTCCTAAGAAATAAACCTTCATAAAAATAGTATAGGACACCTTGTTGTAGAAAGAAATAGGTCTTTTTTCTTTTGCTTTAGACATTTTGTTTGAAATAAATATATGCCTTCAAAAAATTTGTCTCTAATAATTTGTCCAAAAGAATTCAATAGTTAGCCAAAAAAGGGTCCCAAAAGAAATAGGCTTGGCAAAAATCTTGAAATAATATCCTCAAAATAATGAACACTTAGTCAAATAAAAGGTCAAAAAGAATTCAAGTAAAGACATAGTCAAAAAGGGTCGTGTACTTGTCTTTTACTTTGAGATGCACTTGAAATGTAGCTTGATATTTAAAGGCTTGGACACTATGGAAAACTACTTAGATACCTCCCCTTTGCAATTGTAGAAAATAAGATCCTGCTCCTTCCACTAAATTCTTGGACTAGGCAAAATTTTCGCATGTAGACCAAATTCTTGGACTAGATTCTTGGTCAACACTAACTACTCTAGGACAAAACCAAGCATCATAAAAAGAAAACTAGGTAAATCCAACGAAGTTAGTCAATTGATGGAGGATTTTGCTGAGTTGAAAACTAACATTTTGGTCTAGTTGAACACTACATTGGATGGCCTTCAAGCCAAAGCCAATTCTACCATAGAACCCTTAGCTATCTATTACCCCAAATATAGGTTGAAACATGCTCTCAGAGAATATCCTATGGATAAAATAGAGATATGTGGGATATGTAATGGTAAAGACCATGACATATCCCATTGCATTCATCTCCCTATTTTAAAAATTCAATTTAAATAGAATACACAACCCATAGAAGATTTGAATTACATTCAAAGATAGAATATATTTCCACAAAACCAAACCTAAGGTCAGTTTGGTCAAAGAAATCTAATTAATCCATAGATGACACCTTGGACTACTCAGGTACCTCAACCTATGTGGGGACAAATAGATCCATCATGGATCGATCAAGAATGGATTATGCCACAACCTTGAATGAAGCCTCAATAACCCTAGATGCCCCAACCATAGCAATAACCATGCGGAAATACATAGTGGAATTTCAATCCATAATTTAACCCACAAATAAGGTTTCCACCACAGTAAGCTTTGATGACACCCCTATCATTCACCCTAAAGAATAGGTTAAACATCCATAATTTCCTACTCATGCAGTGGCTAACCCCAATAATAAACCATCATCCCCTATTTATTTAAATGAACAAGAATATGTTCATAAATAATTGATTCATTAGAGTATCCAGTATATTTTATGGTGTTGTAACCCAAAACCAAGAAATTGGGTTACCCCCTCATTTTTTGAAGATCCTAGTTGGCTACTATAGAAATATTAATAGATTGCAAGTTAGAGGATATGACCATTTCAAATGGTCTAAAAGTAAAATAAATATCTTTACAACCCCCTATGCAACCCTCAATGGACTACATTAAAAAATGATGGGTGGATGAACCAGAAAGAAAAAAGAATAATATTTCATCTTTAGCCATGATAATAGTACAAGGATACATGGAAGCATTAATTGATGAGTTAGTGCAAAATTTGTAAGGAGCTACTAGCCATATGAGCCTATCTATGGACTCTACCAATTTGTTGGCTATAGAATCTATCAATCCATCAACTATGAACTTAACCATACTAGCTATTATGCACTCATTATTTGGGCATAACTCTCATCTTACCTATTCAACATATGACCATAGACCATTAAAAGAAAGTATTTAGAATTAGGTAGAGGAAAAACCAACTAATTTTGTAACTGCATTTCATTTTTTATTAACTAAAACCATTCCTCCAAGAGATAGATTTGTAAAAAATATAATTACATTTCATATGTTATTACCCTATATATGTCCTCTTAACTCCCTAATGACTAAATTTAAACAAGTAGAGTATATCCATCCTGACACCAAACAAGTTATGGTGTTATTAGGAAAAACATTTAATATACATAGTTTGTTAGCCCATGACCAAGAAGTAAAGCTTTTTGATGTCCTACAAAAATATATCAAAGATTTTTTTTGGGACTACACAGACATGAGAGGAATTCATTCTAGTGTATGTACCCACCACATTTACACAAATTTAGTTAAACTAGTTAGACAACCATAAAAATGAATAAACCCAGCATTAAGTAATATATTAAAGACTAACATAGATATATTTTTGGATGTAGGATTCATTTATCCCATCTCATATATCCAATGGATTTCTCTACTGGTAATTATACCCAAGAAAAATGAGAAATAGAGAGTGTGCATAGACTGTGGAGAGTTAAACAAAGCCACTATGAGGGATTATTTCCCTCTTTCTTTTATTGATCAAGTGCTTGATAATTTGGTAGGAAAAAATGGTTTTTTTTTTCTTGGAAGGTTTTAGTGGGTATAATAAGATAACACTAGAAATTGAGGATCAAGACAAAACTACTTCACCTATCCATGGGGAATGTTTGCCTACAAAGTCTTACCAATTGGTATTTTTAATTCTCTAGCCACTTTTAAATGAGAAATTTTATCCATAATATCTGATCTGACTAATGATTTTGTATAATTTTACATGGATGACTTCATTACTCATTAAGGCACCTTTGATGAAGATTTACACAATCTAGACGAGGTCCTAACTAGGTGTGAAGAACACCATTTGTCACTACGTCATGAGAAATGCCTAATGATGATGGGTCAAGGCATAGTACTAAGCCTCCACATATCTACCAAAGGAATCTAAATGGATCCTAAGAAAATTAAAGTAATCTCTAATCTACCTAACCCTCAGAACCAAATTGATATTAAAATATTCTTCGGTCATGCTAGTTTTTATAGACATTTTATAGAAGACTTTATCAAAATTGTTGCTCCTATGTTTGCTTTACTAACAAAGGATAATGAATTTGTGTAGAGTGATAACTACTAGAAATATTTTAAAACCATTAAAGAGAAATTATGGTATGCTCTAGTGTTGAGAGGACCCAATTGGAAAATACCTTTTCACATCTACACTAATACCTCTAACTATGCAATGGGGGTAGTTCTAGTATAAAAAGATGAAAATGACCATAAGTGTGCTATTTATTACATCAGTAAAATTTTCACACTTGCTAAAAGGAATTATAAAACCATAAATAAATAAATAAATAATTCTTGTGATTTATGCCATCAATAAATTCAAACACTATATTACAAGTTACAAGTTATTTATATACACAAACCATTTAGCCATAAAATATCTCATGAATAAACTTGTAGGAGTAAGAATCATAAGATGGTTATTACTTTTGTAGAAATTTGATATAACCATTATTGATAAACTAGGTAAGTTAAATGTGGTTACATATTTTTTATTTAGGATAAACACCTTAGGGGATGAGGAACCAGTTGAAGACAACTTTCCAGATGAATAACAATTTTTTTTATTTTAGTAGAATCACCATGATTTATTGATATATCCAACTATTTGACCACAAAGAAGTTTCATTTTCATTTCAATCATAAATAAAGTAAATGTTTAATCAAAGAAATATCTTATTATAAGTAGATTAATGGCATGCTATTCAAATATGGACCTAATAATGTCTTTCACAAGTGTGTAGTAGATAATGAAGTCTATGACATTATTAGAGTTTGTCATGATGAACCAAGAGGATGTCATTATTCAATGAAAAAAAACATGCATAAGATCCTAAGAGTAGTATATTATTGGCCATCCCTTCATAGGAAATTAAATAATTACATCAAGCAGCGTTATTCATGTCAAAGGATGGGACAACCTACACTATCAGTAGAGATGCCTCTTCATCCTTAGGTGGTGTTATAACCATTTAAGAAGTGGGGGATAGACTTTTTTGGCCCTGTAGATACTCCATCTCAAGGTAAGGAATATATCCTAGTATTTACAGACTATGTCACTAAGTGGGATAAGGTTCAAGCTTTATCTTTTGATAGAGAAGAAATGGTACCAGATTTCCTATATTTCAAAATGATTCAATGGTTTAGTGTACCTAGAGAGAGAGTTTTAGATCAGGGACCATAATTTGTGTTTAATATGATCAATCACTTCATAGAAGTCTCCAAAGTCAACCATGAGAATTACTCCCCTTACCATCCAAATTCCAATGGTTAAGTAGAGGTTACCAACATGGAGTTAGAAAACATTCTAACCAAGATGGTTAGCAATAGAAAAAAAAAATGGGTATCTCAAGTACTAGAGGTAATATGAGCCTACAACACTACTTGGAAGATAGCCATTGGATTTTAACCTTATGATTTGGTGTATTGTAATAAAACTTTACTCTCCATTAATTTTGAATTGTAAACCTTAAAAACAAAAATGGAAGTAGGTATTGATTTGTATAAGGTGCAAAAAGATAGGATCCTCCAACTAAATGAGCTTGATGAGATCAAGATGGAAGCTTTATAGTAGATAGAAATGATGCAACACTAGATAAAAGTGTGACATGATTCCCACATCAAAGAGAGAAAATTTCAATAAGGGGACCGGACACCCTTATTTGATTCCAAGTTTCAATAATTCAAGAGAATGTTGAGAACAATATGGCTAGGCCAATACCAAATATAATTTTTTTTAATAATGGATCAATACAACTATTTCCAATATATGGCCATCAAAAGACTTCGTTGGTAAATGGGCAAAGACTCAAACTATACCAAAAACCTATCAACAAAGAGAAATTTGTTTAAATCCTTATAAATAAAGATATTTTCATGGAAGAACTTGATTCTTCCATGATAACAACTCTTTGATGGTCTAAATCTACAAAAAGAAGAAGCAGACCACTCCTTGGTTTCCTTCTTCCTGTGAACTAGGAATTTGACTCAATAGAGGATGGTTAGTATTATTTTAGTCCCAAAAATGAAATCAAAATATCATAACATCTCTAGGCCTAGTTACTAGGGGGATCTTGGTTAAAAAAACATGAATTAAAAACACAACTAAAAATCAAAAGAAACCTTCCTTTCACCTTCCTTATATGCTCTACAATGCTTTTTGTAGTGGCTTGCTTGGCTTTGTGCTTATGAAGTCTACATCAATGGAAGCTTGGTTACCTCCATCTCTTTTTGGCACCTTGTATGGATTTGGCTTGGCTTGACTTGGTTCAATATTTTATCATTATAACACTAATTTACATGAATCTTTTGAATCAATTCAACATTATAACTTTGGCATATGAGAGCTTAAAATTCATGTGGCAAGGCCTCTTATTTATAGATTTTGGAAAATGGCTAGAATCAACCTAAACTACCCATATCAAGATTGAGATGTGTGGCTAAGGATTAATTCAATTATGTAATTAAAATCCATAAATAGGCTCATCAATATTTGGGATAGAGGGGAATTTAAGAGGAATATAAGGGCTTTAATGAGGCATGAGAGGCATGAATCTTGATATTTGTGGCATTTATGGCCTAGGAATGTCTTCCCAAGAAATGAGGTCACCTGATGATGTAGTTAATAGAATTTTTTTTTAAATATTCAACAAATTTAATAAAATATTAACTTAAGAACTTGATTTAGTTTAATTAGCCTAAAACATGATTAAGCACTTTGATGCAAAACCTTGTCAATTTGTGCATAAACTAATCAAATTAATTAGAATGCCTTGTTATTGGTTAAAATTTGACTGGATTAGAATTAGAAGTTGATGTCATATGTGTTGAATCCATTATCCCATTTATGATGATGTCAACACCAAATAACAAAGGTGCATGTCTTGTGCAAGAAATTTGATAGAAAAGAGTAATCCAGAGCACCCAGATATGAAATTGGCATTTTGGCTCGAAATGATCTTATCAAAGTTAGCTAACCCATAAATTGCATTACCCAATTTAATGATACTTTAGCCAAAATTGATACTTAAATATATCAATTTCAATACTTGATTGGAGGTCATCAGTGGCCAAATTTAGGTGTCTACAGGTTGCCCCTATTTGGGAAGGCATTGCAAGCTACAAACCCAATAACATCTTCTCAAAGAATGAAAAGGTCTTATATGCCTACAACTATAATGATGATGAACTAATTGTATGATTCCCCCTTGAGAGAATTTTTGGCATAAGGAAAGGTTAGCAAGCAGTCCCTTGAAAAGAAGCAAAATGAGGGGACTAAAGAAAGGAAAAATGATGGGGTGAAAACACAATGAGTTTGAAAAAGTAGTCAAAATCATTGAGAATGCAAGTGGGATGGTATACAATGCCTTTGTTCAATGGTGGTTATAAGCATTGTACCCCGATAATAGCAATGTGGTATGATAACATAATGGTTTGCCCAAAATTAGTTATAATCATCGAGAAGATGGAACTATCCCAGTTAGGATAGAAAAATAAGATAACAACATGCCTCCATATGGAAAGAAAAAGTAAAGTGGTGCTAACACAATGATTTGTCCAAAGGTGGTTATAATCATTAAGAAATTCAGGTGGGATGGTGCACAATGATTTTCCCATACATGATTATAATCATTAGATCCTAATTATGGCAAACATGATTGATTAGTTGATTGATGATGGTAATTTGTTACAGAGGATAAAGATAAATGGGGACAACCTACTAGTAGGGAGATGCTCATCTGAACTAACAGAGGTTGAAATTCTTTCATGGTTAATTACTTTGTTTGGGATATGACTAGGATCGAATCAAGATATTAGTGCCAAAGATATGTTGATGTCACCAATGTTGAATAGACTTATTGAAGCTGAGATTTGTTGTAGCATGTGTCGATAGGCATCATGGTATAACATCATGAGGACTTGGCCAAAATATGCATAAGGACTGACTCCCAAAATCCATTACTCAATAAAAAACAATGAACCAATGATAAAAATTAGGATGCAAATGTAAACGTATGAGTATGGATGGATTCAAGTGTAAATGCGGGTAAGGAATCACCCAATAATTGTACATAGATTGAATCAAGGAAATAGTATAGAAATCAAACAAACAGGCACACAAAAAAAAAACAAAGAGACAAAGAAATTAATTTAATCCATACAAACATTACCCCTAAAAAATAGGTGACAACTTAACAAACTAACTAGGCAAGTGGACGTTGCCTACATAGTTCTATGGATGTAATATCCAACAAAAAATTTAGGCCAAATGTACTTCTATCAGAGTTGTTTCTAGAATCCAGATAATGTGAATGCAATGGAGATGTGATCACACGAGATGAAGCAAGTGCACACCACATAGATACTAAAGCAATTTGAAATTATACAAGAAGATAAATTACACAAGACAAAATGGAGAAAACTAAAATTTGATTAACATGAGATGGCCAAAGTGAAGAATACATATAGAAGAGCATGTAAATAACTCCTCGACAAAAGGTGGCCAAGGCACCCCAAGAATAGACTATAACTCCTCCATGAAAGGTGGTCACAAGGTGCTAAGAATAGAGAAGTAACTCCCATCAAGGGAGTTACTTATGACATTCTTATGACACCTATGACACATCTATGACACACATCTCCACATAAGCTAGCCTATCCTACAAATGTAGGAAAACTCCATGTAAACACAAGAAATACAATTTCCCTAATTAAAAAATAGGGAAAAATAAAAACCTACACTAATACCCCTCATAAGAGCAGCTTAGGTGGGAAATGT
The DNA here is from genome assembly GCA_037957365.1 of Torreya grandis. Classification (NCBI taxonomy): domain Eukaryota; kingdom Viridiplantae; phylum Streptophyta; class Pinopsida; order Cupressales; family Taxaceae; genus Torreya; species Torreya grandis. The sequence continues at coordinate 1,776,546 of JARHVA010001211.1, read as the reverse complement.
GGAAATATAAAATGGGTCCTAGCAACTAGGCCTGATGAGGTACCCATGTATAAATGCAATCTCCCATAAGATAGAGAAAAGGAGAAAACCTGTAGGAAAAAAATCCCCCCAAAAGAGAGACATAAAATAAAGAAGAGGCTAGTGGGCCCCCCTGAAGATGATGCTATTGAAAATGTGGATCGCACCCCATGAAGAGCTCATAGATGAATGAACTTGCTCTCAGTGAAAGGTTTGGTGAAGATGTCTGTAACCTGCTCTAAAGACTAGCAAAATATCAAGTCAATGCCCTGACTATGAATAAGCTCCCAAATGAAATGCATGTGAATCTCTATGTGCTTGGTCTGCTGGTGTTGAATTGGATTCCTACAAATCTGAATGGTACTCTAGTTGTCATAATAAATGATGGTGGGTTGCCTGATAGGAATGCTAAACTTAAAAAGTATCCTTTGAAGCCAAATAGCCTCAGTAGCTGCATTAACAATTCCCCTATATTCTGCTTTTGTGGATGATATAGCTATAGCATTTTGCTTCTTACTAGACCAACTGATAGGAATAGAACCTAGAGAGAAACTATAACCAAAAGTGGACTTGCGAGTCTATGAATCGCTAGCCCAGTCTGAATCTATATATCCAACCAAGTCAACCTCTATGCCAAATTTGTAATGAATCCCATATCTATGTGAACCTTGTATGTAATGCAAGATCCTCTTTGTTGCTCTCTAATGCAGCTCATGAGGTTCCTACATAAATCTGGAGATAACTCCCACTACATATGATATGTCAGGCCTAGTGTGAGTCAAGTAGATGAGACTACCAATAAGTTGTCGATACTAAGTGGCATCAACCAATGGTGAAGAAAAATCAGCCTCAAGCTTGACTCTTGATAGAAAGGGAGTCAGAGATGGCTTGCAATCAGCCATGTGAAACTGAGCCAATAAGTCAAGAGCATACTTAGGTTGTGCAAGAGAAATCCCTAAATCTAACTGTGAAATCTTGATGCCAAGGAAGTAGTGTAATAAACCCAAGTCTGTCATGTCAAATCTATCCTAAAGAGATGCCTTCACCACTATAATAGCCAATGAAGAACTCCCAGTGATTAAAAGGTCATCAACATATAGAACCAAAATCAAGAGCAAATCATCCTGCCATAAGAAGTAGACATTGGGATCTAGAATGACACCTAGTAAAACCCACTGTGAGAAGGAAGGAATCCATCTTGGCATACCAAGCTTGAGGGGCCTATTTGAGGCCATAGATAGATTTCCTAAGTCTACCTGAACAAATCTTGGCAACTGCTCCATGTAGATCTCCTCCTCTAGGTCTTCATGAAGAAAGGCACTCTTCACATCCATCTGGTGCACATCCCAACCATGTGTTATGGCAATAGCCAAGGTGAGTCAGATAGAAGTCATCTTTGCAATGGGTGCAAAGGTCTCTGAGTAGTTAATGCCTGCCATATGTGAGAAACCTTTGGTGACCAATCACGGCTTGTACTTATCAACCGATCCATCTGCTACAAACTTGGTCTGATATATCCACCTATATCAAACCATGTTTATTCCCTTAGAAAGTGAAGTCAAATCCCACATGTGATTTTTGACTAAGGAAGAATATTCTTCCTCCATAGCACTATCCCACTCAGGTACCCCAGATGCCTCTCAAAAAATCTGTGGATCCAAAACTGAAGCAAAGAAGGCATGTGGATCTCTCTAAAAATCCCCCAGTACGTTTGTCATCTGCAGGATCTCCTGCCCAAGTACCAACACTCTCAAGTGTTTGTCTGGCCTAAAGTAGCCCAAAAGTGGGTGAGTCAGGTGCTAACTCCTCATCCTCAGACTGACTAGAGGTGGATGACACTGCATCACTGTCCTCGCTGTCTAAACTCAAAAAAAAAAGATGTCTCTGGCTCAAGAACCTGTTGTGGCTAATCTGAATATTATGAGGAATCATCATGAAGAAGTAGATACAATGAGGGAGAAAAAGTGTCAAGTGTTGAGTCTTTAGGACTCTCCTAAAAATGGACACTTCTTTTGATGAGCAACTCATGAGTAACTAGATCTAAAAGGTGATACCCCTTAATACCATTCAGCTATCCTACAAAGATGCAAGGCTTGGACTGATGTTCCATAGCTTTGCATTTCTTCTTTGATATGTAGGCCATGGTTGGGGATCTAAAAACCCTGAGGTGCTCAACATTAGGTTTCCTTTTATGCCAAGCTTCAAATGGTGTTATCCCTTTCAAAATTTTGTGAGGAACCTTGTTTTGAATGTAGCAAGCATAATTAATGGCTTTAGCCCAGTACTATGGTGCTAAGGATTTGGAGTGAATCATATAGCTACCCATCTCTTTTAAAAACTTATTTTTATGGTCTGTAACCCCATTCTGTGAAGGATTGTAAGTGATTGTGCACTGCAAATCAATCCCCTATATGGTGCAAAACTGCTCAAACCTGTTGCTGACATACTCCCCTCCATTATCAATTTAAAGAACCTTGATGGATTTCTCACTCTGTTTCTCAATAAGAGCCTTGAATTTTAGAAAATTTTCAAACACTTTAGACTTTTATTTGAGAAAATATATCCAAGTGTACCTAGAGAAATCATCAATGAAAGTGAGGATGTACTTGGCCCTTGTGAAAGATGGTTTGGGAAAGGGTCCTGATACATCACTGTGGACTAAATTCAAAGGTTGTGAAGCCCTCCAAGCCTTGCCTTTGTCAAATTTTACTTTGGGATGCTTCCCAAGGGAGCACCCCTCGCAAAGTCCTTTTGAGAATTAGACATGTGGCAAGCCAATGACCATGTCATGTTTGCAAAGTTGATCAAGGTAGCGATAGTTAAGGTGGCCAAACCACTCATGCCATAATTTGCTAACTCCATCTGAATGAGTTATCAATGGTATTGGAGAAGAATCTAATACAAAATGTGAGAAGGTGTATAACCTTATTTGGTGATCTGCCCTACCCACTGCCACTGTAGTATCACTATGCAACTCCTTGATAGCCACTGAATCTGGTGAAAACTCAACTCTCATGCCCCGACCAATGTGAGTGATTTAGTACATTGATGGGAGATTGGTTGAAAGAGAAGGAACACTTAGAACATTATTGAATGTTCCTCCTTCCATTTCAACTAACCCTCTCCCTACAATAGAAATTGATGTGTCATCACCCAAACTAATTGAAGTCATGTTATAAGGCTCTAAAGATGAAAACTCAACTAGGGAAGAGCCCATGTGGTGAGAAACACTCGAGTCAATGACCCATGAAGATGTAGAAGCTATTGTTGCTACAAGGGCCTTGCCCTTTTCTTTCTCCTTACCCTTGCATTTTGCCTTAGTAGAATCTTGGGTAGATGAATTCTGCTTGATGGACTCAGGAACACTTATGTTGTTCTTCTCTAGAAGATGAGTTAGGTGATCTATTTGTTTCTTCATGCATTTGTGTTCATCATGCCCTATATTTTTATAATAGGCACACTTAACCTTCTCCTTCTTAGGTTTAGCATTGGAGGAGGAAGACTCAGTGTTGTTTTTGGTAGGATTGTTGTTTTCTTTCTTCTTCTCTTGGTCTTTATTCTTTTTCTTCTTCTCCTTTGTTGAAGTCTTATCCTTACCATTTTCAGCTATCAAAGCTTGGGGTTGAGTAGAATTCATTGTGCCCATTTTAATTAGCTTATCTTGCTCCCTAGTCAAGTCGATAATGAATGAATCCAAAGAAGGCATTTTCCATGTAGTGCCAAGAGCACTTTTTGTGGCATGGAAAGTGGAGACAAAGACTAAATAGCTTGGACCTAACTTTGCAAGAATAGAAAGGATGAATTGATCATCTTTCTTCTCTATCCCACATTCTTTCAATTTCAATCTAAGGGCCTTAAACTTAGTGAATAAGTCCTGTAGGGTGTCAAAGTTGCTAAGACTTAGACTTATGAGTTCATTTTTGAGCTCATGACCTCTCATCTCATCAATCTTCCCAAATAAGAGTTCTAAGTTGTCCCATATGTCTTTGGGAGTCTTGGATGTTTTTAAATGGAAGAGAATTTCTAAAGACATAGACAAGCTTAGTAATCCATAGGCTTCATCACTACGGTTGTACCACTTGACCTTTTCAGCATCAATGTTGGGTTCTACTTTAGTACCCATGGTGATCCTATACAACCCTTTGCTTCTAATAATGATTGACATTTTAACCTTCTATTCATGATATTTGAAGGGTGTTAGGGGTTTAATTTGAAAATAATCTATTTTAAGCTGAATTTAGGTGAAGTTGTGTTGATTGCAAGTTGTGAAATTATGTAGAAAGGAGAATGAAAGTAAATATTTGTAAGTTGTGAAAAGCAATCACACCCCCCAAAAATGTTGAGCCCCCCCCCCAAATATGCAATTTCATGCTCAAAATACGTTTGGCTCAGCTGAGAATACATCTTAAAGCAATCAGTGCAAGACTATAAGCAAACAGGACGTCAGACTCAGTCAAAAATGCGTCCCAAGAGACGCAAATTTTAGGCACTTTATAAACTAGTGCATTTTTGACAAATAACAAGCCTACACTATGGAGAATTGAATTACAAACACTTTTGCAACAAATGTCACCCAAATCCAAGCTACTGTTTGCAAGATATTAAAAGTTCAGTTTTCCCATAAACTAGTGTTTTTGCAAAAAAAGCACTAAAACATTAAAAAAAAGCCTGTTTTGAGAGAGAAAGTGGCCTTCCAACCACTCATTGGATTTGGCACAAAGCAAGGAATCTAAAGGAGGTATTTTTGAGGGGGAATTGGCCTCTTTCCAACCCGGGCCTCACCCTTCATCTTCGTAGGTTGAAGATACAAGTTTTAAAAAACCTCTAAACTATTTTTTTTGAATGCTAATTTCCAATTTGTATTTAATTCAAAAAATCAAATTACTGATTTATGAATATCAGAATAATTATTAGACAAAAGTAGAATTACCATTTAAATAGCAAGAGAGAGAGGGAGGGCCCAGCACATGGGCATTGAAAACCAAAAAGGAGCACCATTTTTAAGAAAAGAGATGCTAGACGTTGCTGTCTATGGCATTGCAAATAGAAAAAAGGTCAATTGGAAGGACTACCTGAGGTGCAAAATTAGACTACTATTGGAGAGCACTTGGACTGACTGCATGGAGTGCTACTGAGTGTGTGAACTGAGAGCACCTAGACTGACTACGTGGAGTGTTGTTGAGCACGTGGAGTTGCAGAAGCTTGGCGTGGTGTTGTAGACAGTATGCTTGACCAGAAGAGTTTTTAGCACCCTCAACAAAAAAATTTAAACTCAATAAGGACAATAGTAGAGAAGGCCCCATGCAAGTAGCTCATAGTAGAGGTGGCGCACAGGTTAGAGGTATGAAGAAGCTTGCAACAAGGGCGACCCTAGCAACTTGCAACAAATTTAGTGCCCTGCAGTTTGCAACAAAGTCAGCCCCTCCGACGTCTAAGAAGTAGAACTAGATTGTAGAGATCTATTTTTTTCTTGTAGAATGACCAAAAAAAAAGAAATTCCACTACCTTGTTGAAGCCACATTAGATCTAAACAAGATGTCTTGGCAAATTCTAACTCAGAATTAATTTTTTGAATAAGTTTTCGTATGGATTTGCATGAGTTTTCAAAAAACTCTACCAAAACTCTCAAATGCAACGAAATTAAACAAAAAAACTACTAAGAAGCAAAGTAAGAATCTTAGAATAAACTAATAACATAACTAGACACACGATTACCAGAGTGGCTCTGATACCATATCAGAGTTGTTGCCAGAATTCAGATAATATGAATGCAATGGAGACATGATCACATGAGATGAAGAAAGTGCACACCACATAGATGCTAAAGTAATTTGAAATTATACAAGAAGATAAATTGCACAAGACAAAATGGAGAAAACCAAAATCTGATTAACATGAGATGGCCAAAGTAAAGAATACATATAGGAGAGCACGTAAGTAACTCCTCCACAAAAGGTGGCCAAGGCACCCCAAGAATAGACTGTAACTCCTCCATGAAAGGTGGTGATAAGGTGCTAAGAATAGAGAAGTAACTCCTATCAAGGGAGTTACTTATGACATTCTTATGACACCTATGACACATCTATGACACACATCTCCACATAAGCTAGCCTATCCCACAAATGTAGGAAAACTCCATGTAAGCACAAGAAATACAATTCCCTAATTAAAAAATAGGGAAAAAAACCTACACTAATAAGTTCTCCTAAGAAATGGGAAGAAAATGATAATTGATGAAAAGAACATAATGGATGTAATACAAGAATAGTAATGGTCTTGGAAAATGGCAAGTGCATGGGAGAAAAGGATGAAAAGGAATGGAAATACTAAGTGACAAGTGATTTTCTTGTGACTTAGTAAGGGTTCCCAAAATCCTTCAAGCAGAAAAGTGGTCAATATTTTTGGAATTGTTAGAGTATCTCAACTTAATCAAGAATGATGAGATACTAAAATGGTTCAATCTCATAAAATAGTGAGATCATGGCTTAGGTTTCTCAAAAATGGTGAGAGTGTGGCTTAGGTTTCTCACAAAATAGTGAGAGCATGGCTTAGGGTGACTGAGCTGACCTCAATAAGTATCGAGCACTACCTACATAGTCCTAGAGTAGGACCTTAAGTCATTGTAATTCTACCATATAATAGAGGAATTTGATTAGTGTAGCAATCAATTCAAATAAAATAGGCACAATTAGTATAAAGGCAGTGTACGGCATAGGAAATGTCAAGGCTCAATAAACAAATATTTCCCCTAGTTTGCTCATAGGCAGTTATAACTAGGACACAATGACAAAGACTAATGGTACTAATTTTCCCATAGGTAGTTATAATTAGTAGTAAGATCAGTGATAAGAAAGGAATAATGAACAAAGGATGAAACTACCAAAACTTCTATCATATTTCTCCTAAATATTATATCTATCTGAAATGCTCAAAACACCTACTAAAATTACTCGAATTCAAACCAAGGTCAAACAAGATATGTAGATGGGATTCAAAACATGATTAGTCAATAGAATAGAATGGTAAAATGGATAAGTAATATGCTAAGAGGAATAATAAGAATGATATTCATACAAAAAAGAATAACGATAAAATGGCACAACTGAAATGGTCCTTATAGACAATACACCATAACACTCAAGCATAGTACCACTTGAGGTGAATAATATTTATTATCTCAAGAAGTTCATCTTTTTCTGGTGTAGTGAGCTTGTATGCTCCTGATCCATAATCTATAGTAATGATGAAAGGCCCTATCTAGTTTGGCTTGAATTTACCCTTTTGCTTCTTCTCCATTTTGGTATTCTTTTGGTTTTCTTTAAGAACAAGATCACCAAGTTCAAATGTTATATGCTTGACACACCGATTGTAGTGGCCTTTGAGTTAGTTATGAAATGACTGAATATTTTATAGTGCAACTGTGCATTTTTCATCAAGTAGGTCTAGCTCTTGCAGGTGATCTACTCTATAGTCATGATCATATAAGATATATTTGAAAGATATGAACAATGAAGGTAACTCAACCTCAATGGAAAGGATGGATTCTATACGATTAACAAGTGAGTATAGAGTGGCTCTTGTGGGGGTATGGTGATTGGTATGGTATGCCCAAAGGGCATAGAATAGCTGAAGGTGCTAGTCATAACTGGCATCATTGAAAATATTTTTGAGAATGTTAAGAATTGTTTTATTGGATGCCTCAGCCTAACCATTACCTTGAGGGTAATATGTCATAGATAAATTTTGTGTGATGTTGTATTTGACACATAACTTATTGGCATCTTTGTTATTGAATGATATCCCATTATCAGATATAATGTTAAAAGGGATACCATAGTGGCAGATGAGATGGTTGAAGATGAACTTAGAAATCTACTTTCCAATCACATAAGTGAGGGTTATAGATTCAACCCAGTTAGTGAAATATTTAGTGGTGGTAAGGATATGTTTATGGTCATCTAAAGATGTAGGATTGATTTTCCCAATGAGGTCGAGACCCCATGTAGCAAATGGTCATGCTATCAAAATTAGTTTTAGAGTCATGGCTAGGGCATAAATTAGATTGGCATGACATTGACATTTGTCACACTTCTTTACATATGTAGTTACATCTACATCCATTATGGTCCAATAATAACTAATACATAAAAAAAAATTGGATAAGACTACCCCACTAGAATGGGAACCACATACTCCATGTATTTCCCATAATGCTAATGTAGATTCCATGAAATTTAAATAGTGAAGTAGAGTTCCATCAAAACCATAATGGTAGAGAGTTGATCCAAGTAGAGTATAATGAGTGGAGTGATGTATAAAGGCTTTGGTTTATTTTTGGGAGAGGTCAAGTGGTAAAAATTGATCATGAAGATAGTTTTAAAGGTCAAAATACTAGATAGAATTAAGACCAACAATATCACAAATCATGGCAATGATTGAAGGTTCATGAGTTAGTGCAACCAAATTCTTGACAAAGAATTGATACTCTATAGCTTTATTCATTTGTTGAATCATGGAATCGATAGTAGCCATGGCATCTATAGTTCTATTAATAGCCCTTGGTATATGCTCAAATTAGATATCTACAATTTGCTTTTTAAGAGTGTAAACCATAGCTTTGTAAGAAACTAGCTTATCATCTTTAGTTTGGAAATGGTCTATGACCTAATTTATGATTAACTAAGAATCACCATAAACCTTGAGATGAATTATGTTCCATTGTACTACCTATTAAATTCCTATAACAAGTGCTTCATACTCGACCATGTTATTAGTACAAGGAAAACTAATTCTAAAAGACTTGGGAATTAGATCCCCCTATGGTGTAATAAACAAGAGGCCTACCCCCAATCTTTATGTAGTAAATGATCCATCAAAATATATATTCCAATGCTTCTCTTCAAGAGGTATGTCAATGGTAGTCATTATGGATTCATCTGAAAATTGGAATGTGAGTGGCACTATGTTTACAAGGGGTGCTGTTTCTATTCAAAATTTTGCTTTTTTAGATTTAAGAGAAAGAAGAAACTAAAGAAATAATGGACAAGGCTTGTGAAGTACCTGGATAAAGACTGCGCACCGTAAATCCAGACGCTGTGAATACTCCTCTTTGGCTGTGAAGGAATAACACCTGAAAGAAATAAACACTAGAAAGACGAAGAATGTTAATTGATAAGAGAGTGGATTGCCAAGCAAAAGCTTGGTCCTAGAAGCTCTAAGGCTTCTTCAAGGATGGCAATCCACTGTTTAAGACAGAATATGATAAAGACAGAAAAGAGAAATAATGAAAGATGTGAAAAGAAAAGACTAAAAACAAATGCGTACCTAAAAATCTGTAATCTGGTAGACACAGTCGCCGACGTCGGTAGTATTGCCGTCGTCGGTCAAAAGGTTGCCGACGTCAGTTGGGGAAGTGACCGGCGTCGATCGGGGCAATAGTCAAGAGCTTGGTTACAAGATTGGTTTTAGAGCTGTAGGATAGTCTATGGTCTTGTCTGGGGATCTGGGGTCTGTGAAAGTCTATTTGAGGTCGAAGGGACAGAGAATATTGTCTGGGAATAAACTGGATAAGTGACAGAGGCGAAAGGCGAAGAAAGGCGGATGGACAGGAGAGAGTGTTTTTCAGCGTCTCCGAGAGGAACAGAAAGGGTTTTGGTGAAGGATATTAGAATAGAAAGAAGACAGAGTATTTGATATAAATAAAATGATATAGAAATAAAGACAGCACAAATACTTAGCTGTGTTGAATAGTTGATGAAGATAGCATGCAGTTCTGGTACAAAACGTTGGATACCAGATCTCAGTGCTGAGAGAAGTTGTCAAGTACGCTGATCCCTGCAAGAGAACAAGATGCCAGAACACCAGAAAGCAAGAGCACCAGAGCTTTGTTTCGTTGGAAGAGAGAGATTCGCCTGTTAGATCACCCCAGATTCGAAAACACCTAATTTTGATTGTGTTTTACCCCGAAAGAGGAAGAGAAGTCAGTTAAGTATAACCGACGTCGGCGATTCCGCCAGCGTCGGCCGATTGATTGCCGATGTCGGCGGGGTTAGAACGGGCAGAACAAGCCACCAAGCCCGTTTCTCATCCGCCAAGTGTTCTTATGCATTGGAGAATGCCGAGGGTTGTGCTAAATACGCACGGGAGTTTGTTAAGAGGTTAGAAGAATTAGGGAGAGATCTTGAGTGAGTCATAGGAGAAGAATTAGTCTAAGGTGAGGTGTCTAGGCGAGGTGTCCTAGGCGAGGTGTCAAAGGAGGGAGGGGTTAAAGGGACTTATTTAATTAAAAATAGTTGATTATTTCCAATTAATAAGACTTAGGTGGGTTAGGGACCAAGGAGGACTAGGAGGGAGAAAGGACCAAGGGTTAGACACTTTTTTGGTGTCTACATTTGCCCCTTTTTGTCTTGTTGGTTGTTCTGGACGAACTGCAAGACAAAAACAGGAGTTGGTTGCCCCAGGTGGGGGATGATGTGGATTGCTCCAAAGTATGGACGAGGTATTCCCCCTCAAAGTGGGAGTCGAGGGAAGGGAACCTGGAATCGGGTGCGGATTTGATAGAGTGTATGAGAAGAGTGAAGAGTGAGGGAAAACGCTGCAAAAGTCATGATTGCGCGCATGCCACTGCACGAGATGGTTGGGTCAATTGTCGCAGGTCAAGGGTCGAGGAGTGCCAAAATTGAAAGAACCGGGCCCCAGCATGAGTCGTAGCTGATTGGGTTATTCAATCGAGGTTGAAGCTCCAATAGTCATTGTGTTCCAGGTATCCCAGGTTTAGGAAGTGCTCCTGAAAACACGAAAAAGTCACAAGTAGTACTTGTGAGGGTCTAAAATATAGTCTACGGACAAATTTGCTAACCAGTCGTGGAATAGCATACATGCAAAAACAACCAAGGTAAATGCTTTGGAAGTGGTCGCGGTTTAGGAGATGGGCATGATCTCCAATGTCTAGTGGTCGATGGATAGATGAAAAAAAGTAATCGAAAAGTGTTCCAAGGGGCCAAAATGACCTAGTCTGAAGGTCTTGACTTGATTAGAGCCATGATTGTGGTTGTTCGGAAGAAAGATAAAAGGTTTGAAGGCCACCGACGTCGGCTACATAACCGACGTCGGTGTCCAAAGGTACCGACATCGACGAAAATCGGCCGACGTCGACAACCTAGGGCACGCCGTTGCCGACGTCGGTGGCCTGCCAAATCCGACAAAACTGGATTGGCAGCCCACCAAAAGTCATTTGCTATTTGATTAAAAGAGAAAAAGGAGCTCTGGAATTACTTGAGTGATAGTGACTTAGAGCTGACCAAGAAGAAGTGCGAGGTGGCAGAAGAGCATTGGTGGAGAGAAGGGGCAGATTGGACGCTGCAGGGACACGGTTGAGTCAGCAAGAGCATGCAGAACCATTGGGGCAGAAGAGATGGCAGAGGGGAGTAGAGGGCCCGCTAGAGGTCCACTACCAGCGGCACCTATCGTGCCACCACGCCGGCATCGACGAGATGAGGTAGGAGGGCCCTGAACCCTTATTTGATTCATTTTGATTCTGAAGTTAGTTTTTGAAAAATTTGTTATTTGAAGTAGAAATTGAGGGGAAGGGTAGCTAGGAAGGTGGGTAGGTGGTCTAGGAGAGCTTAGGAGTGTTTTAGGAGGGTTTAGGAGTGTCGGGGAAGTCAAAATGGGGAAGCCCTAATTTTTAGGGCTCGCCCCGTTCGGCCCTAGAGTCGAACCAGTCGCCGACGTCGGCCATCCCACCGGCGTCGGCCGACCAGAGACCGGCGTCGGTCACTAACCTACCGACGTCGGCCACTAGGTGACCGACGTCGGTTAGGTGAGTGCCGTCATTGGCACGCTAACCGATGTCAGTGGCTGCCTGGTCAGAAATGTTTCTAAAAAATGGTCAAGTCGAAAGGTCGAGGCTACGCCAAGGGCTTCTCGGGTATCGGGTTAGGCATAGGTGGTCAGAATAGTTGGTAAAATAAGAAGAGTAGGAACAATGTTAACATGAGATTGCTTTGGGTGGGTACAGGCTAGACAGACTTTGATGCTACGGGATCGCCTCCCGACTTTGCTGACGCGGATGTGTGGAGGGGTGTCTGTCGAGGAGTGGGTGCAGATGAGCGCAGTCAGATTAGGCGGGCTGAGACGTTACTGTAGAGTGGCGAGGGACATGAGACTCATGGTGGCTTTGATCGAGCGGTGGGACCATGCCACCAACACCTTCCACCTGCCTACGGGCGAGATGACGGTCACGGTTGAGGATGTCTACCAGATTTTGTGGTTACCGGTACACGGAGTAGACTTGTATGCGTGCTCGAGAGAGGTGCATGACATTCACATGGTTACGCTGTTTGGAGAGCACGCCGTGGAGATGAGCTACCACTCAGTGAGTTTCACTTATGAGCCATTATACGCGGCAGATGAGGAGGCCCATCGGCTGGCCATTCTGATGATGATTGGCATCACAGTATATGCATTGCCAGATGCAGAGGGCGGTAGGTTTCTGGTTGCTATGAGCAGAGTTTTTTTAGAGATGATAGAGTAGAGGACAGTGTTCGCTTGGGCACCAGTCTTTTTGGCCCAGGTGTATAGAGAGCTGTGGGGTATCAGTCAGCGGCGGCGATACAGCTTATGTGTGGGCCACCTCCTTCACTGCTGGGCCTATGAGCACATAGTGGTTACACGACCTCTCAGCCTCCCAGTGGTTATACAGGCTAGCTTCAGAGTTGGTTTCAGACGATGGCGCGAGGTTATGGCACAGACATGGATGGATGGAGTGGTCAAGGACATCGACCACTACATAGGGGTACTGGAGGCCCTGATTCCTGTAGATATCGTCTGGAGACCATACTTGGTTTATCCAGCATTCAGAGACCAGAGAGAGCAGCTGGTTGGAGCTCAGAGCCGGAGATGGGTCAGGGGCAGACGAGCCGGTGAGCTCGAGAGGATCTCTGTAGAGAGAGTGCGGTGCCAGTATGGGCTGCTACAGGATGTGCCTCCCGCCTTCCCACAGTACAGACGGGATGACATAGAGGCACCGCTCCCACTCCCAGAGGAGACAGAGGAGCCCGATTTTGAGGAGCTGCCGGCAGGACCTGGGATAGTCGACCTAGGATGTACAGAGGCCTACACGACATGGTGGGTAGGTCAGTATAGAGGGATACAGGTGGGTCCCCAGCTAGATTTACAGGCCATCACCAGGGAGCGGGATACAGCCCGCGAGGAGAGAGACACGGCACGGGAGGAGAGAGACACGGCTCAGGCCCAGGTCTTAGTTTTGCAGGGACAGCTAGCAGGAGTCACAGGGCAGCTGGGAGAGATGATAGGGCAGGTGGCAGCATTGACAGCGCAGGTCACTCTGTTACAGGGATAACTGGCTGCAGCTCAGGGACAGGCAGGGGCAGGGCAGAGTTTTGGAGGGCAGGGCCCATGGCAGCAGCCATCTCAGCAGCCAGCATTTTCACAGGGGGCAGGACCATCAGTATCAGTGCACCTAGGTGAGCCACAGCCTCAGAGATCAGGACAGGCCACAGGAGCAGGGTAGATGGGTCCACCGCAGACTGTATCTATGGTTAGATACAATGATGCACTGGACGAAATCGCGTATTATGAGAGGGCCATCAGGGGGATCCCTCATATACAGCGATACTCGGAGATGAGGGCGGAGCAGAGCAGACAGAGATCTATGTCACGAGTGATGGCTTCAGGGTCACACAGACGGCAGAGATCAGAGGGAGGAGGAGATACAGCCTCTTCTCGACCACCGCCACCACCACCATAGCCACAGCCTTGATGGCAGCCCCAGCATTGTATTATTTATTTTTTTGATGTATATACCGGCCTGCGAGCCGAAGACGAGAGATGTATGATGAGAGAGAGACAGACACTGATTGTGTCTTTTGTATAAAACTTATTTTGGATATATATATGATGAGATTTTGGTTTATTGGCGTATTATGGAAATGTTATAAATATTTGATGTGTTTCATGATGCATGTTTTGATATGATATATATGATGATGATGATTATGATGAGAA